>JARNME010000029.1:26736981-27230716 GCA_030179655.1 Scaptomyza flava | reverse complement strand
TTTGTAAGTATGCTTGAAAATATATGTCGCCCTAAAAGTATGCTTTATAATAATTTTATCTCAGCGTTACAATTTTTTTTTTTTTTTTTTTTTTGGGATCCATTTAATTTTTGTGTTATTATAATTTTTTTTTATATATAAATTTAATGTATTGGATCAAAAACACAGTTAGTTTTTATTACAACACAGTTATCTTCATTAGTTAATTCGGCAAGCCTGGTTGACTTCAGGCGTAGTTGTGGGTATTGCGGATGAGGTTGACTTCCTTCGGATCGTCACCAGGCTTTTGTAATAGGTTTCTAAATGACCTGCGCTTTAGTCTTCTAATGACTCTTCTCCCAGCAAGCTCTCTAGCCAGCCGGCTTCGGTGCCGCTGCAAACGTGCGTTGTATCTGATGGAATAAGCTTCAACTTGGCTGTCTATGTTATTCAATCTGAGGTCATTGTGCAAGGTTGAATTTCGTACGTACCAGGCAGCTCCAGTTATTCGACGCAAGGCCAAATTCTGGAGTGTCTGGATACGTCGTCGACTTGTCCGACACGCCATGCCCCAAATCTGTATACCATATCTCCAAGTCGGAGCAACCAAAATGTTATACACCGCCCGTTTGCAGCGTAGCGGCAAGGCGCTATTAGCGTTTATCATCCAATTAACTTAAGACAGCTTACACCGACATAACTTAAGGAGGCCATCAAAGTGAGAGCGAAAACAGAGCCTTTTGTCCAATGTGATCCCCGGGTATCGAGCATGATTTCCAAGCTGCAAGGGACTCCTATCAAGCCAGACTGCCGGTGCTTCTCCACGGCTCAGTGTAAAGTTGACAGCTTGGCGAGCTGTGAGCCTAGCTCTCAAGGGTGTGGATGTACTCCTGGGCTCCGTCAGCAGCCTCGTACTCGCAAGAGGCAGAGTGGAATACTGTCACGTCGTTGCAAATGTCGCAATGATAAAACTACCTGGTGAGGGGAGGTCTTCAAGATCATCAGGAGTTGGTATGTCCGCCGTGTACAGGTTGCATAGGAAAAGACCCAGTGCACTGCCTTGCGGAACGCCCGCCATCATTTCCCGCATGGTGGAGATCGCAGCCCTCACCTTGACTTAAAATCTGAGTACCGTTAGGTATAAATGCATTAGCATGAAATAGGGAACTGGGAGGCGCGTTTTTATTTTTTGAAGTAGACCTCTAATCCAGACGCGGTCAAACGCCTGATTGACATCCAGAAAGATACCGTAGCAATAGTTCTTGTCATCGTATGCCTTGAGTATGTGGTTAACCACTCTGTGAACCTGTTAAATTGCACCATGCTCTCTCCTGAACCCAAATTGGTGGTCAGGAAGATTGGCCATATTATCCATAAGCCTAACAAGCCGTGCAGCAATAAGCCTCTCCCAAACCTTAGACAGAGATGGCAAGAGGCTGATCGGTCGATATGATTCAGGGTCATCCTCCGGCTTACCCGACTTATGAATCATGTAAATGCTTGCTGACTTCCATTGAAAATCAACGTTATAACAAGTAAATCAAAAAAAAATTTTGAAGACATGCTTTTATAAGCTTTCTTGCATGCATATGTAATCGATAGTTTAAAAAGGTTTATAATTAAAAATAACATAAAAAAAGTATGTCTCGGTCGGAGATCGAACCCATGACCTTCGGCCTGTGAAGCGGCAGTTTTCTCTCTATGCCACCAAAGCTCGTCAATTATGTCTAGTCAATTTAGTAATTTAAGCAAAAGGGAAAACTGATTTTCGTGGTTTTTACATGATATTACTTATTTTATCGTGCCAAAAACTTTAAAAACATGTATTGTCATCTGAAACACATCTTTGGTGAAAAATTCAGAGCTTTAGCTAGTCGGGAACTTGGTGAAAATTTGCTTACAAGATTCCGGTACAAACAGACAGACAGACAAGTCAAGTTAAATAAAAGCATGTAAAAGGAGTGCTCGGATTGGCAGGGCCCTCAGAGTGGTGTGGCAAATACCGTCATGGCCTTAAGTCTAGGAAGGATTTTAATCGCTTCCTTGACCTCCTCCACTCGGATGGAGTTGATGGGCAGAGACATCTGCAGCGGAGTCTACAGTGCTTAGGCGGGCTCATTGAGGTTAATCTGATCAGCTAGGTCAAGCGGCGCAAAGCGTTCTTCAAGGTGACTTGCATTTCAGCTTGCTCGTAGTCATTTTGGCAGTGCCCGTTTCCAGGACAGCGAAGCGGTACAGTTCTCCAAGGTTGACGCTTTAGGCTACGTGTGGCGCGCCACAGAGAGTAACCAGCATCACGTGTGTAATCCATACTCTCTAACCTCCTAGTAAAAGTTTCACTTTTTAGCCTGCGTAGTGCCTCCTAAAGCTTTCTCTCAGATCATAGCCATACTGCCTTGTCCTGAGGTCTATGCGTTATCTGGTATCTGTATCTGTTTCGCCTCTTGATTCTGAGCAAGTTTGCTATATCCAGAATTATCCTGGCGTCTTACCATAGGGGGCGGGTTGGTATCAGCTGCAGCCGCCCGGATCGTTGCGATTAGCAGATCAATGGAATTTTCAACATCCAGTGTTGATGGTAGTGTTAAGCTGGATACTTTGGCTAAGCTGTCTCTGAAACTCCTCAATGTTGGTACATGCGTTGATGTGCCTTGGTGGTCCACTGACCATTCTTGCGCTGCTATCCATAGTTACTAGGGAGGTCCCAATCATCAGATATGGAAAGGAGCTGGTCTGGAATCCCCTGGTAGATGTCGAAGTCAATGCAGGAAGGAGTACCTCCTGCTCCATAAGGGTACCTTGTTGGTGATCCCGTTGCGAGGATCTTTGCTTGCCTACGAGACAGGTTCCCAGCAAGCTGAATTCCTCGTTCATTGCTGCTTCTTCTACCCCACAGCCAATGATGAGCGTACCAATCTCCAACCACCATGTACTTGTTACCAGCTGAGTTAAAGATAATATTAAAATCAAATATCGATATCCTCTCATTTGGCCTGCAATATTTAGCTCTGAAAACCACATCTCCAGCATCTGTCGAGACTTTAACCGTTGAATGCTGGTAGCCCGATTAACTAAAGTCAACTGAGGGAAATGTATCAGATTGCTCCGAACGAGTACAGCGCAGCCCCCTGCAGCTATACGATTATCAACCCAATGTACTGGGTACACTTCGAAGCCAATTATTCTTGGAAATGATAGGCCATTCGTCCTGGTTTCTGACAGGAGCTCTAGTACTTTACCTGAAATGCCGTTGGCATTCCAGATAAGAACCTTTAGTGGTGAATACATTTTGACAGCAACGCGGTCATAAGCGTGAGTATTTGCTGTTGCATCCCCAAAGCTTGTTTTTGCATATCTGCCATCCTCTCAATAGCTCGACTCATATCCTTGATGGCAGAAGAGATCTCATCTCCGTTGACTGACATCTGTTGATTATCTTGTTGTCGGGTTTTCCTCTGTTCTTGCTTATGCCTCCGGCCGCGTCTAGCCACAGCAGCATATTATTGCCCTCCGACAGGTTTCCTAATGGATGAACTTGGAACGTTTACTGGCTCGGGTCGATGTGTTCTGATTCTCCGGATCTGGTTTAGCAATTTTGGGGTAAAGTTGGCGTTTTTTATGGCCTGAAGGGCTCCCGCTCGCCTTATATACTCCATGAAAACCGTGCACACCTTATAATTTGCCGGGTGGCTGCAAGAGCAGTGTACGCATGTAGCTGGCATGTCAGGTGACCTGGTGCATTCAGTAGACCGATGGTTATCGCCGCATTTTACACACCCAGGCTGCTTTCTGCAGTATTTGGCTGTGTGTCTATACTCCTTAAATCTGTGGCATTGCACAACTTCATGACTTTTGCGAGCAGACTCAATTTTAACCATCTGTTTGCAAATTTTATTTAAGCAAGAACCCCCTTGTAATTGGGCTCTGGTTCTATATTAAGAAAGTGTAGGTTCATAGGCTTATAAGAGTCCTTCTTTTTTGAGTTATGTAATTGGAAAACTGTGTGACCTTTGCTCTTAATCTGTCGATTAAGCGTAGAGTGGCGAAGTCCCTTAATGACAATTCGATAAGGCATCTCCTCATGGAGCTGGTAGGAGTGGAACTCAATTTTGTGCACGTTAAGCTTGTTCACTTTATCTCTATCGGTGAACACATCACTGGCAAGGAGTCGCATTCATCAGAAATTGCCAACGTCATAGATATTATCAATGTTATTGATTACAATAGGGGATGGCTTCTAACCAACAGCGGTGGCTATAGGCTGCGCAGATGTTGATGCTCCAAAATCCAAGGGGTTCGCCTGATTTGGTGACTCATCTTTTGAAGATTTATATGTCTCAGTAGCGTTTTCGACGTCCATACCGTCGTCATCTTTTTGGGCCAAAAGGGAAATTTTATTGGTCGTGTTTATTTCTACGTCAGCCATGTCAAGTTTGCGGTGTGATGCTGGGAGAGAGGTTGTGTAGGGTCCTTTCCGTTCACTGATCTTCTTCGCTTGCGAAACATGCATGCGGGCCGCTGCAGCAGCTGTCATTATCATCATCGTGTTTTTGGGGGCTTTTAATGTTCGTAGCAATTGAGCTTTGATTGATTATCCCAGTCTTAAGCCCAGAGTTTTTGTTGGTTACTGTCGTAAATTTGCTGACCAACTCAGCCCTCGATGACGCATCGGCTATTGACGTCAGTTGCTTGTCTGATGGGTGTGCACTTAATGCAGGCACATTGCACCCTGCGTTGGCCGTCTTGGCGTTGGATGCTATCTTCATTGTTATATCATTAAATAACTGAGCCCTAAGGTCCTTATGAGATTTGCCAGCTACCAACATCATCGCTTGTTTAGATTCTGAGCGCGTTAGAGTTTTATCATCCATATTTGATAGCTTCAGACACTGGACGGTTGATATATGTGGCTGGGTGCCCGATGTGCCCGTTGGGCTGTGTTAACTGTCCGTCTGTATGAACGCAACTTTTTTCCACACCCTTCAAGCTAGAGACTTGAAACTTTATTCTCTTTATCTATGGGAAAGTAAATTATAGTGTCAAGATGGGGGTTCTACGATAACTGGGTGGCTGGCAAATCGATAAATTCGATAACTCAAAACCGATAAATCCACATATTTCGCACATCCTTACAGCTAGAACTACCAAATTTGGTAAGAACATAGCTACTATCAACCCCCAAAAAGTTTTGGAACCACGCCCACCCCTTCCGCCCCCAACCCCCGCAATTTGAAAACAAAAAAGCTTATATCTCCCACAGCTTTTAAGCTATAGCCACCAAATTTGGTGCCAAGATAGGCGATGATGACCCCCCAAAAACTGAATCAAAAGTTTAGATGCCGCGCCTACCGATACTGTCCTAGCCGCCCCATTCACCACAACGCTTCGTCAAAGACTGGAATTCGTCTATCTTCCAGAGTTGTGAAGATAGAAACACCAGATTTGGTAGTAAGATAGCTGGCAACGACCCCCAAAAATCTGCATCAAAGTTTTGGAGCCACACCCACCCCTTTCGCCCCCCTTTCCACACCTTTTACAAACATTTAGCTAGAGTCACCAAATTTGGTATGAAGATAGCAGTTGACATTCCACATAGATCTGCATCAAAACTTTGGATGCCACGCCTACCCATACCGCCCCCAGCTCCCCTTTCCCCATTTTTCTGCCAAACTTTGAGCTAGAGTCACCAACTTTGGAATGAATATTGCTGGTGGCATCCCCATCTGCGTCGGAGAGTCTTTAAGGCAGCGTACA
This sequence comes from Scaptomyza flava, assembly GCA_030179655.1. Lineage (NCBI taxonomy): Eukaryota > Metazoa > Arthropoda > Insecta > Diptera > Drosophilidae > Scaptomyza > Scaptomyza flava. Next base: position 27,224,983 of record JARNME010000029.1, on the reverse strand, counting down.
CCCCTGCCGCATCCTTAACCCTTTGTAATCAGGCTTCTTTTTACGATTTTAATGCTGGTATCGAGTATGCCGCAGTCGGTTGTGTCCGACTGCAACGTTTCCACTTGTTTCTAATGTTCTTGGTTGTATTGCTTTTGCCGACACTGCACGTGACAGCGTCCAAAGTCTGTGAATTGTGCACAGCAAAAAGTAATGTTCAGTTTTGACGAATTTATTTAATTTATTTCTAATGTTGCCTGTATTTGTTTCAAAATTTATTTTTTTAGAAAATATTTGATGTTGCCTGCCAGTTCGTCTGGCTTTTCGTACTTTTTACGTTATATTACATAAGTTATCGTAATTTGTGATTGATTTTGATTTGATTTTCTCAAAATTCTTGCATGCGCGAGCGTGAATCACGCGCCTTTTAGTTTGCTTGAGCATGCGTGATGTGAGCGAAAAATTACTCACGCGCCCATCTCTATTTCGGAGACAGTGACGATGTGAAAGATGCAATGTCAGAAGACATTCCAGTTAAATTGCCTTCATTATCCACACCTTCGGTGAAGTCCTGCTTCGAAAAGCTAATGAAAAAGTGTATGTCAGAAATCCCAGTGTGTCTATTTCAAAAAGATCCATTTCGCTCATAATTTTTTCGGAGCGATCCTGCGAGCTAAAAAATTTGAGTTAATATATTATTTTAAATGGTTTACTTAAAACTTATTCAACTTAGATGTAGGTTCTTCTTCTGTGGCTATTATGGTGGCTATTACCACCATTTTGAAAAAGTGTATCAATTCTGCATCAATAAAATTAAAATTGGAAGTATCCACTGATCTCGTGGTTGACCGCTTGAACACGGGTATGCTTTTGCGTACCTCAAATAAAATTATGGTTAAACATTAATAAGTAAAATACAACTTAATTATTAAACAATAAACAAGTAAATCAAAAAAATTTTTGAAGACCTGCTTTTATGCGCTTTGTAAAAATAGTTTCATATGATCATCTTTGAGAGCCGCACGTTCAGTGTTATATCCTCTTCGGAAACATTTTTAACCTGTAGCACAACGATTTAAGATATGATCGATCAAAGTTTGGTGAGACCTTTTCTATTTATGGAAACATATTTTCATATGGCTTATTAAGTATCTAAAACCCTTATATTCTTTTTTTAATGTGTGTTTCGCAAACTTTATTCATAGTTCCTTTGAAAAGATGTTTTGCAACAAAAGTAAACAAGTGAAAACGTTGTATTCGGACCCAATCGACTGCGGTATAATCTTTTACCAGTATAAAAACGAGCGGTAAGATGTACGAGGCCGGAATGGTGGGCGCTGGCTTTAAAGCTTGTTTTATGCACGTCTTATCAAACATCGCTTGCAAGCTTGCCACCAAATTTGGAGTAAGCTAAAAAATCTATGGAAGAAATGCGGATTTTCGAATTTAAAAGGCAGGTGGCGTAACACAATTTTGTATTCATATTTTTGGGGGATGCCACTAGATATATTGCCACCAAATTGGGTGACTCTATCTCACAAACTGTTGAAGATATGGGGGTTTTAGATTTTCAAATTTAAAAATTTTTCAAAGTAATACCGAAGGTATATATGTAGCTATGAATGTGACACCTCTCATAGATCCTCTCCCTGCCATCCGCCTGCCATAGCATTTATATTCGATAAGGCTCTTATCTTATTCAATTTTTAAGCTTCATTCACATAATTTAAATAAGAAGGCTCTAGTCGGGAGAGCCCGACTAGAAGATACCCTGAACCCAGTTGCAATAAATATATTTAATTTATATAAGACTTTGGTATACTGGCTTAGCTTCCATCGATTAAGTTCAATATCTCCGGTGTTTCTCAACCGATTTGGACGAAATTTTCAGAAAAGTCCTATCATTGTTCATTACTTCAACCCTCATTTTTATATTTTCCCAATTCGATATTTTATTGTTATCGATATTATGTGTATATCGGAAACCAGAATAGTTATCGATAATTTGAAGCAAACTTGTTCTGCTCATGGTATAGGAGAACTTAAATACAAAATCAGAAGTCTCTAGCTCTTGCAGTCTCTGCGATCCACGCGTTCATACAGACGGACAGACGGACGGACAGCCGGACATGGCTATATAGTCTCGGTTGTTGATGCTGATCAAGAATATATATACTTTATGGGGTCGGAGATGCTTCCTTCTGCCTGTTACATACTTTTGCACAAAACCATTATACTCTTATTTACCCATTTTATGGGTTAAGGGTATAAAAATTGATTGCTAGTAAAGTCATTTAAAGAGTTGGGCAAAATTTTAAGGCTACAAAATGCTTTATTTTTCACAATCTTAGAACTGGAGCTACCAAAATAAAATCAATTTTTACTGACAATGCTTTTTAAATGACAAACAAAATTCTCCTACTACCGCCCATATGCCCTCCTTCGCAATCATACTCTATACCACCTGTTTCCGGTTGACATTGAAATTATTTCAGAGTGTTATGCAGTCAGTACTGACCTTTCCTTCCATCGTGAAAAAATACGATCCCACTGCTGCCAGAGTAATCCACGTTTAATGGGTCCCGTCATTGAGGCCACAGTTATGCGACCAGCAAAAAGCGATTGCTGTGAATGATATAAAAAAAGTGCAATTGGTTATAATACGCATCATGTCTGTGTCCATGGGTATATATGGTAAAGATAAGTTAATGAATTGATTTTCTGCTCATTTAACAAAATTGCTTTTGCTTGGAATTCTTTGCAGCATGCTGGTGTCCATGAATCATTATTGATGTTGCTTTCAATCCTTCTCACCCCACACGTAAACATACATATTGTTTGTTAAATATAACTAGCCAACTTGTTCGCTATATGGCAATTACAATGGAAAAAGCTACTAAGCATATATTACACATAAAGATGTCAAATCGATTAAAAACCTATTGCATTTTGAAATTGTACGCAGTACTTCGGATCCTTGAAGTAATGAGCCGAACGCAATGCGTCGCGTATTTTAAAGTTGTGTGTCTCGCCAAAACTGCAAGTTAAGCAGACGCTGGCTTTGCTGCTAAATGTTTCCTTTTAGAATGTGGACCCAATCGATTCTTATGTATGTACGCGTATTATAGCGACCTGGAAACCCGCAGACTCGCGTTTGTGCGCTGATTGCATTCAGAAGAATGTTGTTAGAGAGACATCAGAACGCAAAAAGCATCAAGATTCATGTCAACGAGTGGGTCAGACAATCCCTTATACTTTTTAATAGCTATTTATTAGCTTTACTTTTATGTTTGTTTTTATACTCGATACCGAAGGTAAGGAGTATATTGGGTTTGTGCAATGTCCGTCATGGTTTCCGCCCGTCTGTCCATCTGTATGTTCGCAACTTTTTTCCACACCCTTCAAGCTAGAGACTTGAAACTTTCCAATTCTCTTTATCTATGGGATAGTAAATTAAAGTGTCAAGATGGGGGTTCTACGATAACTGGGTGGCTGGCAAATCGATAAATTCGATAACTCAAAACCGATAAATCCTCATATTTCGCACATCCTTACAGCTAGAACTACCCAATTTGGTGCGCAGATAGATACTAGCAACCCCCAAAAAACTGCATCAAACATTTTGGAGCCACGCCCAACCATTCCGCCCCCAGCCCCCCCGCAATTTAAAAACAAAAAAGCTTATATCTCCCACAGTTTTTGAGCTAGAGCCACCAAATTTGGTGCCAAGATAGGCGATGATGACCCCCCAAAAACTGCATAAAAAATTTGGATGCCACGCCCACCAATACCGCGCAGATGCCCCAACGCTTCGTCAAAAACGAGAATGCGTGTATCTTCCAGAGTTGTGGAGCTAGAGCCACCAAATTTGGTAGGAAGATAGCTGGTAACGAACCCAAAAAAACTGCATCAAAGTTTTGGAGTCACGCCCACCCATTCCGCCCCCAGCCCCCCCGCAGTTTAAAGTAAAAAAAGCCTATAACTCCCACAGTTTTTGAGCTAGAGCCACCAAATTTGGTGCCAAGATAGGTGATAATGACCACCCAAAAACTGCATCAAAAGTTTGGATGCCACGCCTACCGATACTGCACTAGCCGCCCCCATCCACCCCAACGCTTCGTCAAAAACGGGAATGCGTGTATCTTCCAGAGTTGTGAAGATAGAAACACCATATTTGGTAGTAAGATAGCTGGCAACGACCCCCAAAAACTGTATCAAAATTTTGGATGCCACGCCCACCAATACCACCCTAGCCGCCCCCAGATGCCCCAACGCTTCGTCAAAAACGGGAATGCGTGTATCTTCCAGAGTTGTGAAGATAGAAACACCAAATTTGGAAGGAAGATAGCTTGCAACGACCCCCAAAAAACTGCATCAAAGTTTTGGAGCCACGCAAGCCCCTTCAACCCCCTTTCCCCACCTTTAACAAACTTTGAGCTAGAGTCACCAAATTTTGTATGAAGGTAGCAATTGACATTCCACATAGATCTGCAGCAAAAATTTGGATGCCACGCCCACCCATACCGCCCCCAGCCCCCCTTTCCCCACTTTTACAAACTTTGAGCTTGAGTCACCAAATTTGGTATGAAGATAGCATTTGACATTCCACACAAATCTGCATCAAAACTTTGAATGCCACGCCCACCCATACCGCCCCCAGCCCCCTTCCCCACTTATTACAATTTTCGAGCTAGAGTCACAAAATTTGGTATGAAGATAACAATTGACATTCCACAAAGAACTGCAGCAAAAATTTGGATGCCACACCCACCCATACCACCCCCAGCCCCCCTTTCCACAGCTCTTTCAAACTTTGAGCTAGAGTCACCAAATTTGAAAATAAGATAGTTGGTGGCATCCCCATCAGCATCGGAGAATCTTTAAGGCAGCGTACACCCCTGCCGCATCCGTACCCTTTGCAAGCAGGCCTCTTTTTACCGGTTTTAATACTAGTATCGAGTATGTCGCAGTCGGCTGCGTCCAACTGCAACGTTTCCACTTGTTTTATAACGCTCAGTCGGCTCAAGAAAATCTGACAGGCAACATCAAAATTTTGTCAAAAAATATTTCTAAAAAATAATAAATAATTTTTGTGCTTTTCTCTGTGCAATATTTGCTCATTTCAAAGTCTTTGGACGCTGTCTCGTGCAGTGTAGGCGAACGTTAAACAACTTCAAACAATTGGAAAGGAGTGTTCAAGCGGTATTCTTTGCCCGTCGGGCAGTGCAGTGACTGGTGATTTCAAACTATGTATGATAAATCACATTTAAACTCGGATTCCAGTCTGTCTAGACATGCAATGATGTTGGTAGCAGGCATAAGTCCAAAGGACCTTAGGACTCAACTTTTAAATGATTTTGCCTTAAGGACATCTTTAGGATCCAAAAGCAACATGTCCAATGCAGGGTGCAATGAAAACAATAAGGCTGCTACTGACCGCAGCTCTAATTATGTGACCTCTACCACCTCAACTCATATGTCGACTGGTACAGTTTCAAACTCCTTATGTGGATGTGTTATTTCAACTCCTTCAGCAATAAGCCACTTAGCAGCTAACATAGCTGGTGAATCTATGAAGTGGCACAATCCTCGTCCCAAGCGCAAAATGTACCATCGTCCCTCTTCGGAAAAGAGCAAAAAAGCCGCATTAGGTAGTCAAACTACTAAGAATCTGGCAACTTCAGCATCCGCTTTGAGTTGCTCGCAAATGTGTTGGAAAATGATGATCCAACAAAAGCTGACATCGCGCTTGCAGATGAATTAGCGGATGAAATGGAAGTAGAACAAAGCAATACTCATCGTTCTCATAAGCCACCTCCTATCAACGTTGCAAACGTCACAGATGTGATCGTTATAGAAAATGACTTAGATGGCGTCATTGGGTCAAGCAACTAAAACCTTAAGATTGGCCGAAATGGCACAGTTCAAATCTTTGTTGGGGACTCTTAACACCTTAAAACAATAGATGTGCACCATTACACATATAAGCTTAAGGATGACAAGCCTTATCGGGTAATTGTCCGCAATTTAGCAAGTTGTACTCCAGAAGATCGAATAAGAAAGGCGTTTATCGAGTCTGGTCATACCGTCCGTCGTGTAAGCAACCCTCGCCCCCGGAATGTTATTAATAATGACGGAAAGGAACAAACCATACCCAGAAACTTTTTCTTTGTTGAATTAGATCGTGCAGCGAATAACAAAGATGCACTTAAATTCACTAAAATCGGACATCAGAAAGTAATGGTTGATATCCCTAAAAAATCATTAAACGCCATTCTCTGTCACAGATGCCAAGGTTTCGGGCACACCAAAAACTATTGCTGGAGACCATACCATCTACGGATAATGTGCTCAAGATTATCCAACTTCGCAGTGCAAGGTAACTGCAGTGGAAAACTACCTTTGTATCAATTGTGGAGGAATGCATCCAGCCTGGTCGAGGGATTGTCGCAGGTATAAAGAAAAGATGGATGAACGGATTCCAAAAATCGATGCAAGAAAACAAAATTCCTAATTTTCGAATGGACAACAATTTGTGCCAACAACATTGGTGCAAGGGAATATCTCCTATGCAGAGGCGCTTCGCTTTAATGGAGCGACGCAAAATTTTTCGGCCCAGAACATCAGTGCAGATCGGAACAAAAATATTCAAACCTCAGATACTTTTTTGAACTCAACCGAAAAAGGACCCTGGCAGCAAATGTTACAAACTCAAGACTGGAGGCGGCTATTGAAGCTCTCACAGCAAAAGTTGATGTATCAAAAGCCAACCAGTTTCTTAAACAAATGTGCCTCAGTCTTTTGAACGCTAAATAATGAATCCACACACACTTAGCCTTGGATTATGGAATGCTCGGGGAATCTCTGGGCATGTTGAGGTGCTAAAGCATTTTCTTACCGAACATAACACAGACGTTATGCTTATCACTGAGTCCTGGCTCCAGGAAAATATACACATCTATCTCCCCGGCTACATCATTCATAAAGCAGACCATCCCAGCAATAGACTTAGAGGTGGAGCGGCGATCCTAGTAAAACAGGATATATCTCATTTTTCTTGCGACCCGCTGTCGACGACGCAACTGCAAATGGCCTCCATTAAAATTGACACAGCCTCGGGTGAGTTGGGAATTTCTTCTCTTTACCTTCCTCCGATGATCCCATGGTCAGAAGTGGACTTCAACCAGTTGTTCAGGAATCTGGGCAGTAAATTTATTATTGGCGGCGATTTTAATGCAGAATTTGGGAAAGTTTTAGGGGCGATGCGAGAGGCAGCAGCCTTCAGCACGCCGTAGAAAGCTCCTCTGTTCAAATTTTGGCAACTGGTCAAGCAACACACTATCCTGCTGATATAAATCGCACACCCAGCCACATCGATTTATTTGCTTACAATGGTCTGCGCCAAGAACATCTCAAGATAAGGACAGAATATCAGCTTTCTTCGGATCATCTACCGTTAGTAGTTACATATGACTCTGCTCCGGTTATCATTATTAAAATGAGTCGATTACTACAAAGGGGAGCGAAAATGAAGATATTTCGTCAGGAACTGGAGAAAGCTTTGGATCTTAATTTAGAAATCTTAATGCCAGAAGACATCGAAGACGCACACACAATCTTTTTTAACAAGGTGCACTCAGCTGCTCACGACGCTTCTGCATCAATGCCGTCACATGGTATTAGACATGTTAATATTCTACCCCCTGCTTTAAAGGCTCTGCTGCTTATCAAAAGGAGGTTTAGAAGACTGTTTTGTCGCACTCGTGATCGCACGGTTTATAGAGTCTATTGCAGAATATCTAATAAAGTGAAATAGCTGCTAGTGCTTCATAAACAACAGGAAAATGACAACCTTCTTGAAAGAGTTTCGCCAAATGATTCTGCTAATCATTCTCTATGGAAATTTACGAGTAGATACAAAAGGCAGGTGTCAGCTAAATTCCCAACTAAGAGAGCCGATGGATCTTGGGCTCGTTCGCCTAGTGAACGAGCTGAAGCATTTGCTGAAGACTTGGAAGGACGGTTCCAGCCATTTGATACTACACCAGAAAAGTGAAAGCAAATGATTCAATCCGTTCTTGACATCCCTGGTCAGTTGTGCCTCCCTGTTGCTCCAATTACACCAGAGGAAGTATCCTGTCACATAAATGGTTTAAAAATCAAAAAGGCTCCAGGCGAAGATGGACTTGATAACTTCACCCTTAAGGCGTTTCCCTTTAAGGCGGTGTTATTCCTAGTTCTCCTCTTCAACTCGGTACTGAGATTAGGATACGTCCCAAAGCAGTGGAAAAAGGCCAGAATTTGTATGGTTTACAAAAATTGTAAAAATCCATATGCATTAGACTCCTACAGGCCAATAAGTTTGCTTTCCTCCATATCAAAACTTTTCGAACGCTGTCTACTAACTCGTTTGCTTAGAACTGATGAAGTACAGAATAGTATACCTCCTTTTCAGTTTGGGCTCCGTTTATCTCATGAAACTCCAGAACAGCTGCACAGAGTGTTAAATTGTATCCTTGAAGGATTTGAAGCCAATGAATACGTGGTAGCAGCGTTGCTTGATATTAGACAAGCTTTTGATAGAGTTTGGCACGATGGACTGCTTTCCAATCTTAAAAATATTCTGCCGCCTCAGCTTTGGTTGATTGTTCGGAGCTACTTTTGCGACAGAATGTTCTCTGTGGTCTTAAATGGAGTTACATCAAGCGTTAAGATGATTCGTGCAGGTGTCCCCCAAGGCAGTGTACTCGGCCCGACTCTTTACTACCTGTTCACACATGACATGCCCAATGGATTTGGTAGCCAGGACTTTATTGTAGCCACATTTACAGATGACACGGCAATCTTATCTAAGGACAGATGTATTTTAGCTGCCACAAATGAGTTACAAGAATATTTAACCAGGTATGCTCATTGGGCCACGAACTGGAACATTGGCATAAATTTCAGCAAATGCGCTGAGGTTACGTATGCTCTTCGACCACTTATTTGTCCAGGCGTTTACTTAAATGGAGAACTTGTACCCCACCTTTCAAAATACAAATATCTTGGTGTAATTTTAGACAGGCGGCTCACGTTCAATGCACACACAACATATGTCACAAGCTGTCTAAAAAAAAGAATCCAAAAACTGTACTGGCTACTAACCTGCAAGAACAAACTGTCTCTCAGAAATAAAGTACAGCTTTACAAGACCGTCATTGCACCAGTCTGGCGTTTTGGAATTCAAGTTTACGGTATCGCCGCAAAATCACACCTAAACAAGGTGAGAGTCCTGCAGGCAAAAACCTTAAGAATGCTCACTGGTGCCACATGGTACGTCCGTACAACTCCGATAGAGAGAGATCTTAATGTAGATAAAAAAGGTGACATAATCGCCCGGCAATCGGCAGCCTACCACCAACGTTTGGGCGGTCACCCAAACGCACTAGCTAGAAGGCTCCACAGGCAACGCTCAAGAAGACGTCTTAGAAGGGTGCACCCCATTGACTTGCCCAACAGAGTTATAGCTTAAATGTGTACACTACAAACACCATACTTATATTGTATTATGAGTTGCTTAGCACACGTAATTTTAAGTTTAATTTAAGTTGTTAAAAATTATAATACATATATATTATGGTGCAATTTAACAGGTTCACAGAGTGGTTAACCACATACTCAAGGCATACGATGACAAGAACTATTGCTATGGTATCTTTCTGGATGTCAATCAGGCGTTTGACCGCGTCTGGATTAGAGGTCTACTTCAAAAAATAACAACGCACCTCCCATTTCCCTATTTCATGCTAATGCATTCATACCTAACGGAACGCAGATTTGAAGTTAAGGTGAGAGCTGCGATCTCTTCCACGCGGGCAATGAAGGCGGGCGTTCCGCAAGGCAGCGTACTAGGCCGTTTCCTATACAACCTGTACTCGGCGGACATACCCACTCCTGATGATCTTGAAGACCTCCCCTCACCAGGTAGTTTTCTCATTGCCACATTTGCTGACGACGTGGCAGTATTCCACTCTGCCTCTTGCGAGTATGAGGCTGCTGACGGAGCCCAGGAATATATCCACATCCTTGAGAGCTGGGCTCGCAGGTGGAACATTAAGCTCAACGCCTCGAAGAGCCAAGCGGTCAACTTTACACTGAGACGTGGAGAAGCACCGGCAGTCTGGCTTGATGGTTGTCCCTTGCAGCTTGGAAATCATGCTCGATACCTGGGGATCACATTGGACAAAAGGCTCTGTTTTCGCTCTCACTTTGATGGGCTCCTTAAGTTATGTCGGTGTAAGCTGGCTTAAGTTAATTGGATGATAAACGCTAATAGCGCCTATGGTTGCTCCGACTTGGAGATATGGCACACAGATTTGGGGCATAGCGTGTCGGACACTCCAGAATTTGGCCTTGCGTCGAATAACTGGAGCTGCCTGGTACGTACGAAATTCAACCTTGCACAATGACCTCAGATTGAATAACATAGACAGCCAAGTTGAAGCTTATTCCATCAGATACAACGCACGTTTGCAGCGGCACCGAAGCCGGCTGGCTAGAGAGCTTGCTGGGAGAAGAGTCATTAGAAGACTAAAGCGCAGGTCATTTAGAAACCTATTACAAAAGCCTGGTGACGATCCGAAGGAAGTCAACCTCATCCGCAATACCCACAACTACGCCTGAAGTCAACCAGGCTTGCCGAATTAACTAATGAAGATAACTGTGTTGTAATAAAAACTAACTGTGTTTTTGATCCAATACATTAAATTTATATATAAAAAAAAATTATAAAAACACAAAAATTAAATGGATCCAAAAAAAAAAAAATTGTAACGCTGAGATAAAATTATTATAAAGCATACTTTTAGGGCGACATATATTTTCAAGCATACTTACAAGGCGGTTTTTAAAGAACTTCGAACAATAAAGTTTTAATAAATGCGTATTGTTAAAAAACAAACAAAAAACTTTTTAAAAAAATCTAACATAAAAGTTTAAAGCAAATATTGTTCAAAAAACTAAAAAAAAAACAAGTAAGAAGTCTCTAGTCGGGAGAGCCCGACTAAAGGATATCTTGAATCCATTTTTACATTTTCCAAATTTTATAATTTTTTGCTATCGATTCCATGTGCATATCGGAAACTAAGAGTGTTATCGATAATTTGAAGAAAACTTGTTCTGCTTATGGTATAGGAGAACTTATATTCATATTCTGAAGTCTCTAGCTCTTGCAGTCTCTGAGATCCAGTGCTGCAAAATAAGCCAGATAGGCGAAAAAATAAAGCTTAAAAAAGCTAGATCTGAGACAAGATAAGCTGAAAAAAGGCTGATTTCAAAAACACTTGTCTGGGTGAAATTTATGGAAATAACTGTTTTAATGATTTCATATCAATTCTTAGTTCTTACTTTTTAGTTAATAATAATAACATGAGATTCTTTTTTAAACAATAATAGTAAATTCTCATTTAAGTAAAATATATTTAATTGTCTAGTTCAATTATTAGTTCGTCTAAGCTCACTGACTCATCGTCAGGATAATATACGGGGTTGCTTACTGCCTGCAACCATTTTGTGGCAAGGTATATTCGAAGCAGCATTTATTGTTTCGATTAATTCCGTATCTACAATTTTAAATAAATTTATATATTTTTGAATATGTTTTATTTTGGTTATTAAAAATTTTACCTTACACTAAAATGGAGTTAAGCGTATCTATATGCATTCCGTTTTCTAGTTTGGGATTTAACTAAGTTTACCTGGCTGAAGACCCGCTCCACTTCTGCGTTTGACCACGGTCACGACATTACCTGGACCGCTATGGTTGCCAGTCCATGAAACCGTTTGTTTCCGCCGGAATCACGGTACGCCAAAATTTAAGCGTTTTTTCGTTGTTCTGCCAAGTACAAAGCTTAATATCTCTATATTTCCTTTCGATTTCTCCAATATTTGAAATATTAAAATACTCCAAGACAGGAAGAATGCTTTGCTGCTTGGTTTTCAAAACATTTTGAACAGAAAATGCATCGGTTTGTTTTAATATTTCGAAATTGTCAGGCAGCCTGAAAGATAAAAAACAATAATTTTATGCTTTTAAATAAAATAATATGTACCCACCTTAGCTTCAACTGTTTAACGAGCTCTATCACAAAATTTGTGCAGCACTCCCGCATAGATAACTCCTCAATCATTGTAATTTTAGCAACTTTTATGTATTTTTCAAATTCGTAACCAAGATACAGGTCCACATTTTTTTAAAAATCATTCTCTGTTAAAATGTCGATGTTTTTGTCTTCCGGTATAATTTTATTTTGCAAATATCTTATCGCCAGCATAAGGTCATTCAGCAATTTGGTTGAATCTGTATTTTGGCTCTGGAAACATTTGTTTATGTGTTGCGTTTCTTTCAAACTGGTTTCAAAATTTTAGGTACAAAAGGTTTTTACTGTCCTTTAACAAAGTCGCACAGGTGTTGAGCTTGTAGACATTTTTCTTGGGTACCAGCAATACCGAAATGAAGTGTTAGCTCATGCCACTGGTCCAAAATTCTAGTCACAGCCAATTCATTGACAGCCATCGTGTATCGCACACCCGTGGATTTTTAAGGGGAGCCTTTTAGGTAACAAATTGATGTTGTGTAAGTAAACCATTTCCTTAAGTTAAGTAAAACACATACGCAGTCGACAAAAATTACTGATTACATCAACAAGGTTAAAACAAAAAGGCACTGAGAACTAAAGACCTAACACGAGGTTTTTTTATACTTAGATATACCATATCATCGTTTATGCATTGGTAAATTTTTTTTGTACGCAATTTGACGACTTGAGCTTTTAGCAAACCAATTATAAGTCCCATAAATAAGGTACTCTAGCCCCTCTGGAAAGCATTGCTTGCAGGCATGGTTTACTGCCAGTTGCACAGAGTAGCAGATACACTTAATTAAAAGTAGCGAAGGCGCATACTTTTTAAGCTCCGTATAGACGCTTCGATTGGACCCAATCATTACATTACATGATTACAATAACAATGTTAAAACAAAAAGGCATTGAGAACTAAAGACCTACACGAGGGTTTTTTATACTTAGATATACCATATCAACGTTTATGCATTGGTAAATTTTTTTGTACGCAATTTGACGACTTGAGCTTTTAGCAAACCAATTATAAGTCCCATAAATAAGGTACTCTAGCCCCTCTGGAAAGCATTGCTTGCAGGCATGGTTTACTGCCAGTTGCACAGAGTAGCAGATACACTTAATTAAAAGTAGCGAAGGCGCATACTTTTTAAGCTCCGTATAGACGCTTCGATTGGACCCAATCATTACATTGGCGTTGTCTGTGGCGATGCCTATCAAATTGCTTATTTCCAATTTCCAGTGACTGAGTTGTTGTTTTATTCCTTCAACTATAGATAAAGCATCTCCACTTTCTAGAGCAATCAAACTAAGGAACGTAGAAACAATCACTCCACGCTCAACAGAAACATAATTAATAACGACACCTAAACACCTTTAACGTAAAAATTAAATATATGCGTGCATATATATTATAATCCATTCATACTTTTAAAAATAGAGCAAGTGTTCAAAAAATAATTTTTATTTACCGAGGAGCTTAGTAAATCTTATGTCAGTTGACTCGTCCAAAATCAAACTAAACTTGGCGTTTCCAACGTCGTTTCTGAGGTCCTCACGAAAATGAGGCGCTAACGCATTTTTAATTATGTGCGTACACTTAGTCCAATGCAGTTTCATTCGCGACGCGGTAGCGCTGTCGCTAAATTTAGTTTGGCAACGGGTGCCTAGGTGGTCGATGGGAGCAATAGTGTGTTTTGCTACAAATAGGCAAAGTGCTACTTCTTGCTCGACCGTTTTTGTTGGCAACAGCCCAAAGTTAATTTTCTCTTTCTGTGCAAAACCACTAAGTGCACCCTTATGCTTTTTGGTTGCTGCGTGGGCACGCAAGTCGCACAGCTTCGCATTTATCCCTCACTTGCAGTAGGTGCAGTACGCCCTTGTAGAATCGGTGATATCTTTTCGAAGCCACTCTTTAAATTCGTTGCTGTGCAGCCACACCTCGCGTACATTTTGCTTATAAATTTTAGACATCTTTACACAGCGACGATAGAGTTATAAAAGAAACAGCCGATTCTCGAGCCTCGTGGTGATTTTTATAGATTTTATTATCGAAAATCGTTTATCGCTACTTATATTCATGATTTTTAGTGTTGTCAAAGAGAAAAATAAAATATAAAGTGAAAAATATAGTAAAGCTAAAATAGGCCTAATAAATTTTTATTAAAGCTAGAATTCCCGCAACCCGCTGTTTTCGATTTTTTCCCGCGAAAGCATTTTAAATAAAGCCAGATATAGCCGGAAAATATCTAAAATGGCAGCCCTGCTGAGATCCACGCGTTCATACTAGAGGTGGGCACGGGCCGGGCTTTTATCGGGTACCCGTGGGCACCCGCGGGTAACCGAGTGTACGGGCTGAAAAATCATACTTCGGGTTGGGTGCGGGCGGCTGTGGGTTATTCCGTTCAACCCGCTTTAAGGCCCATTCCCAGCAAAACAAATTTCATTTATGAAAAGTGCTCGATTATTTCGTTAGGTTCCACATAAAGTAAGAGTGACCAGCTGTGCCAAATATTTCTATGCAAAATATAAATATTTGTTGGTCACCTTATTTGATTAAATGGTTCAAATTGAGCGCCTTCGCGCATTGCTCGCTTGGGAAAGCAATTTTGGCAGATAGTCTAAATAATCCGCCAGACAACGTTCTCAATGGAGTTGAAACACCATATTTTATTGTTGCAGACGATGCGTTTCCTCTACACAAGAGGATTGTGAAGTCATACGGGTCGCGCTCATTTAGCGTACCCGAACGTGTTTTTAATTATAGGCTCAGTCGAGGCCGCCGTTGCATTTGGCATTTTGATCGCCAAATGCATGGCTGTGCAAAATTTGCTAGAAATGACATTAAGGAATATGTAAACTCAGGCGAAGGTTCTGTTCCTTAGCAAAATAATTTGGCTGGTGTTAAAATTAAACAAAACATTGAACTCATTTATAATTAAATTTAATTGTTTTTATTTTTCATGATCATTGATAAATGCGATTTTATCTTCTCGAAAAAAGCTTTCAAACCGCTTTCGTTCTACATTTTTTTGTGCGTCCATTTCTAATGCTGCGCGGAATAATTGTAAAGCTATTATTCCGTTTTTAAGAACAGCTGATTTTGGAATCCACAATTGTTCCACTATCCGAACTATCGATGAACTTTTCTGATGGTTGCTGGGAATTTAAAAATTACGTTTCGCAGCTGCTGGGAATGGGCCTTTACCCGAAATAAAGTTATTAATTATATTGGTTAATATTCTGGTAAATACTTAAAAGTTTCCTTTTTTGTAACTTTGTGAACAAACCCTCCGTTGAAAGAGTTACATTTTTTATCAGGAGAACGAAAAGATCATGTTTTAGAAACAGTGAAATGCATGATGATTGAATACCTCGAAACGCTTAAAGACAATCTTGGTAACTCGCAAACTGAAAACTCTTCGCCAAACACGAGTCACGAGTTTCAAGAGTTTTTGACACGCATCCAACAAAAAAACTGAAACTTGACAAAAATACCATTGATTTAGAAATTTAAACATGTATATATATTTTTTTAGTACAAAAACATGTAATTTTATTTAATAAAAATAAAAAATTAAGTCTTTGAATAAAATTTCTACATTTTTCGGGCGGGCGGGTTGGTTTCGGGTATGATATTTTTTTTTGCCATCGGGTGCGGGTAAAGATTGGCACTGTGGCCCATGGGCTGGGTCGGGTCGAAATTAGGCATATGCCCATCTCTAGTTCATACAAACGGACAGACGGTCGGACAGACGGACATGGCTATACCGTCTCGGCTGTTGATGCTGATAAAGAATATATATACTTTATGGGGTCGGAGATTCTTCCTTCTGCCTGTTACATAATTTTGCACAAAACTATTATACCCTTTTTACCCATTTTATGGGTTAAGGGTATAAAACCGCACAAATATAAAATAACACAAAGCGCGCAATGCTTTTCCATAAAAATACTTCAAGCATTTTTCGATCATTAACGTTTTAAGCTTATTTAAAAAATTATGTTTTAAATTTTTAGTTCAATTTTTATTAAAACCGTATTTTTAATACTCGATAACGAAGGTAAAGAACATGCAATGTCCATTATGGTGTCTGTCCGTCCTTATGAACGCAAATTTTTTCGACACTCTTCAAGCTAGAGACTTGATACTAAGGTCGTGACAGATAAACTGTCAAGATAGGGGTTCTACTATGTATCGATAAATTCGATATCTCAATTTCGATCAGTGCTTAATTTTCCCCACCTTTACAGAAAGATTTATCAAATTTGACAAGGAGATAGCTTCTGGCATCCCCAAAAAAAACTGTGGAGCCACGCCCATCCAATCCGCCGCAACCCCCCGGAGTTTTAAATCAGAAACGCCTATGTCTTCCACACTTTTTCAGCTATAAGGCCAATTCCCAGGAAAAAAATTTAATTTATGGAAACTGGTAAATTTTTACGCTAGGTTCCACACAAAGTAAGAGTGACCGGCTGTGCCAAATATTTGCATGGCAAAATGTAAATATTTGTTGGTCACCTTATTTGATTAAATTGTTCAAATTTAGCGCTTTCTCGCATTGCTCGCTTGGAAAAGCAATTTTGGCAGACAGTCTAAATATTCCGCCAGACAACGTTCTCAATGGAGTTGAAACACCATATATTAGACCGAATCTTTTGTTTGAAGGCAAGGGGAGTAGAGGGGTTAAACTTCAAGCAAAAATTCACTACTTGTTAAGTCGTGAATTTTTCTTCTAATTTGCTTTGCCTTATTCCGATAGAATGTAAACACAGAGTTGCACAGTGTTTGATGTGATAAAGTTATTGATACGAAATATCCCACAAGCAAATATTAGCGCATATAGAAAATATATTATTGTGGTTTATAAATTATTAATAGAAATGTTATGGAAGAAAGAATTAATTGTACTGGTGTTAACTGTGTATGTTTACCGACCATAAATTTAAACCAGAGTTGCATTTTCAAAGGAAAAATTTCACTGAAAAACTTCAGCGTGTAAATGCGAACTGAATTCCAAAGAAGTTTTAAAACAGAATGAAAAAAAAAAAAAAACTGCATGAAAAAACTTCAGCATGTAAATGGGGTCTTATTGTTGCAAACAATGCGTTTCCTCTACACAAGAGGATTATGAAGCCATACGGGTCGCGCCCACTTAGCGTACCCGAACGTGTATTTAATTATAAGCTCAGTCGAGGCCGCCGCTGCATTGGAAATGCATTTGGCATTTTGATCGCCAAATGGATGGCTGTGCAAATTTAGCTAGAAATAACATAAAGGAATATGTAAACGCAATCGAAGGTTCTTGTCCTTAGAAAAATAAGTTGGCTGGTGTTTAAATTAAACAAAACATTGAACTCATTTATAATTAAATTTAATTGTTTTTCTTTTTCATGCTCATGGATTAATGCGATTTTATCTTCTCGAAAAAAAGCTTTCAAGCCGCTTACGTTTTAAATTTTTTTGTGCGCTCATTTCATATGGTGCCTGTAATAATTGTAAAGCTATTATTCCGTTTTTAAGAGCAGCTGGTTTTGGAATCCACAATTGTTCCACTATCGGAGCTATCGATTAACTTTTCTGATGGTGGCTGAAAATTTAAAAACGGAACACAAACAAGAAAATTTAATTGTTTTTCTTTTTCATGCTCATTGATTAATGCGATTATATCTTCTCGAAAAAAATCTTTCAAACCGCTTTCGTTTAAAATTTTTTGTGCGCTCATTTCATATGGTGCCTGTAATAATTGAATTGCAGAATTGCTTCAATGTTGCTGTTATCCATCGAGTGCTGGGGTGCATCCCTTGTCGTCTTTTGACGGCTGCGGCTCCTGTCGTTGTACTGTTGCTGTTGTTGGTGTTGTTGTTTTGGCTGCTGCTGTTGCTGCTTAACTACATCCGCATAGGAGACTAAGCTTCGGGCAGTAGCTATAGGCCTACCTCCAGTCGTAGCCCGTGGCATAGAGCGCTTGGAGTTCTCACTTCTACCACCCACCCCGCTTCTGGGCCTGGAGCTTTGTATAAACGCCTGGTATTTAGGACATCCCGAGTAGTTAGCAGGGTGCTGATCACCACAGTTGTAGCAGGTGCAGAGCTCGTTGCGGGGTCGAGTACAGTCCCTGGCAGGGTGCTCTCCAGCACATTTCACACATATGTGCGCATTACGGCAGTATTTTGCCGTGTGACCAAACTGCTGGCATCTATGGCATTGTACAATAGCAGTGCGCTTTCGGAGGGGTTCAATAACTACTCTCATATGGCAGAGTGTATTGACTGCCAGTATTGTCTTGTCATTGGCCGCTGCGGCAATGTTCAAAAAGAACATGTTTACTGGCTGATCTTTGGGGGTGCCTGGCTCGCTTCGCCTCTGGAGCGTATGGGCATCGATCACCTTGTGGCCAATTTTTTCCAGTTCTTCCTTGATCTGGCTAAGCAGCGTGCTGTGGTGCAAGCCTTCAACGCAAACTCTGAATGGCCTATCTTCTTTCAGCTGGTATGTGCACGCATCAGCCGTGTAGAGTCTCATTACACCACCCAGTGATGCCCTAGCCTCGACCTTGCTCACATCAGAGACACTTTTAATGCCTTGCATCAGTAAGTTGACATCATTAACGCCCTCCATAACTATTGGCGGTGGCCTAGGTTGCACTTTTTCGGCAGTGTCAGTGCTGCCGGCTGTGGCAGCAACCCGCTTCGAAGCAGTAATATATTTTGGTGACCGGTGCGGGATTGATCGCATAGCACGTCACTTGCATTTTCCGACTCCATATCAGTTGCAGGTTGTTCAAGTAACCCGAAACGGTTTGAACTGCCGCTGTAGCTTGGTTGCAGTAAAGAGATGTTACCACCCATCATGCCGGGTTTTAATTTCTTACTTTCAAGACTTGGAGAAGCGCATGAAATTGTCTTACGCTTAATTTTTTGGAAGCGCTGCAAAGCTCCATTGGTGGTTGAGAAAGCACCAGTCTCCAATGTCGGTCCAGTCGTGGCCATTTCAGCTAAGCGGTTGGTCTCACTATCTGAGGGTTCGTTGAAGGCTTTACTAAGTGCTTCGCCAACAATCGCTTTGTTTTAAGTCATAGCAGGCAACTTTGTCTGCTGCTTAGCGATTTCGCGATTTCGCCCGGATTTTATACTCTTAAAAGTATGCATCAGTTTCACCAAGATCCTAGCCTAGGCTCGAACCTTGGGATGGTTTGAGTAGTAGCTCAAAGCTTTTATCTGGTACTTGAACCAAACAGACTGTGAGCTTAAAGTCAAAAAACAGGGATGTTTTGCGACCACGTGGCCGCTCCGCAGCGAAGTCCCGCTTTGGGTAAAATCGCACTGACTTTTAAATATTATGAAAATACGGCACATTCACTTTGATATCACTGACAGTGACTTAGGGGATCACTATTCACAATTTGTGCCACTATTGTGGGCTTGTCTTGAATTGTTAGCGGTGAAAATTTAATTTGTACCACTAGCGTCATACGGACGCGTGCTGCTCAGCTTGAGTGTGACCAGAGACTAGTTGAACTTTGTCACAAAGAGTTTCTTCATACTTGCCCCGTGCTAGTATCACAATGTCGTCTGCATAGCCCTGACATTGGATACCACTGTCGGCAAATCTACATAATAGTTCGGCTACAAGTTTACTCAATTAGAAAGGTTATAGAGCCCCTTCCCTTGTGAACAGCCCCTTGTGGTTGTTACTGTTAAGGTAATATCTTGTATTGATGGCGTAGCCTGTCTATACCCTAGTAATGATGAGATCCATCTACTAGTTGTACTGTCCAGCTCTCTTCTGTTCATGGTAAGGTGTTGTCGAAGCACCTTCAATATCTTAAAATGCACCGACTGCTACTTCCTTATTTACTACCACCGCCCGCAGAGCGCAGTGCAGCTCATACAGGGGATGAAGACCACCCTAGCACTACTCCCAGTGCTCGGTATATGACCAAGTGCTAGGCTAATGACCAGGATTTTTCTAAGAATGGGTAGAAGTTATCCCTGTTCCTACTGAAGGAATACTGGTAATATGCAATCCAGACCAGGAGATTTGTAAGGCTGGAAGGTTTCAATTGCCCATTTTATTTTCTCCACTGCACTATGGGGCATTTTGCCAAAAATCGGGCATTAAGTCATTTTTCGAAAGTTCTTTAACTAACTAATTGTTTATGCAAAACTGTTGCAAAAACATTGAACTTTTATGTTGCATAACAGAAATGTTAAGTTCACAGACCTCTGTTAAGTTTTTAACAGTTGAAGTCAGCTGTTACAACATGCCAGTTGATGTGCTGTTAAACTGCAAATTTGGCGGTCAACTAAACATTTACAATTTGTAAAGTAAACGCACGCAATCAATAAATTGTACTGTGTGTTTTGCATCATTTTTTTCATGTTTAGTACTTGTCTTTGTATTTGTTTGTATATTTAGAAAGTGGTCTCCACCTGTAATTTTTGGAAACAAAAGTTAACTTTGCATAGACTTTTAAAAAAATGTCAGCAGTTGTCAAGTGTAAGTGTACTACCGTTTTGTAGATCTATTAATTCCTAATCCAGCGCTAATTATCCTAATGTGCACTTTTTTGCACTTTTTGCAAAATTTAATTTCTTAGGAAGCAACCTCACAATTCCGAATGCGGACTTGTTTGCAGTGTGGCGAAAACAGAAGTGCCGTAACAATAAACACAATGCCGTTTTCGATTATATAAAACGTTTAGTTGAACAAACTATTTTTAAAAGAAATGAAAACTTTATAAATGAAAAAGTCCGCATGTTTTGTCTACATTTATCAAAAAATTTTGATAAATGTAAAAGGAATAGTAAAGTGTTTGCGAGTAAACATTCAAAACGGCTTGAAGGCAAACTTAGTTTGACCTTCAAACTAAAATGTACAGGCAATTTAAAAATCTTATCACTTGGTCGTCCAAGAACTACGTTTGTGATTAAAGAGCCAAGAGGCAAAAAAAAGGAAGCAGGCGATCTGGCTAAGTCGCAGGAAGCAAGCGTGCGTTTGTTAGTTCGGGCATCTAGCATAGCTGCTCGTAAGCGTGGCCTGATAGATCTTGCTTATATTCTTAAAGCATTATCTATAAATCCAGAGAAAGAAAAAATACAGAAATGCATATTTGAAAATGATAAATTGAAAAAAAGATAAGTTGAAAATAAAAAAAATTTCATACGAGAAATTGAATTTTTACCGATTGTTTCTATGGGAGCTATATGATGTAGTTGGCCGATGTCGATAATTTTTTGCAACAATATTGGTATTATAAAAACAAGCTTAACTGCCAGATTTGGACCTGATATGCTATAAAACAAAAAAAATACATAACCTATCTTTTTTAAAAGGGGCGGTGACACGCCCATTTTATAAAAAACATTTTCCTTTCGTACTTGAAAACTTAACGCAAAAAACCAAACCAAAATATCTTGCGTGGTTCTCAAGTTATTAATTAATGCCCGATTTTTGGCAAAATGCCCCATAATGCACTGTAACCAAAGACTTGGAAAATTCCCAGTCAGTGGCCGTTGCACTGTACTGATCCTCTGTTTCCAGTGATTCGCACTGTTGCCAGGGGATACTTCCTGGGAAGCGCGTCTCAAACAGAAGCTCTAACCTTTGCATGTTGGTGCACGTATAAATTAGCCTTCGGCGCCCGCTTTGATAGTGCTCTATATTACGTCAACACAGTGAAGACTTCTGAAAGAATAGTAAAATTAATACATTTCCTTACCATGATGCATGCTCTAAGCATAGGATCTCTTTGATCGCAGATAACCTTTGAGTAAGCGGTCTTTTTTGCCCTTATTAATCCATGTCTCTTGTACCAGGGCTAGCCCCAGGGCTAGGTGATAAACATCCTGGCCAAGACAGCAGAGGATGCCTTAGCACGATGGGATAGCCCAGTGACGGTGACGTTTGGCGTCACTATCACTCATCCGCACCTCCAGCACCTGGTGACGCAGGTTGGGAGCTACACAAATCACCACTGCTCATCATAGTGATGTCAGCTTCTTTGTCCTCTGCTGTTTGCACCTCCTCAGCCAACTCCTGCGAGGTCATCGGCACCTCCTCATCCATACCTTCCAGCTCTGCTGGAGTGAGCGTTATCTCCGCCAGGTCTTCATCGTCGGCCAGATCCTCTGATAAGTCAGTGGCATCTGCCAGATGAACCCTGGGAACAGTGGCGGTGGGAGGTGTGGCAGCTAAGCTGCAGCTCCCAGGACTGTTGTTCGCGCCAGCACTTCTTTTTCAGATCGTTAACGGGGAGTGTCCCGTAGCGAAATGAAACCTGGTGGCCACTCACCACTATCGCTTCCTTTAAGGCCTCATTGATACCTATCACCATTTGCGCATCTCCGCCTGATTGATCGTCGAAGCATTTAATGATCATGTAGCCAACCCAGAAGTGAATGCCCGCGAATGCGACCATGGTGTCCCATCCTGTGAGGATAACCTCATCCAGCATGGCCTCCTCCAATGCGGCGTGTGTGCTGCACAGCCGTTTGGAGACTGTCCGTGAACTTGGTTCACCGAGTCCCTTCCGTCCGTTGCAATGCGCAGTGTATAAGAAGATGGAAGTCCTTCCTGAAGGTTTCTCAGGTTTCATTTGGTTTTTGAGCCGTTGAGTGTTTTGCGTTTAAACTTGGTCGCATCGGCTGTGATGGTCCAGCCTTTTTCCTCCTCCTGCAGCTGGAGCGACACGGTGACTAGGTATTTCACTTGTCAGCTGTGTGTACGCTGTAGCTACTGCCGCCTGCGGCCTCCTTCTTTGTTACTCCTGGTGAGGGCGCCGTGGTTGTAGACCCACGTTTGAAGCCCGTTCCACGTCCAGGAGGCAGTACTCAAAGTGCCTCGCAAGACTGGCAGTGGAGGTATCCTGCTGCACATGAATGTACTTTTATAATTTCATGATAATCCTAGAGTTGCGGAGAAATATAAGGTCCACCCAGGCAGAGATTTGCAGTACCCGGGGCTTATTAGAACAGGCGGTCGCCATCTGCCTGAACTCACCGCTAGCTAGACAAGGCTAGTTTTTAATCCGGGCTTCCAGACATGTTGACTTTCGGCATGGCTCGAATGACACCTTAGTCCAGTCTGGAGTGAGATATGGGGGAGTAAGGATGAAGGTAGGTATGTGTGGAGGAGTAGTGAGTGTCTGAAGCTATGCCTTACAGATGGCGCCTAAAGCGTCTTGTCGGTACGGTGAACGGTACCTGACCCGGTAATTGTACGGGACAGCTTATTTGCGAAGATTCTCGCTTATTCGCAGTTAAACCCATAAAAAGGGCGTTCGCTAAACGCAACCCGCGACCCGCCTGGTGGCCTCAACTCATCCCCTTCCTAACTGTCTCACAAGCTCTTCAGACCAGGTAGCAATAACTTAAAAGTATATACCAATCTCCATGTAAAATAAAATCTTTATTTTTCCTATATAAAGCAGTGTAAAACGAAAAAGAGCTGCACAAATAAGTAATTTATTCAAATGCAGTAAGAGTAAAACATATCAGGTAACTTTAAACTAGTTATAGTTTGCCAAAAAAAAAGGCATGGTGTCGTAGTGAACTTATTCTAATAATCAAAACAAAAATAGAAAAAAAAAAATATTTCAAAAAGTACCTGCTGAAACTTAACAAATTCGGGTATGCTCGAAATTTATTCTCGAACACACTCGTTGCAGCTCTCTGGCCTATACTGCGTTCGTTTTTAAACACACAAGTTTCACAGAAAAGGGAATCCCTTGTTATTACGATCAGCGTTGCCAAACGAAAGGAACTCAAAAGTAATTTTAGCATATGTATTGCGGACAAAATTACGTAACAAAAAATACATATTTTAAAAATTTTCAGAATTTCATAAGTTTATGAAGTGTGTAAATGCGAAATCGTGTAAGACGAGTCTCGTTTAAATCGGGGGATAGGTGCATAATAATAATAAAAATGGTATTAGGAGCAGTTGTGCTCCGCCTGTTAGCCACGTTGTTGTCTCCAAGCCGGTGGCAAAAAACTAACATTTGTAATTTATTGGCCTATCAAAATGTTAGGGGATTTAACACTCAATTTGCTAAATTATATGTTAAAAGCCTACCCTTTGATTTACAAAAAAATTCACTCACAGAAAGCTGGCTAAAACCCGCAATATCTTGTAATTCCGTTTTTGCTTCTAAATATAACTTGTACATGCGATCGCACCTCCCGCATGGGGGCGGTGTTCTTATTGCTGAACATTTTTTCTGATCTTCCAGATCAGGAGTTAGGCCTCTCGCTAGCTAGCAGGCTGTATAATTGTAGCAACGAGTATAAAATAGACAGAGCGGAATCCAGAGCCAGCCAATGGCTGGCTGCTGACTGGTCTGCTTAGGCATCACTGGAGCCATCCGGACACGTCCCACTGCAGCACCTGGAGTCATAACTGGCATACCTCTTTTACCCATCAACCTGAAAAAGAAGGCCTGCCTGGAGGCACTTCGCCTTCAAAACATCACCAATATAAAAAGTAGTGATCTTACCGGGCATCTTCAGGTTATCGAACCCCTAATAAACGAGCGCATTCTGCGCGTAGCTGACGAACAGAAACTACAACTTGTTTTCCACAGAAACTTCTCTGTAGTATTGCACACCAGGCATGATTGGAAAACAAAATCTATATCTCTGCCCAGTGGATCACAAACGTGGTACACCGACATGTCGAAACTGGAAAACGGCGACACCGGAACTGGTATTCTCGGACCAAGGTTCAACAAGCCCATGGCCATGAGAAAGTCTCCAACCATTTTCCAAGCAGAGATATATGCCATAGAAATCTGTGCTCGTGAATGCCTTCGCAGGAAAATGTAAGGTGAATGGATTTACATTTTCTCTGACAGTAAGGCGGCGCTCATAGCGCTGGGATCCTTCACTATATCCTCCAGACTTGAAGAGAACTGTTTCCAGCAGCTGAACGCCCTTGCCTCCAAAAACATCTTATCGGTGGGCTGGGTGCCCGGGCATGAAGGCCATTTAAGAAACGAGGCGGCAGACTCCCTAGCTAAACGCGTGGAGATGACACCACTAATCGACCCTGAACCGTGCTGTGGACTTTAGAAAGCACACTTAAGAAAACTGTTCAGGAAATGGGAGGAAAAGAACATAAGTAGCCACTGGACCGACAGTGCAGGGCTGAGACAAGCCAAACAATTTCTCTTCCCCAGATGAAGCGATCAAAGAGCATCATCAATTTAAAAAAGAGCGAAATTCGCACTCTAAAAGGCTACCTAACGGGTCACTGCAACCTAAGGTATCACCTTAAGAAATTAAAGCTTTCAGAAATCGACACGTGCAGATTCTGTGAGTTGGAGCTTGAAACATCAGAACACGTTCTATGTGAATGCGGAGAAGTCAACTTATTTCCCCCCCCCCACCAACAGGATTTGGGAACATATAGACCCTACCAAATTGCTCTCTTTTATTAGAAGCCTCGGTATAGAGGCCCTACCCTAATCCTACAGGCCGGCACAAAAGACCTAACATCTGGTCGCAGTGCAACAAAGCCCTCGTAATAATAATAATAATAATCTTAAATTTCAAACACGTGGTTAGGTGGTGAAGCATCAAGCAAGAAAAGAGCAATATAAGGTGTACTTCTAAAAAAAGACATTACTTTACATTTATAACAATTTAAGTTGAGTAAGTTAAAATGACACCGACAATGCACATAAATCCTACTCTAGAAAGTTACACAGAGAAGCATCATTGAAGAAGAAACATAGTTTTAAATCATCAGCAAACATATATACAAACAATTAGTAATAGAAGCTGGAAGATCGTAAATAAAATGATTAAAAAGCAAAAGTCCAAGGTGACTACCCTGGGGCACACCAGAGGTAAATAACAGGTTTGGATACAGACGATTTAAAAACTACTTTTTGTGTTCGGCCACACAAGACAAAAAAAAATATTTTTTGATATCGCACACCAAAACCAACACCTTTCGACAAGCATTTTGTTTTCGACTTTTTGTTGGCTTCGGTGTACGATACAATCAAACATAATTTTTAGTCTTGTTCAAAATTTAATCTGATTCGGACGAAGACATCATTCATAAAATAGAAGTTTGAATTTGTATACCCTTCACAGGGTATATTGACTTTGTCATGAATCTGTAACGCCTTAAAGGAATGATTGGAGACCCCAAAAACTATATATTAAAATGACAGGAATTGATTTCCGTCCGTCCTACCGTCCGTCCATCTGTCCGTCCGTCCATCCGTCCGTCTGTCTGTCCGTTACAACATGATTTCCGGCCAAACTGCTGAACCGATCTTGATGAAACTTTCACAGATTGCTAAGATCATGTCGGGTTTGTTCCCTATGAAATTTCATCCCGATCGGAGCATTCTACGATATAGCCACCATATAAATTTACCATATCAACACGATTTCCGGCCAAACTGCTGAACCGATCTTGATGACACTTTCACAGATTGCTTAGATCATGTCGGGTTTGTTCACTATGAAATTTAATTTCGATCGGAGTATTCTACGACATAGCCACCATACAAGTCTACCATATCGTACTATCAATTGTTGTCTCTGTAGTGCACTTTCAAATACCTACATGTCAATATGTTGTTGTTGTCGAAAACGAACAATTAAATGACGCTCAAGAGTAAAAATATAAGCGAAAAATTACCAACAACTGCACAGAAACATAAGAGGGGGGAGTATTGATTTGGCTGTGTGAAGGGTATCATAGTCTTGGCATAGCCAAAATTAACTATGCGCCACTATTTTTTTTTGTTCCGTTTGCTAATAAAATGTATAATGTAAATATTATAAGGGTTTTGGATGTTCAATATGTATGTCCAAACCACACTGTGTTCTCACCATCACTTGTAAACCAGAGGAAATAAATTTTTGTCGAAGCCCAACATAATTCCACCAACAGCATTCGACAAAATAAAAACGTTTGTTGGGCTTTGCCGTATGCTGTTTTGCTTGTTGGATTCAGTGTGCGCAGCTCCATAAGCAACCGTGTAATGTTCGTCACGAACACTTGTATAAAGATGTTGGTTGGGTTCGGGGTGCGCAGCCCCCACGAACTCTAAAGAAAAACGGCTTTCGACAATGTTCGCTCCCAACAAATGTTATGTTTTTTTGTTTGTCGGTCTTGGTGTGCGGCCGGCCATAAGAAGCAATGGACTCATTTTTGCTTCGACAAAAAAAAAAAAAAAAAAAAAAAAACGCTTAGGTAGATAGCCTGGTTTGATAGAGTTAAGGTCACTTAGAAGCGTACACTCAGTTATAACTGGGATGTACATGCAATTTGACGATTGAACTTGAAAAGGATAGGAATTACTGCAACTATGTAAATTCGTTGAATATACTGATTGAAAATACTCAGCAAATAGATCGAATACTGCCTGATCAGAACTTTCTTTTGTATCATCTAGGTAAACTGAGGATAGCAAGCAAGCAGACTTACGTTTTGAGATAACAACAAGTTTAGTCTACAACGATTTAGATAAATATTATAGCAAGATGTGTTAACGGAAATAAAACTAGACTTTGCTACTAAATACGAAGGTATATCTAAAGTAGTTCCCGATTTTTTAAATTTTTTATATGATCTTGTCTTTGCGTTTTTCAATTTCGATAATTCTCTCGTAAACCAAAGTGGTTTATTATCACTTGAAAAACAAGTGAGGGGAACACAAATAACCAAAATCGAATTCAAGGCCCTATAAAATATGGCAACAGCAGTTTCTATGTCACTACATGAATAAAGGCGAGACCAATTATTATGTTGAAGAAGATAATTAAATTTAGTAAAGTTAATTTTACAAAAGCAACGGGTTTTTAAAATATTTTTAGATACTGAAATAGGGTTAAGAATTTCGATGGATAGTTATAAGGTTGTATGGTAGGTATCTTCCGGAAGCACTAGAGGGGGTATTATACTAGCATTACTGCAGTCGGAGTCCGAAACAAATATTAAGTCTAACATTCTACCACTACATTTATGCACTCTTTTTACTTGCGATAGGCCTAACTCCAGTAGGCCATCGATAAAACCACCAGAAGTGACAGTAATACCGCCGAAGATGTGTCGTTCACAGACCATACAACATGTGGCAGATTAAAATCACCAACCGATATCAGATTATCCATATCTGTCAAAAATGACGAAACAAGTTGTAAGGCACTCAGATGAGATAAGTAAATGTTAATATCAGAATTATTGGGAATATAAGAGCAAGTAACATAAAGTGAACGGCCATTTAGTAAAATTTTAACACATAAAAACTCTATGCCCGGAAGATCCTGAGAATGAACCTGTTCAGAAGGAAAACTAGAGTCAACAGCAATGAGAACACCACCCCCTTGCGGGAAGTGCGATCGCATTAGAACAAGTTATATTTGAGAATCAAAAGATAAGCTGTTAATATATAATATAGCCAGTTAAATGTTAAGGCCTCTAACATTTTGATAGGCCAAGCTAATTACTTCTGTTAGTTTTTTGCCGCCGAGGTGGAGGCAACAGGTTGGCCAACAGGCGGTGTACTATTAATCCTTATACCATTATTGTTATTAATTCGCCTATTCGTATACTTCTTAACGACAAGCTGCGGCGCCCAAAACTTTTCAGAGCAAATTGTCGAGAAAAGTTCAGGCGGTACACCCAACTTTAAAGAGAATCTACTTCTGGCATGTTTAAATTTAAACTTTTCAACAACAATAAGAGGGGAATCGATTTGACTTTTAACATATGCTGCAACATCATCCGATGACGTATCGGATGCCAGCCTAGATACAAAAACAAATTTATTAAATGGTACTACAACCAGAGGCTTGCGAGCCCCAGTTGTACCTATATTAGGATTAATAGGCACATGAGCTGCTGAACCAGAAGGCTCATGCAAAGGTTCGGAAGATAAAGTGGCTAGGTTATTGATAGGATTTCTAGCAGGGGAGTTAAAAACCATTAGTGGGTTAGCATTGGAACCAATTGAAGGATTAATGTTAGGCACTAGAAGGGGTTTGGTTGGCAGAACAGGCGGGGCAATAATTGGATTAGGACCCGAAGTCTTTTTACGCTTCGGAGATTCGGTAATCACCTTGCAATATTTGAAATTAAGCTCAAGCTCGTTGAAAAAAGCTACATGCATAGCTTTAAAGCCAGCACATGGGAGTTAGTATAAACAGATGGAAGATCGTTAATAAAATAGCAAAGGTCCAAGATACCTCCCCTGGGGAACACCAGAGGTAACAATAATACGTTTAGATACAAATAATTTAAAAACAACTTTTTGTGTTCGACCACACAAGTACTCCGAACGCCACAATAAAAGTTTTACTGGAAATCCACTAATATTCAATTTTCGAAGCAACAGAGAATGAGTTAATGAATCAAATGCCTTACTAAATTAGTGTAAGCAACGTCAGTTTGCATTTTTTCCTGAAGCCCATTAAAAACAAGCGAAGTGAATTCAAGAAGGTTAGTGGTAGTAGATCTACGCCTAGCAAAACCGTGTTGATAAGGCGATATAATTGAACTACATGCGTGTTGTAGTTGTGTTGTCTTTTGACTCAACATTGTTTCCTGTTATATGGAAGGAATCTTTTATCATTCCACTTAATAAAAATTCTTCTAAGTCTAACGTTAAAAATTATAGGGGTATATCCAAGTTGTCCGCCATTCCTAAAGTCTTTGAAAAAATTATATGTTCTCAACTGCAACACACATGTAGTTCAATTATATCGCCTTATCAACACGGTTTTGTTAGGCGTAGATCTACTACAACTAACCTTCTTGAATTCACTTCGCTTGTTATCAAAGGGTCTCAGGAAAAAATGCAAGCTGACGTTGCTTACACCGATTTTAGTAAGGAATTTGACACTGTTAGTCATTCTCTTTTGCTTCATAAATTAAATTTTATTTGATTTCCATCAAAACTCTTGTTATGGCGTTCGGAGTACTTGTGTGGCCGAACACAAAAAGTAGTTTTTAAATCGTCTGTATCTAAACCTTTTTTTGTTAACTCTGGTGTACCCCAGGGTACTCATCTTGGACCTTTGCTTTTTAATTTGTTTATTAACGATCTTCCAGCAGTTATTACTAACTTTTTTGTATATATGTTTGCTGATGATGTGAAGCTATGTTTCACCTTTAATAATGCTTGCCTAATTAATTTACTGCAGTCGGATTTGGGAGCATTGTCAGCCTTGTGTCGTTTTAACTTACTCAATAATTAATTAATAATAAATTGTTCCAAATGTTATGTCATGTCTTTTTGTAGAAGTTCCCTTCATACTGCTCACTGCTTGCTTGATGCTTAACCACTTGACCACGTGTTTGAAATTAAAGATTTAGGCATTATTCTTGATCCTTTATTAAAGTTTGACGCTCATATTTCGTATATGGTGTATAAGGCCATTAATGTCCTTGGCTTCATCAAGCGGTGGTCGAAAGAGTTTAATGATCCCTACACCACTAAAACGATTTATACATCCCTAGTTCGTTCCATCCTGGAGTTTGGATCTTGTGTGTGGTCCCCTCAATACACGATTCACCAGGATAGAATTGAATCTGTGCAGAAGAAATTTCTTCTATTTGCCCTTAGAAGTTTTAACTGGGTTCCTGGAGTTGACTTACCCCCGTATTCAAGTAGACTCCTTCTAATAAATCTTCCCTCCCTGTTAAACCGTAGAACTATGCATGGAGTATTATTTATTACTAACCCACTTAATGGTGAAATCGACTCATCAGTTCTTTTGAGTCGAATTAAATTAAATGTCCCAATTAGATCTTCACGTAACTTTTTACCCCTTAGCCTTGATCGTTGCTTCAGCAACTATTTAACTCCTGAACCATTTCGTGTTATATGTTCTGACTATAACAAACTTTATTATCTTGTCTCCTTGGAGGCCTCAACTCCAGTACTAAAAAGATCGATCCTTTTTGCTTTATCTAATCGTAACCACTAATTACTAATCTAACGCTGGTCTGATTGGGTTTTTCTGGGTTTTCCCCAATCAACGCAACAAATGTTGGACCACTAATTTTATTGTTGAATTTCCCAGAGCTTTAACGTTAACTTTGTACATTTTTAACCTAAATTTACTTTCAGATATTTATATAATTTTATTTAAATTTATTTTAATTTCAATTTTTAATTTTAATTTTATTTAAATTTAAATTAATTTGAATTTTATGTCAGCTGATCTTAGTTGACAATAAACAAATAAATAAATAAACAAAGTAAAAGTTACATTAGAGCATATCTCAAATTTTAACCAAATACATTCAAATATAAAGTGCCATGGTGGAACAAAAGATTGACAGATCTCAGAGAAAATAACAACAAAACTTGGAAAACATTACATTATTAGAGCATTAAAAAAACATAAAGGAATAAAATATTTCAAATTTAAACGGGTCAACGCACAATTTAGAAGAGAATTAAAAATTACAAAATGAAAATCAACTATAGAATTTACATCAGAGATCCAACCATCTACCCCAATAACTTAAATTTGGTCCAACATTAGAAGATTTTGTGGATCAAATTCTTCAAAAGCCATTCATTGTATTAACCCTCCGGTGAGTGACACTTCTGATCTTCACCATCGTGTGACAAGGTCCGTAGGGACCTATTTAGAAAATAGTGCTAATTTGATGAAAAAAAATTTTTTTTAAAGAATTTTTGTGTTTTTATTGTTTATAACTAAATACTAAATACAAAAATGATTTGGTTCACGAAACTACAACTTCTTATATACTCTTTGGCACGTTTACCTGAACGCATAAACATTTAGGGATGAAGTAAAGTTAAAGAATTGGTTTGGCACGTATACCTGAACGGAAAGTCATTTAGGGTAAATTCAAAGAATTGGATTATTGATTTCCATGAAAGGCAACATAAAATTAGCCAAAATTGAAAGTAAAAATTAGTTATGTGTTCAAATAATAAAAAAAAAAAACATAATTACGCCCAAAGAACATGAATTTATGAGTTATTCCATGAAAATTCAGTACAAGGTCCCTACGGACCTTGTCACACGTCCGCGTGTGCGAAAAACCTCAATAACTCCTAAAATAATGATCCGATCGCCGGTCGTAGTGACCGAAATAGGAGTAATTTCAAGTTGAATATGTTAATAGGTCCCTACGGACCTTCTCACTCAACGGAGGGTTAATATCCCAACAAAATATCAAAAAAACTATATCAAAAACAATAATTGCAAACACATTTGCTCAATATTGGTCAAAAAATTCTCAAGACAATAACTTCAGTCAAAAATTTGTAGACAACAAACATAAAACTATTCAGCTCAACTACTCTATCAACCCTACTGCTTTACAAATAGAAAACAAGTAAGAAGGCTCTAGTCGGGAGAGCCCGACTAGAAGATACCCTGAATCCAGTAGCAATAAATAAATTAAATTTAATATTGACTTTGGTATACTGACTTAGCTTCAATCAATAAAATTCGATATCTCCGGTGTTTCTTAACCGATTTGGACGAAATTAAAAAAAAAATTCAATTGGTACCCATAACTTCACTCATTTCCCTCATTTTTTGATTTTCCAAATTCGATATTTTTGTTATCGATTTCATGTTTATACCAGAAACCAGAATAGTTATCGATAATTTGAAGCAAACTTGTTCCGCTCATGGTATAGGAGAGCTTAAATACAAAATCTCAAGTCTCTAGCTCTTTTAGTCTCTAAGATCCACGCGCTCATACAGACGGACAGACGGACAGACGGACGGACAGACGGACATGGCTTTATCGTCTCGGCTGTTGATGCTGATCAAGAATATATATACTTTATGGGGTCGGAGATGCTTCCTTCTGCCTGTTACATACTTTTGCACAAAACCATTATACACTTATTTACCCATTTTATGGGTTAAGGGTATAAAAACGGGAAAGCGTGTATATTTCAGAGTTGTTGAGCTAGAGTCACCCAAATTAGTAGGAAGATAGCAGGTTGTTGAAAATATTTGAATGTATAAACAATGCATTATGTCCCACTGTCACTTTATTGCAGTATTAAGCATACCCACATACATACCTTACAGAGATTCAGTGTTTTCTTGAGAAGAAACGTGCGTGCATTAAAAATCGCGATGACAATGTTATCTTAGTTGCTAAGGAGCAGCAAGATTTGTTTTTGTTCCAAACCACCGACAAGAAGTGTTTTGGCGCACAGTCTAATTTAAATGAAATAATGAAGTGGCACAATCGGTTTGGCCATTTAAACCTTGGCAGTCTAAACAAAATGATTAAGAACAAGTGGAAACATTGCTTTCAGACGAAACCTTCGGACGACGCTGCGGCATACTCGACACCAGTATTAAAACCGTAAAAAGAGTCCTGATTGCAAAGGAGTACGGATGCGGCAGGGGTGTACGCTGCCTTTAAGATTTTCCGATGCATATGGGGATGCCACCTACTATCTTCCTTCCAAATTTGGTGACTCTAGCGCAAAGTTTGTAAGAGCTGTGGAAAGGGGGGCTAGGGCGGTATGGGTGGGTGTGGCATCTAAATTTTTACTGCAGATCTTTGTGAAATGTCAATTGTTATCTTTATGCCTAATTTGGTGACTCTAGCTCGAAGTCTGTAATAGGTGCGGAGGGAGGGTGGGCTGGGGGCAGTCTGGGTGGGCATGGCATCCAAATTTTTGGTGAAGATCTTTGTGAAATGTCAATTGTTATCTTCATACCAAATTTTGTGACTCTTGCTCGAAAATTGTAAAAAGTTTGGAAAGGGGGGCTGGGTGCAGTATGGGTGGGCGTGGAATCAATAGTTTTGATGCAGATCTTTTTGGAATGTCAATTGGTATCTTCATATCAAGTTTGGTGCTTCTAGCTCAAAGTTTGTAAAAGGTGTGGAGAGGGGGGTGTTAAGTCATAAACAAGCTAGCAAATATTTATATTATAAGATATCAAATAACTGCACATAGCTATGTAAGAATGACACACAAATTATTAACACATGTAAAACTAGGTCAAGACCATACACAATGCGCTACATTTATTAACCCAATAAAACTTTAAGCAACACCAAATTATGCACAGAATATCGCTGACTGCACAATGCATGCAATATTTCGCAACAGTAGCGGTCAGCCAACCCGGTAGTCGCTAAATATGCTTTTCTGCATTGCAAGCAACTGCTGAGTACACAATAACCTTATTTAATTGACACCACAAAACTGGTAAACTAAGCTATTATTTCCTATAAATATTGTTACTTTTCGTTAATAAAATCAGTGTTCTTAGTACAACCTACAAAGATACATTCATTATTCTCCGCAGTCCACCAGTCCGCCAGTTGCGACAACAATTAAGCAGTCAGTTTGTACTGGATGCTAACAATACATACACACCTTTTACAGGTACATTTTGGTGACCCCGACACAGGACTCCTAGGAAGGATCCTCTCTACAACATATAGCTCGCTACTCCTTCGACCACACCACACGGTTGCGAATAGAAGCGTAATCCAGCTCAGGCCGAGCGAATAAAACACTTCCACCGGGTCGGGAGTAATCAAAGAGCTATATGCAACAACATAACAAACGTGATTCTGGTAGCTTAGTCATTGTCAACAAGGCGACAAAATGAGCACAGAGAAATCACTCGTATTGGAAGATGTCTAAGATGCTCAGGAAGAAATAAGCCAGGAGTGATCAAGGCTTATAAAGAACACAAAAAAGGACCCAGCAGAGCAGAAGGCAAAACCTGGCTACTACCAAGCCAAGGCCAAAATCCTTGAGGAAAAGTGGACTATTTTCAAGAACAACAATGTCTTGATCAAAAACTCTACGTTAGAGGAGTCTCACCCATACCACAAGTTCTCCGAAGAGGTTTACGATTTGGTTCAAAAAACCAGAACTTACTTCAAAGAACAAGCTGATATTGAAGATCAGTCTACCAGCAATAGGACGGAACCAAAACCCGCCTTGGCTGCAGGAATTGTCGATGCCAAAGAAAACACAAATGCCAAGCTAGTTGCATTGTGCCGTCGGCAAAAGGTGATGATTGCGTCAATAATCGCGCCCTGCAACACAAGCCTGTCAATGCGGACATTATTAAGTCATTATGGGCAAAAACTCAAGAGGTCTATTTCCAAATATACGAGAAATTTGAGGACCCAGAAGAGAGTGGCTACAATGCCACCGAGTATTTAAAGGCAGAGGCTGATGTTCGGAATGCACTTACCAGCAATTCAAGCAGTGAGTGCACTGATAACATCAACTTACCACGTATTTCCATTCCAAAATTTGATGGTGATACGCTTAAATGGACGCAATTCTTCGATATGTTTTCGTGTATGATACATGAAACAAAGATGCCAACCATACGCAAGATGTGGTATTTAAAAACCAGCGTAGTCGGAGAAGTGGAAAGTTTAATCCGTCACATCGATCTCAGGGAAGAGAACTATCTCTACGCATGGGAAATCTTAGTAGATGCCTACAACAATCGTAGAGACATCGCATCTAGGGTTTTAAATCGCCTCTTACTGCAACAAACCTGCAGCGACGATGTGAAGTCCTTAAAGGAGCTCAACATCACCACCATAGAGTCATTAGCCTCACTGATGGGACTCTGGATTGACATCTCAACTTGGGATCCAATCATCATTGCCATCCTCAGAAACAAGTGGGATGGCACAAACAAAACACTCCATGAACAATCATTGGGTAGTACAAAGGAAATCCAGCCACTGGACACCATGCTCCAGTTCCTCGAACAGCGAGTTCGGGTCATGGCTACTTTGAAAAAAAAGCACCTGGAATCTTTAAAAAGGAGTCAAAGAACGGGACATGTGCAACATCTTCAGGTGCACAAAAAGGATGTCTTTTCTGTAGAAAGACAAGTCATTATTTATCTAAATGTGACGAATTTCGGGCAAAATCTGTCAGCGAACGTCTTAATTGGGTGCAACGACAAAAAATATGCGTCAACTGTTTTAAAAATAACAATAAAAAAGGCATGCACAAGCAACTTCAGCTGTTTTAAGTGCAACAAAAAGCACCACACTCTAGTGCATTTGAAAAATGTTGTCACATCAGCAGCAGCAGAGCCATTATCACATGTTGTGGCATCCGCAATCAACCAGAACTATAACTTACTTGCAACAGCATAGGTAGCTGTTCAAGCAACTAACGGACAACAAGCATCATTCAAGGCACTACTGGACTCTGGATCACAAATCAACGTTGTTTCCGAAAGACTTGTGACAATGTTTGGACTTAAGCGTCATGACACAACACTCCGGATTGAGGGCATCGGAGGACAGCCAAGAGTCAGCAAGGCTCGAGTGAATGTCCTAGTTAAATCACTTCACAGCAATTTTACGATGCGATTGGAAGCATTCGTATTACCGCATGTAATTTCGGATCAACCTGCCCAGTCGATCTACACGGCCGATTGGGGCATACCGAGCATGTTACCACTGGCGGATCCAAACTTCAACAGACCAGGCAAAATCGACATGTTGATTGGAGCAGAGCACTGTTTTTCAATATTGCTCCCACAACAACACAAAATGTTCCAGTCTGGTCCAATGATGCAAAAAACCGAGTTCGGGTGGATCATTGCTGGAAAGGTAACTGCTGCAAGTAAGTCGTCAGCCATCTGCGAGGAATGAAACAAGTGTCACCGCAACAGATTCCTAAAAATCACTACGTGATTCCGCATCATTGCGTGTTGAAGCCTGACAGCACAACAACAAAATTACGAGTTGTCTTCGACGCATCGTGCAAAACATCTTTTGGAAAATCGCTGAATGACATACTGCATGCAGGCCCCACGGTTCAAAGCGATCTTATGTCTATTCTACTACGATTCAGAACACATAGATATGTGTTTACGGCTGACATTGAAAAAATGTATCGTCAGATATGGATCAATCCGGACAATCAGTTTCATCAACTGATTGTATGGCGCAACAACTCATCGGAAGAAATTAAATACTACCGATTGAAAACAGTCACATATGGCACAAAATCCGCACCATTTTTAGCAATAAAATGTTTGGATACTCTGGCTAATAAGCATATGGAAAGGCTACAGATGGGTGCAAAGGCACTACAACGTGACTTTTATGTAGACGATTGCCTGACCGGCACCGACACAATCGCAGAAGCGAAACAAGTTCAACAAGAACTAAACAAAATTCTTCAGCCATCGGGATTCAAGCTGCGAAAATGGTGTTCAAAATAATGAACAAATATTGGAGGGAATTCCCAAAGAAGACACAGTTAACGGCGTACAGATCGGAGAAACACTGGAACAGTACAGTGTAAAAACATTAGGAGAACATTTAGTCGGGAGAGCCCGACTAGAAGATACCCTGAACCCAGATGCAATAATTAAATTAAATTTATGTAAGAATTTGGTATACTGACTTAGCTTCAATCGATTAAGTTCATTATCTCGGGTGTTTCTTAACCGATTTGAACGAAATTTTCAGAAAAGTTCTATCATTACCCATTACGTCAACCCTTATTTTTTGCACAAAACCATTATACCCTTATTTACCCATTTTATGGGTTAAGGGTATATAAATAAATGATTTATCATACGTATCAATTAAAAAGCTGCAAGGGCCTGCAGGTTGTAATAAAAGACATAGAACCTGATGTAACACCAGAAGAAATAAAACAGGCGCTGCAGTAGAAAGGATTTCGAGCAAAAACCGTCATAAACATCTTAAACAGGAACAGGATGCCGCCACCACTTTTTAATATAGAACTTGAACCAGAAACGAAGATGCTTAAAAAAACGAGGTGCACTCAATATACAACCTTCAGCTTTTACTTCACCGAAGAATCACCGTAGAAGAACCGCACAAACGAAACGGTCCGGTACAATGTATGAACTGCCAAAAGTACGGTCATACAAAAGCCAACTGTACACTGCGCTCGGTATGCGTATACTGTGGAGAACTGAAATTCTGCAACAACTGCAAAGGCGAGCATAAAGCCAACTACAGAGGCTGCCAAGTCTACAAGGAACTTAAAAATCGTATCCATCAGCGCTGTACCACTGTACGATCGCAACACGCACCGACTACCTTCACTCCATCGAAACACAACCCAGACGTCTTCTTTTCATCTGCAGCCAGATCCTCACTTGGCCCCGAGCTCTCAACCAATAACGCAAGCGCCCTAAGATCTAGACTGGCTCTTCCTGCCTCTAACTTGAATTTGTTCAATTCCTATTAGATAAGTACATCGACGTAATGCTAATTTCCAAAACACACCTTACAAACAAATATAACCTTAACATAAATGGATACTTATTCTATGGTACAAATCATCCCGATGGTAAAGCACACGGTGGAACTGGTATTTTGATCAGAAGCCGCCTCAAGCACCACTACTATAAAGAGTTTGCTGAAAACTTTCTACAGGCCACATCTCTAAAAATACATTTGGACAGTGGGAACCAACTTACTCTTGCAGCTGTATACTGCCCTCCGCGTTATACCATATCTGAAGACCAATTTATGGAATTTTTTTAACTCACTAGGAGAATGCTTTATAGCAGCAGGAGACTACAATGCCAAGCACACACACTGGGGATCTCGTCTAGTGAATCCAAAAGGAAAGCAGCTCTACAATGCAATTATAAAAGCTAACAACAAGCTCGACCACGTTTCTCCTGGCAGACCAACATACTGGCCGACAGATCCCAAAAAACTAACCGATTTAATTGACTTTGCAGCTACCAAAAACATTTCGCGTAAACTGATAAGTGCAGAGTGTCTTTCGGATCTATCATCCGATCACTCGCCAGTCCTAATAAATCTGCAACGACACCCTGAATTCATAAATCGACCCGGTAAGTTAACTTCACATAAAACTAACTGGCTCAGATACAAAAAATATATAAGCTCACACAGTGAGCTTAAGCCAAGTCTCGTTGATGTAGCTGACATTGATTGTTTTGTTAACACTCTGAAGACGGTCTTCGACGCCGCAGCTCGCGCTGCTACGCCTCAAATACCAAAAACAATACACAACCAAAGGACAACAAATCTACACATTGAACAGCTCGTTCTTGAAAAGCGGCGCTTACGACGTGACTGGCAATCGAACAGATCGCCATCGGCAAAGCAAAAACTAAAAGCGCCACACGTAAACTCACCAAAGCGTTAAAAATCGAGGACGAGGGCGCTCAACGCCGTTACATCGAGCAATTATCAACCACCAGTACGAAAAACTAATTGTGGAGAGCTCACCCAACTCTAAGCTCACCAACAGAAAAAGTACTGCTAATTTCCAAAACACACCTTACAAACAAATATAACCTTAACATAAA
This sequence comes from Scaptomyza flava, assembly GCA_030179655.1. Taxonomy (NCBI): domain Eukaryota; kingdom Metazoa; phylum Arthropoda; class Insecta; order Diptera; family Drosophilidae; genus Scaptomyza; species Scaptomyza flava. The sequence goes on along the minus strand of JARNME010000029.1, from coordinate 27,185,570 downwards.
TGGATACTTATTCTATGGTACAAATCATCCCGATGGTAAAGCACATGGTGGAACTGGTATTTTGATCAGAAGCCGCCTCAAGCACCACTACTATAAAGAGTTTGCTGAAAACTTTCTACAGGCCACATCTCTAAAAATACATTTGGACAGTGGGAACCAACTTACTCTTGCAGCTGTATACTGCCCTCCGCGTTATACCATATCTGAAGACCAATTTATGGAATTTTTTTAACTCACTAGGAGAATGCTTTATAGCAGCAGGAGACTACAATGCCAAGCACACACACTGGGGATCTCGTCTAGTGAATCCAAAAGGAAAGCAGCTCTACAATGCAATTATAAAAGCTAACAACAAGCTCGACCACGTTTCTCCTGGCAGACCAACATACTGGCCGACAGATCCCAAAAAACTAACCGATTTAATTGACTTTGCAGCTACCAAAAACATTTCGCGTAAACTGATAAGTGCAGAGTGTCTTTCGGATCTATCATCCGATCACTCGCCAGTCCTAATAAATCTGCAACGACACCCTGAATTCATAAATCGACCCGGTAAGTTAACTTCACATAAAACTAACTGGCTCAGATACAAAAAATATATAAGCTCACACAGTGAGCTTAAGCCAAGTCTCGTTGATGTAGCTGACATTGATTGTTTTGTTAACACTCTGAAGACGGTCTTCGACGCCGCAGCTCGCGCTGCTACGCCTCAAATACCAAAAACAATACACAACCAAAGGACAACAAATCTACACATTGAACAGCTCGTTCTTGAAAAGCGGCGCTTACGACGTGACTGGCAATCGAACAGATCGCCATCGGCAAAGCAAAAACTAAAAGCGCCACACGTAAACTCACCAAAGCGTTAAAAATCGAGGACGAGGGCGCTCAACGCCGTTACATCGAGCAATTATCAACCACCAGTACGAAAAACTAATTGTGGAGAGCTCACCCAACTCTAAGCTCACCAACAGAAAAAGTACTGCTAATTTCCAAAACACACCTTACAAACAAATATAACCTTAACATAAATGGATACTTATTCTATGGTACAAATCATCCCGATGGTAAAGCACACGGTGGAACTGGTATTTTGATCAGAAGCCGCCTCAAGCACCACTACTATAAAGAGTTTGCTGAAAACTTTCTACAGGCCACATCTCTAAAAATACATTTGGACAGTGGGAACCAACTTACTCTTGCAGCTGTATACTGCCCTCCGCGTTATACCATATCTGAAGACCAATTTATGGAATTTTTTAACTCACTAGGAGAATGCTTTATAGCAGCAGGAGACTACAATGCCAAGCACACACACTGGGGATCTCGTCTAGTGAATCCAAAAGGAAAGCAGCTCTACAATGCAATTATAAAAGCTAACAACAAGCTCGACCACGTTTCTCCTGGCAGACCAACATACTGGCCGACAGATCCCAAAAAACTAACCGATTTAATTGACTTTGCAGCTACCAAAAACATTTCGCGTAAACTGATAAGTGCAGAGTGTCTTTCGGATCTATCATCCGATCACTCGCCAGTCCTAATAAATCTGCAACGACACCCTGAATTCATAAATCGACCCGGTAAGTTAACTTCACATAAAACTAACTGGCTCAGATACAAAAAATATATAAGCTCACACATTGAGCTTAAGCCACGTCTCGTTGATGTAGCTGACATTGATTGTTTTGTTAACACTCTGAAGACGGTCTTCGTCGCCGCAGCTCGCGCCGCTACGCCTCAAATACCAAAAACAATACACAACCAAAGGACAACAAATCTACACATTGAACAGCTCGTTCTTGAAAAGCGGCGCTTACGACGTGACTGGCAATCGAACAGATCGCCATCGGCAAAGCAAAAACTAAAAGCGCCACACGTAAACTCACCAAAGCGTTAAAAATCGAGGACGAGGGCGCTCAACGCCGTTACATCGAGCAATTATCAACCACCAGTACGAAAAACTAATTGTGGAGAGCTCACCCAACTCTAAGCTCACCAACAGAAAAAGTACTGCTAATTTCCAAAACACACCTTACAAACAAATATAACCTTAACATAAATGGATACTTATTCTATGGTACAAATCATCCCGATGGTAAAGCACACGGTGGAACTGGTATTTTGATCAGAAGCCGCCTCAAGCACCACTACTATAAAGAGTTTGCTGAAAACTTTCTACAGGCCACATCTCTAAAAATACATTTGGACAGTGGGAACCAACTTACTCTTGCAGCTGTATACTGCCCTCCGCGTTATACCATATCTGAAGACCAATTTATGGAATTTTTTAACTCACTAGGAGAATGCTTTATAGCAGCAGGAGACTACAATGCCAAGCACACACACTGGGGATCTCGTCTAGTGAATCCAAAAGGAAAGCAGCTCTACAATGCAATTATAAAAGCTAACAACAAGCTCGACCACGTTTCTCCTGGCAGACCAACATACTGGCCGACAGATCCCAAAAAACTAACCGATTTAATTGACTTTGCAGCTACCAAAAACATTTCGCGTAAACTGATAAGTGCAGAGTGTCTTTCGGATCTATCATCCGATCACTCGCCAGTCCTAATAAATCTGCAACGACACCCTGAATTCATAAATCGACCCGGTAAGTTAACTTCACATAAAACTAACTGGCTCAGATACAAAAAATATATAAGCTCACACATTGAGCTTAAGCCACGTCTCGTTGATGTAGCTGACATTGATTGTTTTGTTAACACTCTGAAGACGGTCTTCGACGCCGCAGCTCGCGCCGCTACGCCTCAAATACCAAAAACAATACACAACCAAAGGACAACAAATCTACACATTGAACAGCTCGTTCTTGAAAAGCGGCGCTTACGACGTGACTGGCAATCGAACAGATCGCCATCGGCAAAGCAAAAACTAAAAGCGCCACACGTAAACTCACCAAAGCGTTAAAAATCGAGGACGAGGGCGCTCAACGCCGTTACATCGAGCAATTATCAACCACCAGTACGAAAAACTAATTGTGGAGAGCTCACCCAACTCTAAGCTCACCAACAGAAAAAGTACTGCTAATTTCCAAAACACACCTTACAAACAAATATAACCTTAACATAAATGGATACTTATTCTATGGTACAAATCATCCCGATGGTAAAGCACACGGTGGAACTGGTATTTTGATCAGAAGCCGCCTCAAGCACCACTACTATAAAGAGTTTGCTGAAAACTTTCTACAGGCCACATCTCTAAAAATACATTTGGACAGTGGGAACCAACTTACTCTTGCAGCTGTATACTGCCCTCCGCGTTATACCATATCTGAAGACCAATTTATGGAATTTTTTAACTCACTAGGAGAATGCTTTATAGCAGCAGGAGACTACAATGCCAAGCACACACACTGGGGATCTCGTCTAGTGAATCCAAAAGGAAAGCAGCTCTACAATGCAATTATAAAAGCTAACAACAAGCTCGACCACGTTTCTCCTGGCAGACCAACATACTGGCCGACAGATCCCAAAAAACTAACCGATTTAATTGACTTTGCAGCTACCAAAAACATTTCGCGTAAACTGATAAGTGCAGAGTGTCTTTCGGATCTATCATCCGATCACTCGCCAGTCCTAATAAATCTGCAACGACACCCTGAATTCATAAATCGACCCGGTAAGTTAACTTCACATAAAACTAACTGGCTCAGATACAAAAAATATATAAGCTCACACATTGAGCTTAAGCCACGTCTCGTTGATGTAGCTGACATTGATTGTTTTGTTAACACTCTGAAGACGGTCTTCGTCGCCGCAGCTCGCGCCGCTACGCCTCAAATACCAAAAACAATACACAACCAAAGGACAACAAATCTACACATTGAACAGCTCGTTCTTGAAAAGCGGCGCTTACGACGTGACTGGCAATCGAACAGATCGCCATCGGCAAAGCAAAAACTAAAAGCGCCACACGTAAACTCACCAAAGCGTTAAAAATCGAGGACGAGGGCGCTCAACGCCGTTACATCGAGCAATTATCAACCACCAGTACGAAAAACTCATTGTGGAGAGCTCACCCAACTCTAAGCTCACCAACAGAAAAAGTAATGCCTATAAGAAACTTCGCAGGCGGCTGAGCTCGCAGCGATGAAGAAAGAGCTAACACATTGCTACTCATCTCCAAAAAGTGTTCCAACCTAACCCTGCAACAAATACGTTTGCACTACCGACTGCTTCAAACGGCTCTCAGCTTCAACATGATCCAATCAAGTTTCACCCGAATAAAATCGTTAAAATCATTAAAGAGCAACTGAACCCAAAAAATCTCCAGGAGGTGACCAAATAACCCCAAAGATGATTATTGAGCTTCCTTACTGTGCAATCTGCATAATTGCCAAGCTCTTCAATACTATCACCAACTTTGGCCATTATTCAGACAGATGGAAAAAGTCAATTATCATTATGATACCAAAGCCTGGAAAAGATCACACAGCTCCCACGTCGTACAGACCTATAAGCTTATTACAGTGTCTATCAAAGCTTTTTGAAAAATGTTTGCTGTCCTGGATAAATCCATTCCTGAATCTTCATAACATAATCCCAGCACACCAATTTGGCTTTCGTGAAAAGCACGGAACAATTGAGCAGGTTAACAGAATAACATCAGAGATACGAAGCGCGTTCGAAAATAGAGAATACTGCATTGCAATATTTCTGGATGTTTCTCAGGCATTCGACAAAGTTTGGTTGGAAAGTCTACTGCATAAGATCAAAACAATGCTCCCAAACAACACACATAAGCTGCTTAAGTCGTACCTATACGACAGGAAGTTCGCAGTAAGATGTAACACTGCAATGTCTGACGAACACAGTATCGAAGCTGGTGTTCCGCAAGGCAGCGTTAGTGGACCAACACTGTACGTGCTTTTCACAGCAGACATCCCAATAAGCAGCCGATTGACAAAATCTACCTTTGCTGATGATACAGCTATTCTCAGCCGCTCCAGATGCCCAATACAAGCAACAGCGCAACTAGCCCTTCATCTTGTCAACGTGGAAAAATGGTTATAAGATTGGCGAATTAAGGTAAACGAACAAAAATTTAAGCAAGTAACTTTCACCCTGAACAGGCAAGATTGTCCACCGCTCACGTTAAACAACACCACACTTCCAAAAGCAAACGATGTAACGTATCTGGGCGTACACTTAGACAGAAGACTAACATGGCGGCGACACTTTGAAGCTAAAAGAACACATCTCAAATTGAAAGCCAATAGCCTCTATTGGTTCATCAATGCTCGCTCTTCCATTAGTTTGGACTCCAAGGTCCTGCTTTACAACTCTGTTCTAAAACCAATCTGGACCAATGGTTTCCAGTTATGGGGGAACGCTTGCAACAGCAACATTGTCCAGAGAGCCCAGTCAAAAATATTGAGAACCATTACCGGGGCACCGTGGTATGTTCGAAACGAAAACATTCATAAAGACTTAAACATCTTAACAGTCAAGGAGGAAATAGCGGAACAAAAAGTTGTGAAGTAGGCCGCGTCGGCCCCTTCACAAAGAGTTATATATATTATGTTTATAGTTTTTAGGTCGCAAGAAGCGCATCGGTAGTTTGAGTTACCTGTATTATATTGATAGTTGTTAAATCGCAAGAAGCGCATCGGTTGTTTAAGTTATAGTTTTAATTTTTGTTAGACGCAAGGAGTGCGCAGTATTTATATTTAGTAAACGCAAGGAGCGTAAGATATTTGTATGTAGTAAACGCAAGGAGCGTAAAGTATTTAGATTTATTGGATGTACATATCTTTGATTGACGCCTAACGCCTAAGAATTTATATATAACCGCCCCAAAACGCAGAGTCTCAAGATGCAGCGCGCCAGCTGCGATCATCAAATCCACCACGGTCACGAGCAAGTGTGGGGAGTGACAAAATCTGCAACTTGGGCCGAAGCCGAAGCGTGGGCGAGGGAGTTGCAATTTATGGATGAAAAAGAGCGAACGCGCACGCGCTTGGAAAAAATAGTTAACGAGAAAAGCAGCAAAGTGAGATAGGGTGTCCGTAGCAAAGATATAGTGTTTGGTATAGATATGGTAAGAGGGGATAGTTCGCCGTAGTTCATATATATAAGTATATATATATGTAGTTAGGTTAAGGTTTTCTTGTACATATAATCTGTTATAGAAACTGAATAATTTGGTCGCCGGTAACTCCGTGACCCAGTGGAGTGCAATTGCTGTATGTTTTCTTTCTTTCTATTTCTTTTCTTTGGTTTTTGTACACGCGCGTACGCGAGTCAAGCTGAGTCGTTTTATACTCTGGCTGCTGAGTGTGTCGGCTGTCGCGTTGGTGTCGACGCCGGCGTTTCCCCTTCCAACTTGTAAAACCGCACGCGTTATAGTCCCACCAAAAATATATAAATATTCTTGTGTGGTGTGCCTGGCCAGACTGAGTTTATACCCCTGGCTTAATTACTCCTTTACAAGTGGCGCTCGAGCAGGGACTCTAAAGTGCAAAGGTGTGGCATAATCTGGTATTAAAGCCCCAGAAATATCACCAACAAGTGTGGAAGGAAAAGTGCGTAAAGTTAAGTGCGGGTATACCCGACGATACCCTGCTTTATAAGTGGCCAACGAGAACGGTTTTCGAGCGTGTTTTTGTGCAATCGTCGCGGCACAACGAAAGTGAGGGCGTAAGGCAAGTGCCGATAAGAATAACTGTTCGCGTTCGAGAAGCATTGCCTTAGAAACGTTTGCGGCGCAACGAAGTTGACGGTGGAAGAAGACACACCGATTAATCTAGCGGTTCGCGTTCGAGGCTGTGCATAAGTGAACACCTGCGGCGCAACGAAAGTGTCGGCAATGTGTGTGAGCGGTCAACTAACGGCGTAAGAGTAGCTGGTACAGGCCGCTGCAAAGGTCGTGTCGCACAGTGGGCTTCGACCGCGAAATTAAAATTGACTATTATTTCGAGTGCGGAGTTGTCCCATCGGTTCTGGTCGAGTATCGGACTAACGTGAAGTCGCCGTACAGTGGGCCTCGACCGTGTAAGCGTACAGTGGAAAAAATAAAGGAATTTAAAAAAAAAAATAAATAAAATAACCACGATAAACAGTGACCAGTTAACAGGAAAATTTTTATTACACTGCAAAAAAAAATTTAATTTCGCAATAAAATAGAATAATCGCAATAAACATTGGTCAGTTAACGGAAAATTTTTTATTACACTGAAAAAAAAAAATAAAATTCGTTATACCGTGGATGAAAATTTTTTTTTTAAATATCGTAATAAATGGAATAACCACGACAAACAGTGATAAGTTAAAAGGATTTTTTTTAACAACGGGGAAAAAATAAATTCGTTCGAAAAAAATTTTTTTTTTGTTTCGTAACAAAACGGTAACCGCGATAAACAGCGCCAGATTAAAATCGCAAATTTTTGCGAAGCGGGACATATACGGCTCGAGACGAAATTTTTTTTTCTGCGTTCGTTTTTTTGATTAGATGGAGAAACCCAAGACTATCTAGCCCGCCTGAGTGGAGGTCGTAGAAAGCAGCAGCCCTGGTGTGGGTGTGCAATGGGTCTACCACTGCCATAAGGAGGATCTAGAGGACATCGTCCGGGAGCTCGGGTTGGAAAAGTGTGCCACGGTAACTGACTACCGGAAGCTGGTATGTACTTTTATAAGGCAAGGTGGTCATACCACCGATATATGGGCCCAGTTAGCGGAATAAGAGTTGCGGTTCGCAAAGATCCCAGTGTCGCCTACCCGGACTGCCACTTCTGTTGGAGAAATACGACCCAGACAGAAATCTGAATCAGATGCGGCAATCCCATCAATACAGACCGGTGGCACGGAACACTTGCTTCCGCCCACCAACAGCACGATTTATAATGAATTTTCCCCACAAAATACAGCATGTATCCCCGATATACGAGTAGGGTCACCTCTGGCATCCGGGGAAGATACCCCGGTGAGACAGGCGAACCCCCATCTTAATTCTAGTGATAGCTATAGTACCCCTAGGAACGGGATGGTCGTCCCCGAACTAGTCCGGAAGTGGGGTATCCTATTCAATGGGTGCACCGACCCATTAGTTTTCCTGGAGGCAATTGAGGACAGGGCGTTGTCATACGACATAGGCTTAGACCGGTTGCCGAGGGCAATGAGCGAGGCTCTAACGGGTAATTCCGCGCGATGGCTATCTATAAGTAGGCTAAGGGACGCGACTTGGGCGACATTTAAAGACGAGTTCTTGGAATTCTTTCTACCGCCCCGGTATTTCGACAGGTTAGAAGACAGTATCCGGGCACGACGGCAACATGATAACGAGCCGTTCAAGGACTACTTGCTCGAGCTGCGGGGTATGATGTACCACGCGGGGTACAGGGCAGAACAAGAATTGCATAGGGTATACGAGAATTTGGCACCAGAGTACCGTTTGTACATTCGTAGAGGGGACTTCTCCTCTCTGGCGCAGCTAACTCAGATGGCAGCCGAGTACGAGAACGTGAGTCAACAGAGTCGCGAGCGTGCAGTACGGGGTAGGACCGGGGGTAGTAGGCATTCGGGCGGATTGGCCGGTGAGGTAGCCCCCGCCAAACAATTTAATCCTTTCCGGACGCAACCACAGCCAGGGTCAAGTGGTGATATGGGGAATACGCCACCGCTCGGGCATACGGGAGTAATTTCAAACGGGATGATCAGCCAAGAGCAGTCGAGGGCTCTAGGCGGGAAGAGGCTATGCTATAACTGTTCGCAAGAGGGTCATTTTGCCAAGGAGTGCCCCAATCCACGGGTACAGTTTTGTCGACAGTGCGGGGCCAAGGGGGTCAATACCAGCCAGTGTTGTCAGCAGTCAAGGGGGGGAAACGATATGCGGCACCATCCGGGACGGGACCCGATGGGGGCCGACGTGAACCAGTCCCGAACCTAGAGTACCCTTTAAGAGTGGAAGACGGGCGGATAGTCGCTACTGTAAGAGTCGGGGACCAAGTAGCGACTGCGACAGTAGATACAGGGGCGACTAGGAGTTTTGTTAGTGAGGAGTTTTCCCGCAAGGTGACCAGCGGGGGCGAGATGCTGGACGCCCGCGCGAAGATTCGCTTAGCCGATGGGTCCACCTTGGAGGTAAAGAAGCTATTGAGGGTAAAAGTTGGTCTAGCGGGGACAGAGGTCACGGTGAGTATGCTCGTGATGCCCTCGATGCTAGACAACATTATACTAGGGATAGATTTTTTGTGCCGTGTGGGGACGACCATCGAATGTGGCAAGGCTAAGTTAATTTTGGAAGCTGTGGAAGTACCAGATATAGAGGAGGAGCAGGTCCTAATGGAACGTGAGCCAGTTGTGAGCAAACCGCAGGAGGAAACCAGTGAAAACGAGTGGCCAGAGGACTTGGAACCAGAGATAAAGGAAACATTGAAAGCGGAATTGGCTCTCTTTGACGAGCTGCAAGGGGTGTCACACGTAGCTGAGCAACGGATCATCATGAGGGACGACAAGCCGATTAAGCAGAGGTACTACCCCAAAAACCCTGCGATGCAACAGGTGATCAACGAACAGGTAGACGAATTGCTGCGAGCCGACGCGATAGAGCCCTCCCGCAGCCCGCACAGTGCCCCGATTGTGCTAGTTAAAAAGAAAACAGGCGAGTGGCGGATGTGCATCGACTATAGGCAACTCAATGCACATTCCTTGCCAGATGCATACCCCGTACCCAGGATTAATCACATTTTGGAGCGATTAAGACACGCGCGATACATCTCCACGCTCGACCTCAAGCACGGTTACTGGCAAATTCCCATGGCTGCGGATAGTCGGGAGTGTACAGCATTTACGGTACCCGGTAGAGGTTTATTCCAGTGGCGCGTAATGCCTTTCGGTTTGCACTCGGCATGTGCAACATTCCAACGAGCTTTGGATACGGTTATTGGACCAGATATGGAGCCACATGCATTTGCCTATCTGGACGACGTAATAGTAATCGGAGCGACAAAGGAGCAGCACGTGACAAATTTGAAGGAAGTCTTCAGGCGTTTGAGAGCGGCCAATTTGAAGCTGAATCGTAAGAAGTGTCTGTTTTTTTAGAAGGAGCTGATATACCTGGGACACCTAGTGAGCGGCGACGGGATCAAAACCGACCCCGCCAAAGTAGAAGCGATCCAGAACTTGAAGGCCCCAACCAATTGTAAGGAGCTGCAACGTTGTCTGGGCATGGCCTCCTGGTATCGACGATTCGTGCCGAATTTCGCTACAGTGGTGCAACCAATCACTGCTTTATTAAAAAAATCTAGGAAATGGTCATGGGGAGAGGAACAACAGGCAGCGCTAGAGACCCTCAAACATAGCTTGACGACCGCACCGGTCCTGGCCTGTCCGGATTTTGCAGAAAAATTTGTTCTGCAGACGGACGCCAGCGATTTTGGCCTCGGAGCGGTACTCACACAGCCGATCGATCAACAGGAACGCGTGATAGCTTACACGAGTCGGAAACTGAATAAGGCTGAAGAAAATTATTCAGCGACCGAAAAGGAGTGTCTGGCTATAGTATGGTCAATCCGGAAGATGAAATGCTACCTAGAAGGATATCGGTTCGAGGTAGTAACCGACCATATGGCTTTGAAATGGTTGAATTCGATCGAGAGCCCGTCGGGGAGTATAGCGCGCTGGACACTGGAGCTGCAGCAGTACCAATTTGACGTACGGTACAGACGAGGGAAGCTCAACGTAGTAGCGGACGCCTTATCCCGGCAACCCGTGGAGAACTTTCAACAAGCGGTACAGGAAAAATCACCCGGCAAGTGGATCAAGAGGATGAAAGAAAAGATGGCTAAAGACCTAGTGAAATACGCCGATTATATGGAAGAGAACGGTCAACTCTTTGTTAACTGGTCACTGTTTATTGCGGTTATTTTATTTTATTGCGAAATTAATTTTGTATTTTTTTTTTTTGCAGTGCAATAAAATTTTTCTGTTAACTGGCCACTGTTTATTGCCGTTATTTTATTTTATTGCGAAAAATAAAAAGAATCTCTTTTTTTTCCTGATCCACGGTATCACGTATCACCCATAAAATGGGTAAATAAGGGTATAATGGTTTTGTGCAAAAGTATGTAACAGGCAGAAGGAAGCATCTCCGACCCTGTAAAGTATATATATTCTTGATGAGCATCAACAGCCGAGACGATATAGCCTTGTCCGTCTGACCGTCTGTCCGTCTGTCCGTCTGTATGAACGCGTGGATCTCAGAGACTACAAGAGCTAGAGACTTCTGATTTTGTATTTAAGTTCTCCTATACCATGAGCAGAACAAGTTTGCTTCAAATTATCGATAACTATTCTGGTTTCCGATATACACATAATATCGATAACAATAAAATATCGAATTTGGAAAATCTAAAAATGAGGGTTGAAGTAATGGATAATGATAGAACTTTTCTGAAAATTTCGTCAAAATCGGTTGAGAAACACCGGAGATATTGAATTTAATCGATGGAAGCTAAGCCAGTATACCAAAGTCTTATATAAATTAAATATATTTATTGCAACTGGGTTCAGGGTATCTTCTAGTCGGGCTCTCCCGACTAGAGCCTTCTTACTTGTTTTATTTCATTTTATTTTCTTTTCAAAAAAAAATGGTTTAATTTTTTCCTTTATTTCCCACCACTGTACGCTTATACGGTCGACCAGAACCGATGGGACAAATCCGCACTCAACACAATAGTCAATCTTAATTTTTTTTGATTTTCGCGGTCGAAGCCCACTGTGCGAAGCGACCGCTACTTTGCAGCTGCCTGTACCAGCTACTGTCACGCCGCACAGTGGGGCCTTTTCTCGGATAGCTTATCAAAAATCATTTTTTTCATGAATGCGTTTGGCAAAAGTGAAATATGTTATCGATAGAGAATACTTCAAAGATTATGGATCCAAAAGATTTTTTAAATTGGTTAATAATTATGGGTGGTAGAGCTCCTCAAAGTTGAGAAATTTTACGTGAGTACGAAAAAATGACAATTTTTACAGAAATTTACCACTTTCGAACTGAATATTGGGCGACGTACACATCCAATCCTCGACCTTTTTTCTTTATCTGAAAAGTATGTTCAATCTCAGTGTTTTTCTGTATACAGTTGAAATATAGCTGAAATAATTATTAAATTAGAATCGTTTAAAAAATACACTAAATTTTGGCATTTTTTGAACTTTCGTGGACTATAACAAAAAAGTATCTCTCAGAGTCACGGTGGGACCACATGCATTTGAAAGCTATAATATATACATTTCATATGTATATAGTCACAATCTGCGAAAATCTGCATTTTGGAAACGCGAGCCAAAAATCTAGGGATACCTCGAGTTAAAAACACGCGGCAGGTATAAGGAAGAAGAAGAGCGCATACAAATTTGGCTGTAGCGTGTGTGCTGTTTATTGACAACATTTCTAAATGTTGTATTATAAGTACTACCTGTCTATATATATCCCTTCTAATCCTTTTTTCCTTCCTATCCTTTCTAATTACCTGAATGGAAAAGGTCTGAGGAGGCAGGTAAATATAATTGTAGTTGATGGAAAGTTGCGGTACTACAGGTTATTTTTTTTTGAATTTCTGTATTTCCCCGTTTACCTATTTTTAATGTAAATCAATACCTTAGGTATATATTGTTTTTTACCTAGCTAATTGGAAAAGGGTTATACCAATTTTGCTTGCTTACCTAGCTAACTCAAAAATATGGTATAAAGTGCAAAATATGTCACTTGATGGCAACAGTTATTTCATAACTTCATAAGAGGAAACACTTGTTGTTTATTGCTGCGAACAATAAGAAATTTTCAGATTGAATAGTATTTTTCAATATAATTCACGAAATTTTGATAAATAAGCGCAATAATGGATTTAACAAATTCAAAGATTTTTGAACTTTTTCGTGCTTCTGAAAATATTAACGATTTTCAAGTGGCATTGCTTAAAGAGATTGGCGTACTCGAAAACGCTAGTTGTGCGCTTCAGACACAAATTAAATTCATTCACGCTAACTTGAAGCGAAAATGGAACTTGGTCCATAGAACCATGTCGGCTTTCATAAACAAGCATGAAAATTGGTTGGAGGAATGTACAACATTCGGATATTCAGAACAGGAAGAAGTTTACCCATCGACTAGCCGAGGAAGAGGAAGGCCGCAAAAAAGTATGGAGGAGTGTTCATGTGTTACAAGGAAACGTAAGCTTGAGGATGCTACGGATAGCTTAACAGCTGAACATCTGTCGGAAGCACTTTCATCCAAGTATATGAAGGAACAAGAGAGGACAAGAGCGACAATTACGAAAGTGTGCAGGTCGCCAGTCCTTTACGGCTGTATAGGATTAAGGAAAGTATTCCCACGCTTCCAAACTCAGTCGGAATTAAGTACACTCACGAAGAAGCGTTTTCCCTATTTATGGACTTGGGACTGACTAAGGAGAAATATGATATTTAACGCAGCTCCTTAAAAAAACATAACGTCAAAGTTCTTCCCGGATATAAAAAAATTGTATTTGCCAAAAAGGAAGCAGTGCCACCTAATACAATAATAACAGAGACATCTGTAGAAGGATTTAATGGTACACGGTACATAGGATTTTTGCTCATGGAAAGGACTTAATAGAATATCAGTGCTTACCTATTGGAGCGCTGTCCGAAGAAGCACAGGAATGTAAAAACAAGGACTACAAGAGGTTCAGATACACTAATACGTGCAAAATTTCTCGTGTGCGACAAAATGGAGACCTTTTCAACATGCTGGCAGCCTCATCGGATCCACTTCTTGCATCGCTGAGACATGTGCGATCACGAAAGGATTTGGAAGATAGCAACTATAGTTCCGAAATGTTGAGTTTATTAGATGTTAACCTTACTAGCATTAATGTTGATGATTATTTGGTTGAAAATCAGCCATTGATAGCAAATATTAAAAACTAACCTCAAAAAATCACCCAAAAATAAGAATTTAAATTTTATGTATTTAAAACAAGAAAAAATGCGAAATAGTCATTGAAATTATAAAAAAATTTTCAGTTATGATTAAAAACAAACGTTTTTAATTGGAATTTTACAGGTAAAATGTGCTGGAAATATTCCTTGACTTTGACCTTGAATATTTAAGCACCACGGATACCTAGCACTCTTGGCGAACATTCATTTTAAAGCTTTAAAGTCATCTATTAATTGCTTTTTAAATTTTTGAGATCGCTTCATTAGTTTAGAAGATATGATTTTTGATAAGCTAAATGAGCAAAGGCCCCACTGTTCGCCGTTCGTTGACCGCTCACGCACCGCTGTTCACTTATGCACAGCCTCGAACGCGAGCCGCTAGTTTGATCGGTGTGTCTTTTTCCACCGTCAACTTCGTTGCGCCGCAAACGTTTCTAAGGCAATGCTTCTCGAACGCGAACAGTTATTCTTATCTGCACTTGCCTTACGCCCTCACTTTCGTTGTGCCGCGACGATTGCACAAAACCACGCTCGAAAACCGTTCTCGTTGGCCACTTATAAAGCAGGGTATCGTCGGGTATACCCGCACTTAACTTTACGCACTTTTCCTTCCACACTTGTTGGTGATATTTCTGGGGCTTTAATACCAGATTATGCCACACCTTTGCACTTTAGAGTCCCTGCTCGAGCGCCACTTGTAAAGGAGTAATTTAGACGGGGTATAAACTCAGTCCGGCCAGACTCACCACTCAAGAACATTTATATATTTTTGGTGGGACTCTAACGCGTGCGGTTTTACAAGTTGGAAGGGGAAACGCTGGCGTCGACACCAACGCGACAGCCGACACACTCAGCAGCCAGAGTATAAAACGACTCAGCTTGACTCGCGTACGCGCGTGTACAAAAACCAAAGAAAAGAAATAGAACGTTAGAAAACACACAGCAATTACACTCCACTGGGTCACGGACTTACCGGCGACCAATTTATTCAATTTCTATAAAAGGGTTATATGCACAAGAAAACCTAAACCTAACTACATGTACATATGTGCTTTTATATATGAACTACTGCGAACTATCTTTACTAACTTCTATATCTTTGCTACTGACGCACTATTCCTCTCTTCTACTCTCTTCGTTAACTATTTTTTTTCAAGCGCCCGCACGTCCGCTTACTTTCATATACAAATCGCAACTCCTTTTCTGTTCTTATAACCTAACCTTTTTTTTCTCCCTCTCGCGAACGCGTCTGCTCACTTGCGGAGGTCAATCATAACTCCCTCGCCCACGCTTCGGCTTCGGCCCAAGTTGCAGATTTTGTCACTCCCCACACTTGCTCGTGACCGTGGTGGATTTGATGATCGCAGCTGGCGCGCTGCATCTTGCGACTCTGTGTTTTGGGGCGGTTATATTTAAATTCTTAGGCGTTAGGAGTCAATCAAAAATAAGTACATCCGATAAATCTAAATACTTTACGCTCCTTGCGTTTATTAAATATAAATACTGCGCACTCCTTGCGTCTAACAAAACTATGCCTACAACTCGAACAACCCCTGTGCTTCTTGCGACTTAACAACTATCAATATAATACAGGTAACTACTAACCACCGATGCGCTTCTTGCGATTTAACAACTATCAATATAATACAGGTAACTCAAACAACCGATGCGCTTCTTGCGACTTAAAAACTATAAATATAATAAATATAACTATTTGTGAAGGGGCCGACGCGGCCTACTTCACAAGTTAATGAACCAAATTATGGGTAATTTGCCAGCCGATCGAGTAACACCAACACGCCCATTTCTTACAACAGGCGTAGATTACTGCGGGCCAATCTGGATTCACCACAAACTTCGAGGAAAACGACCAGACAAGGCATACATAGCCGTATTCTTCTGTTTTTCTACAAAGGCGGTTCGCCTTGAACTGGTAAGCGATCTGACCACAAACGCCTTTTCGGGAGCGTTGCGACGCTTTTTAAGTCGCCGTGGCAAATGTCAAAAATTCATTGTGACAATGCAACCAACTTCGTCGGAGCAAACAACCAGCTGAAGGAACTGGAATCAACAATTTTTGGGGAGAAGGCACAAGCGGAGATCATTAATCACTGCAACAAGAAACAAGTTGCCTTAAAATTAATCCCGCCACGAGCGCCATCCTTTAGAGGCCTATGGGAAGCTGCAGTCAAGTCGGCAAAGCGACTGTTGGTAACGACAACCAACACGGCGACCCTTACATTTGAAGAACTTAACACGGTGATCGTCGAAATCGAAGCTATCTTGAATTCACGCCCAATAACCCCGATGTCAAATGATCCTACGGACACCTCCTTGCTAATTCTGCTTCTAACGCTACCTCTGGTTTTTACACAGTCAGTATCGGTGACAAGGTTCGACACGAAACCAGGAGTATATTATGAAAAAATTGGTACAACGATGAGAGCAATATCCGACTGGACCATAGTTATTTACTATGAATTGGATCTATACTGGAGAGACATGAACACGTTTAATTCAGGCATCAAGGAGTTCCAGTACGCATGCCCAGAATTAAACAACAACCACACATGTGACGCAATATCACAGCACAATCGACACTTGTATGATGAATTACAAATGGCAAACGGTCTCATGCAACATACTCGGAAACGCCGCTCCCCATTTGATGCAGTGGGTAATATTGCGAACAGTCTGTTTGGAGTCTTAGACTCAGACTATGCCAATAAAATAACTAAGGTCATAAAGAAGGTGCAAAAGAACGAGGATAATATATATATATATATTTATATATATATATTTCATATCTTTTCTTAATACACCTTAAAAAATAAACTTACCTGAAAGATCACATATTACGCCTACTTCATTCCATTCCTTATCAGTAATTTTTTTGTTTTTGTAGTCTTTATTTGTGTCATTCCATATAACACAGCGGCCTTGAATAGCCGAAATTAAGCTTTCAGCACAGATTTTCCGCATTGCGTTCATATAATCGCTCAGCGACGCACTAAAAATTAGAACCGATTCTAGCGCTGAGCGACGTCGCTTAGTCGCTCGCGATTTTCGCACGTCGCTCAACAGCTGCGTGGCCGCTCGTATGGAGTTTCATATGTTTTAATTTTTAACGTCGCTCAAGAGAGCGTCGCTCAGTCGCTCAGTCGCTAATCGCTCAGTGCGTGGCCGAAGCCTAAGGGATCAGTTGGATCAAATACGGGATCATTTGCCACCAGATCAAACGGTACCCGTGACATCAGCCAATGTATTTCAACTATACAGAATTATGCGAGCAGAAGGCACAGCCAACGACACTCATGTGATATTCAGAGTAATATTACCCCTAGTGTCAACATCGATACTCGAGCTATTTAATATGGTGCCAATTCCAGTGTGGAACAGAACTAGTTGGAGATTGTTCGAGCTAAAAACACCTATTATAGGTGTCAACAACCACAGAGATCAATTCATAGGACTTACACAAGTTGACCTACACCACTGCCGTAAAATACACATCGAAAAATACATATGCCTTGATCATCAAGCTGTGTTTGATGTAAACAACCGATGTCAGTTTCAACTGTTTACCAACAAGACACCAACGACGTGTCACGTAACTTACCGAACAACCAAAATGGTATGGGAAAAAACACAACAGCAGAACAACTGGATCTTCGCAACACATTCGAAAGTGGAACTTCAAGCAGTTTGCAACGGAACACCGTCAACTATCCAACTACAAAACAGTGGACTACTGTCGCTATCACCTGGCTGTACTGCACGCAACACAGACATTAGCATCAATACCTTTGGCACTGTCAAGAGTCAAATAAGACAAGGCTACGCTCGCTTTGGTGACATTATCCAAACATAACAGAGGTACCAGAGACAACTCTCAACATCTCGGATTACAACGCACAAGACGACAAGGATCTAGATGACCTACAGGTAAAATTGGAAACACTCAACAAAGAAGAGCTGCCCAACCAAATAAGCTCGGTCCAACATCATCACATAGCCGCTTACGCTGCACTAGTGATATCTGTCATAATACTATGTGCATATGCAATGCGGACGCAACGACGATGGACTTGTCCACCCACAGCCACTAGGAACGAAGCAGTCAACCCGTCCGAAACATCAGCATCTCCAAGACGATTTACACTGGATTTGGCGGATGGTTGAAAACCGTTTCAACGGTCGAGAGAATGTTAAGTCATAAACAAGTTAGCACATATTTATATTATAAGATATCAAAAAACTGCACATAGCTATGTAAGAATGACACACAAATTATTAACACATGTAAAACTAGGTTAAGACCATACACAATGCGCTACATTTATTAACCCAATAAAACTTTAAGCAACACCAAATTATGCTGAACACACAGAATATCGCTGACTGCACAATGCATGCAATATGTCGCAACAGTAGCGGTCAGCCAACCCGGTAGTCGCTAAATATGCTATTCTGCATTGCAAGCAACTGCTGAGTACACAATAACCTAATTTAATTGACACCACAAAACTGGTAAACTAAGCTATTATTTCCTATAAATTTGTTACTTTTCTTTAATAAAATGAGTGTTCTTAGTACAACCTACAAAGATACATTCATTATTCTCCGCAGTCCACCTGGTTACAAGTGCCAGTTGCGACAACAATTAAGCAGTCAGTTTGTACTGGATGCTAACAATACATACACACCTTTTACAGGTACATTTTGGTGACCCCGACACAGGACCCATAGGAAGAATCCTCTCTACAACATATAGCTCGCTACTCCTTCGATAACACCACACGGTTGCGAATAGAAGCGTAATCCAGCTCAGGCCGCGCGAATAAAACACCAATACCACTAGTTCTCCGAAGAGGTTCACGATTTGGTTCAAAAAACCAGAACTTACTTCAAAGAACAAGCTGATATTGCAGATCAGTCTACCAGCAATAGGACGGAACCAAAACCCGCCTTGGCTGCAGGAATTGTCGATGCCAAAGAAAACACAAATGCCAAGCTAGTTGCATTTTGCCGTCGGCAAAAGGTGATGATTGCGTCAATAATCGCGCCCTGCAACACAAGCCTGTCAATGCGGACATTATTAAGTCATTATGGGCAAAAACTCAAGAGGTCTATTTCCAAATATACGAGGAATTTGAGGACCCAGAAGAGAGTGGCTACAATGCCACCGAGTATTTAAAGGCAGAGGCTGATGTTTGGAATGCGCTTACCAGCAATTCAAGCAGTGAGTGCACTGATAACATCAACTTACCACGTATTTCCATTCCAAAATTTGATGGTGATACGCTTAAATGGACGCAATTCTTCGATATTGTTTCGTGTATGATACATGAAACAAAGATGCCAACCATACGCAAGATGTAGTATTTAAAAACCAGCGTAGTCGGAGAAGCGGAAAGATTAATCCGTCACATCGATCTAAGGGAAGAGAATTATCTCTACGCATGGGAAATCTTAGTAGATGCCTACAACAATCGTAGAGACATCGCATCTAGAGTTTTAGATCGCCTCTTACTGCAACAAACCTGCAGCGACGATGTGAAGTCCTTAAAGGAGCTCAACATCACCACCATAGAGTCATTAGCCTCACTGATGGGACTCGGGATTGACATCTCAACTTGGGATCCAATCATCATTGCCATCCTCAGAAACAAGTGGGATGGCACAAACAAAACACTCCATGAACAATCATTGGGTAGTACAAAGGAAATCCAGCCACTGGACACCATGCTCCAGTTCCTCGAACAGCGAGTTCGGGTCATGGCTACTTGGAAAAAAAGCACCTGGAATCTTTAAAAAGAAACCAGAACTATAACTTACTTGCAACAGCATAGGTAGCTGTTCAAGCAACTAACGGACAACAAGCATCATTCAAGGCACTACTGGACTCTGGATCACAAATCAACGTTGTTTCCGAAAGACTTGTGACAATGTTGGGACTTAAGCGTCATGACACAACACTCCGGATTGAGGGCATCGGAGGACAGCCAAGAGTCAGCAAGGCTCGAGTGAATGTCCTAGTTAAATCACTACACAGCAATTTTACGATGCGATTGGAAGCATTCGTATTACCGCATATAATTTCGGATCAACCTGCCCAGTCGATTGCCCCGATTGGGGCATGCCCAGCAAGTTACCACTGGCGGATCCAAACTTCAACAGACCAGGCAAAATCGACATGTTGATTGGAGCAGAGCACTGTTTTTCAATATTGCTCCCACAACAACACAAAATGTTCCAGTCTGGTCCAATGATGCAAAAAACCGAGATCGGGTGGATCATTGCTGGAAAGGTAAATGCTGCAAGTAAGTCGTCAGCCATCTGCGAAGTTGCAACAAGTGAGGAAACAAATGCATTAATGGAACGATTTTGGACATTAGATAGCTTGGATACAACAGAAAAACACCGAACACCAATTGAAGCGCATTGTGAAAAGCACTTCTTAGAACATTTACAAGTGGCGGTGGACGGCAGATTCATCGTTCAACTTCCATTTTCTGAACACTATTCAGCCCTGGGAGAGTCCATGGAGATTGCGACCAAAAGGTTTCTATCGTTAGAGCGCAGAACCTCCGCTGACACGTGGAAGCAGTACGCAGCGTTCATGGCGCAGTATGAGAAGCTGGGACACATGAAACAAGTGTCACCACAACAGATTCCTAAAAAACACTACGTGATTTCGCATCATTTCGTGTTGAAGCCGGACAGCACAACAACAAAATTACGAGTTGTCTTCGACGCATCGTGCAAAACATCTGCTGGAAAATCGCTGAATGACATACTGCATGCAGGCCCCACGGTTCAAAGCGATCTTATGTCTATTCTACTACGATTCAGAACACATAGATATATCGAAGAACTATCGTTTTGTGCAGCCAGTGGTGGCTGATCAGGATTTGTTTCTGCCATTTTATTATTATTGCAAACTAATTAAGTGGAGCGAGTCTCAGCGTGCATGTTGAGTGTTTCACTTTTTTAATTTTTTTGAGCCTGTACGTCAGTTCTCTTCTTCTTCAACGTCGACAAGACCGTTATAGTCATCTCTTTCCCTCAACCTAACACTGAGCCACACTGACGACAGCATTTGCTGTCGTCCCACCTTATTAGTGCTGTCAAACACCAAAAGCATCCCGCCTTTTATGTCACTGATCAATTCACCTCAAAAGTTGAGCGCGCAATTCAAATAATTAATCTCCCTCCGACAGATATGTGTTTACGGCTGACATTGAAAAAATGTATCGTCAGGTATGGATCAATCCGGACAATCAGTTTCATCAACTGATTGTATGGCGCAACAGCTCGTCGGAAGAAATTAATTACTACCGATTGAAAACAGTCACATATGGCACAAAATCCGCACCATTTTTAGCAATAAAATGTTTGGATACTCTGGCTAATAAGCATATGGAAAGGCTACAGATGGGTGCAAAGGCACTACAACGTGACTTATATGTAGACGATTGCCTGACCGGCACCGACACAATCGCAGAAGCGAAACAAGTTCAAGAAGAACTAAACAAAATTCTTCAGCCATCGGGATTCAAGCTGCGAAAATGGTGTTCAAACAATGAACAAATATTGGAGGGAATTCCCAAAGAAGACACAGTTAACGGCGTACAGATCGGAGAAACACTGGAACAGTACAGTGTAAAAACATTAGGCCTTATTTGGACGCCCAAAACGGATCAACTTGGCGGTCGAACTCACAGCAGTGCAGCAACAGTCATTACAAAACGTGCTCGGAGCTGGCACAGATCTTCGACCCACTAGGCTTGTTCGCTCCAGTCGTAGTAAAGGCAAAAATTTTCATGCAATGCCTCTGGGAATTAAAGCTCGATTGGGTCGACGAGTAACCTACAAGTCTTCAGAATGATTGCAAGGAGTATCGAAACGAGTTGCAAAGCCTTAACTCAATGAAAATCCCAAGGCACTTTTATGATGGTAAGACTCCGATAACGAAAGAATTACACGTCTTTGTTGATGCGTCGGAACGTGCATATGGCGCTGCAGTTTACGTACGCGCAAACTACAGAAACAAACAAATGTCGTACGCGCAACGTACAGAAACAAACAAATGTCTGTTCGGCTACCATGTTCAAAGTCTCGAGTGGCTCCAACAGCAAAACAGTCACTCCCTCGACTAGAGCTATGTGATGCACTATTAGGTGCAGAGCTTGCTGAAAGGTTTCGACGCGATCTAAGCCTCGACAGCAACACAGTGCCAGGATACTTTTGGTCAGATTCTACGGTTGTCCTTTCATGGATCAACGCAGCTGCCGCCACATATCATACATTTGTGGCACACCGAATAGCAAAAACTCAGGCCTTGACAAGCCAGACTCAATGGCGGCATGTATCATCGGCCAATAATGCGGCAGATGTACTCTCAAGAGGAATATCGGAAAACTACATGAGCACAACTTATGGTTGTATGGACCACTATTTCTGCATGGCTCTCCAGAGAAATGGTCAGCCTTACCCAGTATCACCCCCAGCCACCTGGAAAGGAAATCGATACATATAAGTCTCGCATTATCTCCATCTAAAATAGGTGAAGAATTGTACACTTGTAGACACAGCCATTCATTTCACAAGTTACAACGCATTGTGGCTTACATGTTACGCTTCTCTATAAAAAATACAGACCAGCAACTGTCACTGTAGAGGAATTGAATCATGCTCGAAACGTAATTTTGCGGACAATACAACAAGTGGAATTTGCTGCTGAACTAAAAACGATGCAGCGTCACAAAATGGTGGAAAAAAGGAGTTCCATTTCATCGCTGTCCCCCCTGCAAGGATCCGATGGACTTATACGAGTTCGTGGCAGATTGGATCAAGCCCCACTCCCTTACAATGCAAGGCACCAGTTTCTGCTGCCCTACAACGATCCAATAATAAAAATGCTGTTAAAAGATCTCCATGAGGACAATATGCATTGCGGTGCCCAAGCCTTACGAGCAACCGCTAGACAACAATATTGGATCCTCAACGACAAAACAATGTCAGGGAATATTATTCACAACTGCGTGACATGCAATAAGGCAAGGCCCAAGTTAATGAACCAAATTATGGGTAATTTGCCAGCCGATCGAGTAACACCAACACGCCCATTTCTTACAACAGGCGTAGATTACTGCGAGCCAATCTGGATTCACCACAAACTTCGAGGAAAAAGACCAGACAAGGCATACATAGCCGTATTCTGCTGTTTTTCTACAAAGGCGGTTCACCTTGAACTGGTAAGCGATCTGACCACAAACGCCTTATTGGGAGCATTGCGACGCTTCTTAAGTCGCCGTGGCAAATGTCGAAAATTCATTGTGACAATGCAACCAACTTCGTCGGAGCAAACAACCAGCTGAAGGAACTGGAATCAACAATTTTTGGGGAGAAGGCACAAGCTAAGATCATTAATCACTGCAACAAGAAACAAGTTGCCTTCAAATTCATCCCGCCACGAGCGCCATCCTTTGGAGGCCTATGGGAAGCTGCAGTCAAGTCGGCAAAGCGACTGTTGGTAACGACAACCAACACGGCGACCCTTACATTTGAAGAACTTAACACGGTGATCGTCGAAATCGAAGCTATCTTGAATTCACGCCCAATAACCCCGATGTCAAATGATCCTACGGACACCACAGCTCTCACCCCAGCGCATTTCCTGATTGGTGAAACACTAACGGCTCCACCCGCTGTCAACGCCGATCGCGAAGAGAAATCCCTACTGAAACGTTGGGAATTAGTATCCAGAATTAAGCAAGGATTCTGGAAGCAATGGTCAGAGGAATACTTGCAAGAGTTACAAGCGAGGCACAAGTGGAAAACCGTTAATCCCAATATCAAGGAAGGCATGCTGGTCCTTATCAAGGAAGACAACATTCCGGTGATGAGCTGGCCTATGGGACGCATTATAAAGACATATCCAGGAATGGATAACCATGTACGAGTGGTTGACGTAAAGACGGCCTCAGGCATTTTCAAGCGCGCCATCAACAGGCTGGCGCCGATATTTCCGGAAGAAGCGGCCAAAAGCGACCTATTATGGAAGAAGAGGATACGGATAAAAAGGATACGCCGGCTGCTGAACGGAGACGGTTAATGTCACCAACCATAACTTCCTCCTTGCTAATTCTGCTTCGAATGCTACCTCTGGTACTTACACAGTCAGTATCGGTGACAAGGTTCGACACGTAACCAGGAGTATATTATGAAAAAATTGGTACAACGATGAGAGCAATATCCGACTGGACCATAGTTATTTACTATGAATTGGATCCATACTGGAGAGACATGAACACGTTTAATTCAGGCATCAAGGAGTTCCAGTACATATGCCCAGAGTTAAACAACAACCACACATGTGACGCAATATCACAGCACTATCGACACTTGTATGATGAATTACAAATGGCAAACGGTCTCATGCAATATACTCGGAAACGCCGCTCCCCATTTGATGCAGTGGGTAATATTGCGAACAGTCTGTTTGGAGTCTTAGACTCAGACTATGCCAATAAAATAACTAAGGTCATAAAGAAGGTGCAAAAGAACGAGGAATTTCTACTGACACTGCTGAGAAACCAAACCTCAGTACTTGACTCAACCATTAACGTTGTTAAGAAAACAAGGACAACATCTGACAAACGTCTAAAACTACTTGAAAAACAAGTAGCCGCCATAAGCCAATGCAGAGGAAAGTACACTGGCGCACGTCTTACGGAAAACTACGTGGCATTGACAACTCAATTGACATTGCTAGCAGCATCTCTTCAGCGCATGCAATCCGAAATAGTGGACGTACTGACTGGAGTTCACCACCATACAATAAGCCCAATGTTGATCTCCCCTCAACAATTAAGGGATCAGTTGGATCAAATACGGGATCATTTGCCACCAGATCAAACGGTACCCGTGACATCAGCCAATGTATTTCAACTATACAGAATTATGCGAGCAGAAGGCACAGCCAACGACACTCATGTGATATTCAGAGTAATATTACCCCTAGTGTCAACATCGATACTCGAGCTATTTAATATGGTGCCAATTCCAGTGTGGAACACAACTAGTTGGAGATTGTTCGAGCTAAAAACACCTATTATGGGTGTCAACAACCACAGAGATCAATTCATGGGACTTACACAAGATGATCTACAACGCTGCCGTAAAATACACATCGAAAAATAAATATGCCTTGATCATCAAGCTGTGTTTGATGTAAACAACCGATGTGAGTTTCAACTGTTTTCCAACAAGACACCAACGACGTGTCACGTAACTTACCGAACAAACAAAATGGTATGGGAAAAAACACAACAGCAGAACAACTGGATCTTCGCAACACATTCGAAAGTGGAACTTCAAGCAGTTTGCAACGGAACACCGTCAACTATCCAACTACAAAACAGTGGACTACTGTCGCTATCACCTGGCTGTACTGCACGCAACACAGACATTAGCATCAATACCTTTGGCACTGTCAAGAGTCAAATAAGACAAGGCTACGCCCGCTTTGGTGACAGTATCCAACCAAACATAAGAGAGGTACTCTCAACATCTCGGATTACAACGCACAAGACGACAAGGATCTATATGACCTACAGGTAAAATTGGCAACACTCAACAAAGAAGAGCTGCCCAACCAAATAAGCTCGGTCCAACATCATCACATAGCCGCTTACGCTGCACTAGCGATATCTGTCATAATACTATGTGCATATGCAATGCGGACGCAACGACGATGGACTTGTCCACCCACAGCCACTAGGAACGAAGCAGTCAACACGTCCGAACCTTCAGCATCTCCAAGACGATTTACACTGGATTTGGCGGATGGTTGAAAACCGTTTCAACGGCAGGGAGAATGTTAAGTCATAAACAAGTAAGCACATATTTATATTATAAGATATCAAAAAACTGCACATAGCTATGTAAGAATGACACACAAATTATTAACTCATGTCAAACTAGGTCAAGACCATACACAATGCGCTACATTTATTAACCCAATAAAACTTTAAGCAACACCAAATTATGCTGAACACACAGAATATCGCTGACTGCACAATGCATGCAATATGTCGCAACAGTAGCGGTCAGCCAACCCGGTAGTCGCTAAATATGCTATTCTGCATTGCAAGCAACTGCTGAGTACACAATAACCTAATTTAATTGACACCACAAAACTGGTAAACTAAGCTATTATTTCCTATAAATTTGTTACTTTTCTTTAATAAAATGAGTGTTCTTAGTACAACCTACAAAGATACATTCATTATTCTCCGCAGTCCACCTGGTTACAAGTGCCAGTTGCGACAACAATTAAGCAGTCAGTTTGTACTGGATGCTAACAATACATACACACCTTTTACAGGTACATTTTGGTGACCCCGACACAGGACCCATAGGAAGAATCCTCTCTACAACATATAGCTCGCTACTCCTTCGATAACACCACACGGTTGCGAATAGAAGCGTAATCCAGCTCAGGCCGCGCGAATAAAACACCAATACCACTAGTTCTCCGAAGAGGTTCACGATTTGGTTCAAAAAACCAGAACTTACTTCAAAGAACAAGCCGATATTGCAGATCAGTCTACCAGCAATAGGACGGAACCAAAACCCGCCATTGCTGCAGGAATTGTCGATGCCAAAGAAAACACAAATGCCAAGCTAGTTACATTGTGCCGTCGGCAAAAGGTGATGATTGCGTCAATAATCGCGCCCTGCAACACAAGCCTGTCAATGCGGACATTATTAAGTCATTATGGGCAAAAACTCAAGAGGTCTATTTCCAAATATACGAGGAATTTGAGGACCCAGAAGAGAGTGGCTACAATGCCACCGAGTATTTAAAGGCAGAGGCTGATGTTCGGAATGCGCTTACCAGCAATTCAAGCAGTGAGTGCACTGATAACATAAACTTACCACGTATTTCCATTCCAAAATTTGATGGTGATACGCTTAAATGGACGCAATTCTTCGATATGTTTTCGTGTATGATACATGAAACAAAGATGCCAACCATACGCAAGATGTGGTATTTAAAAACCAGCGTAGTCGGAGAAGCGGAAAGATTAATCCGTCACATCGATCTAAGGGAAGAGAACTATCTCTACGCATGGGAAATCTTAGTAGATGCCTACAACAATCGTAGAGACATCGCATCTAGGGTTTTAAATCACCTCTTACTGCAACAAACCTGCAGCGACGATGTGAAGTCCCTAAAGGAGCTCCACATCACCACCATAGAGTCATTAGCCTCACAGATGGGACTCGGGATTGACATCTCAACTTGGGATCCAATCATCATTGCCATCCTCAGAAACAAGTTGGATGGCACAAACAAAACACTCCATGAACAATCATTGGGTAGTACAAAGGAAATCCAGCCACTGGACACCGTGCTCCAGTTCCTGTAAAAAGACAAGTCATTATTTATCTAAATGTGACGAATTTCGCGCAAAATCTGTCAGCGAACGTCTTAATTGGGTGCAACGACAAAAGTTATGCGTCAACTGTTTTAAAAATGACAATAAAACAAAGGCATGCACTAGCAACTTCAGCTGTTTTAAGTGCAACAAAAAGCACCACACTCTAGTGCATTTGGAAAATGTTGTCACATCAGCAGCAGCAGAGCCATTATTACAAGTTGTGGCATCCGCAATCAACCAGAACTATAACTTACTTGCAACAGCAAAGGTAGCTGTTCAAGCAACTAACGGACAACAAGCATCATTCAAGGCACTACTGGACTCTGGATCACAAATCAACGTTGTTTCCGAAAGACTTGTGACAATGTTGGGACTTAAGCGTCATGACACAACACTCCGGATTGAGGGCATCGGAGGACAGCCAAGAGTCAGCAAGGCTCGAGTGAATGTCCTAGTTAAATCACTTCACAGCAATTTTACGATGCGATTGGAAGCATTCGTATTACCGCATGTAATTTCGGATCAACCTGCCCAGTCGATCTACAGGGCCGATTGGGGCATACCGAGCATGTTACCACTGGCGGATCCAAACTTCAACAGACCAGGCAAAATCGACATGTTGATTGGAGCAGAGCACTGTTTTTCAATATTGCTCCCACAACAACACAAAATGTTCCAGTCTGGTCCAATGATGCAAAAAACCGAGTTCGGGTGGATCATTGCTGGAAAGGTAACTGCTGCAAGTAAGTCGTCAGCCATCTGCGAGGAATGAAACAAGTGTCACCGCAACAGATTCCTAAAAATCACTACGTGATTCCGCATCATTGCGTGTTGAAGTCTGACAGCACAACAACAAAATTACGAGTTGTCTTCGACGCATCGCGCAAAACATCTTTTGGAAAATCGCTGAATGACATACTGCATGCAGGCCCCACGGTTCAAAGCGATCTTATGTCTATTCTATTACGATTCAGAACACATAGATATGTGTTTACGGCTGACATTGAAAAAATGTATCGTCAGATATGGATCAATCCGGACAATCAGTTTCATCAACTGATTGTATGGCGCAACAACTCATCGGAAGAAATTAAATACTACCGATTGAAAACAGTCACATATGGCACAAAATCCGCACCATTTTTAGCAATAAAATGTTTGGATACTCTGGCTAATAAGCATATGGAAAGGCTACAGATGGGTGCAAAGGCACTACAACGTGACTTTTATGTAGACGATTGCCTGACCGGCACCGACACAATCGCAGAAGCGAAACAAGTTCAACAAGAACTAAACAAAATTCTTCAGCCATCGGGATTCAAGCTGCGAAAATGGTGTTCAAAATAATGAACAAATATTGGAGGGAATTCCCAAAGAAGACACAGTTAACGGCGTACAGATCGGAGAAACACTGGAACAGTACAGTGTAAAAACATTAGGAGAACATTTAGTCGGGAGAGCCCGACTAGAAGATACCCTGAACCCAGATGCAATAATTAAATTAAATTTATGTAAGAATTTGGTATACTGACTTAGCTTCAATCGATTAAGCTCATTATCTCGGCTGTTTCTTAACCGATTTGAACGAAATTTTCAGAAAAGTTCTATCATTACCCATAACGTCAACCCTTATTTTTTGCACAAAACCATTATACCCTTATTTACCCATTTTATGGGTTAAGGGTATATAAATAAATGATTTATCATACGTATCAATTAAAAAGCTGCAAGGGCCTGCAGGTTGTAATAAAAGACATAGAACCTGATGTAACACCAGAAGAAATAAAACAGGCGCTGCAGTAGAAAGGATTTCGAGCAAAAACCGTCATAAACATCTTAAACAGGAACAGGATGCCGCCACCACTTTTTAATATAGAACTTGAACCAGAAACGAAGATGCTTAAAAAAACGAGGTGCACTCAATATACAACCTTCAGCTTTTACTTCACCGAAGAATCACCGTAGAAGAACCACACAAACGAAACGGTCCGGTATAATGTATGAACTGCCAAAAGTACGGTCATACAAAAGCCAACTGTACACTGCGCTCGGTATGCGTACACTGTGGAGAACTGAAATTGTGCAACAACTGCAAAGGCGAGCATAAAGCCAACTACAGAGGCTGCCAAGTCTACAAGGAACTTAAAGATCGTATCCATCAGCGCTATACCACTGTACGATCGCAACACGCACCGACTACCTTCACTCCATCGAAACACAACCCAGACGTCTTCTTTTCATCTGCAGCCAGATCCTCACTTGGCCCCGAGCTCTCAACCAATAACGCAAGCGCCCTAAGATCTAGACTGGCTCTTCCTGCCTCTAACTTGAATTTGTTCAATTCCTATTAGATAAGTACATCGACGTAATGCTAATTTCCAAAACACACCTTACAAACAAATATAACCTTAACATAAATGGATACTTATTCTATGGTACAAATCATCCCGATGGTAAAGCACACGGTGGAACTGGTATTTTGATCAGAAGCCGCCTCAAGCACCACTACTATAAAGAGTTTGCTGAAAACTTTCTACAGGCCACATCTCTAAAAATACATTTGGACAGTGGGAACCAACTTACTCTTGCAGCTGTATACTGCCCTCCGCGTTATACCATATCTGAAGACCAATTTATGGAATTTTTTTAACTCACTAGGAGAATGCTTTATAGCAGCAGGAGACTACAATGCCAAGCACACACACTGGGGATCTCGTCTAGTGAATCCAAAAGGAAAGCAGCTCTACAATGCAATTATAAAAGCTAACAACAAGCTCGACCACGTTTCTCCTGGCAGACCAACATACTGGCCGACAGATCCCAAAAAACTAACCGATTTAATTGACTTTGCAGCTACCAAAAACATTTCGCGTAAACTGATAAGTGCAGAGTGTCTTTCGGATCTATCATCCGATCACTCGCCAGTCCTAATAAATCTGCAACGACACCCTGAATTCATAAATCGACCCGGTAAGTTAACTTCACATAAAACTAACTGGCTCAGATACAAAAAATATATAAGCTCACACATTGAGCTTAAGCCACGTCTCGTTGATGTAGCTGACATTGATTGTTTTGTTAACACTCTGAAGACGGTCTTCGTCGCCGCAGCTCGCGCCGCTACGCCTCAAATACCAAAAACAATACACAACCAAAGGACAACAAATCTACACATTGAACAGCTCGTTCTTGAAAAGCGGCGCTTACGACGTGACTGGCAATCGAACAGATCGCCATCGGCAAAGCAAAAACTAAAAGCGCCACACGTAAACTCACCAAAGCGTTAAAAATCGAGGACGAGGGCGCTCAACGCCGTTACATCGAGCAATTATCAACCACCAGTACGAAAAACTCATTGTGGAGAGCTCACCCAACTCTAAGCTCACCAACAGAAAAAGTAATGCCTATAAGAAACTTCGCAGGCGGCTGAGCTCGCAGCGATGAAGAAAGAGCTAACACATTTGCTACTCATCTCCAAAAAGTGTTCCAACCTAACCCTGCAACAAATACGTTTGCACTACCGACTGCTTCAAACGGCTCTCAGCTTCAACATGATCCAATCAAGTTTCACCCGAATAAAATCGTTAGAATCATTAAAGAGCAACTGAACCCAAAAAATCTCCAGGAGGTGACCAAATAACCCCAAAGATGATTATTGAGCTTCCTTACTGTGCAATCTGCATAATTGCCAAGCTCTTCAATACTATCACCAACTTTGGCCATTATTCAGACAGATGGAAAAAGTCAATTATCATTATGATACCAAAGCCTGGAAAAGATCACACAGCTCCCACGTCGTACAGACCTATAAGCTTATTACAGTGTCTATCAAAGCTTTTTGAAAAATGTTTGCTGTCCTGGATAAATCCATTCCTGAATCTTCATAACATAATCCCAGCACACCAATTTGGCTTTCGTGAAAAGCACGGAACAATTGAGCAGGTTAACAGAATAACATCAGAGATACGAAGCGCGTTCGAAAATAGAGAATACTGCATTGCAATATTTCTGGATGTTTCTCAGGCATTCGACAAAGTTTGGTTGGAAAGTCTACTGCATAAAATCAAAACAATGCTCCCAAACAACACACATAAGCTGCTTAAGTCGTACCTATACGACAGGAAGTTCACAGTAAGATGTAACACTGCAATGTCTGACGAACACAGTATCGAAGCTGGTGTTCCGCAAGGCAGCGTTAGTGGACCAACACTGTACGTGCTTTTCACAGCAGACATCCCAATAAGCAGCCGATTGACAAAATCTACCTTTGCTGATGATACAGCTATTCTCAGCCGCTCCAGATGTCCAATACAAGCAACAGCGCAACTAGCCCTTCATCTTGTCAACGTGGAAAAATGGTTATAAGATTGGCGAATTAAGGTAAACGAACAAAAATTTAAGCAAGTAACTTTCACCCTGAACAGGCAAGATTGTCCACCGCTCACGTTAAACAACACCACACTTCCAAAAGCAAACGATGTAACGTATCTGGGCGTACACTTAGACAGAAGACTAACATGGCGGCGACACTTTGAAGCTAAAAGAACACATCTCAAACTGAAAGCCAATAGCCTCCATTGGCTCATCAATGCTCGCTCTTCCATTAGTTTGGACTCCAAGGTCCTGCTTTACAACTCTGTTCTAAAACCAATCTGGACCAATGGTTTCCAGTTATGGGGGAACGCTTGCAACAGCAACATTGTCCAGAGAGCCCAGTCAAAAATATTGAGAACCATTACCGGGGCACCGTGGTATGTTCGAAACGAAAACATTCATAAAGACTTAAACATCTTAACAGTCAAGGAGGAAATAGCGGAACAAAAAGTTGTGAAGTAGGCCGCGTCGGCCCCTTCACAAAGAGTTATATATATTATGTTTATAGTTTTTAGGTCGCAAGAAGCGCATCGGTAGTTTGAGTTACCTGTATTATATTGATAGTTGTTAAATCGCAAGAAGCGCATCGGTTGTTTAAGTTATAGTTTTAATTTTTGTTAGACGCAAGGAGTGCGCAGTATTTATATTTAGTAAACGCAAGGAGCGTAAGATATTTGTATGTAGTAAACGCAAGGAGCGTAAAGTATTTAGATTTATTGGATGTACATATCTTTGATTGACGCCTAACGCCTAAGAATTTATATATAACCGCCCCAAAACGCAGAGTCTCAAGATGCAGCGCGCCAGCTGCGATCATCAAATCCACCACGGTCACGAGCAAGTGTGGGGAGTGACAAAATCTGCAACTTGGGCCGAAGCCGAAGCGTGGGCGAGGGAGTTGCAATTTATGGATGAAAAAGAGCGAACGCGCACGCGCTTGGAAAAAATAGTTAACGAGAAAAGCAGCAAAGTGAGATAGGGTGTCCGTAGCAAAGATATAGTGTTTGGTATAGATATGGTAAGAGGGGATAGTTCGCCGTAGTTCATATATATAAGTATATATATGTAGTTAGGTTAAGGTTTTCTTGTACACATAATCTGTTATAGAAACTGAATAATTTGGTCGCCGGTAACTCCGTGACCCAGTGGAGTGCAATTGCTGTATGTTTTCTTTCTTTCTATTTCTTTTCTTTGGTTTTTGTACACGCGCGTACGCGAGTCAAGCTGAGTCGTTTTATACTCTGGCTGCTGAGTGTGTCGGCTGTCGCGTTGGTGTCGACGCCGGCGTTTCCCCTTCCAACTTGTAAAACCGCACGCGTTATAGTCCCACCAAAAATATATAAATATTCTTGTGTGGTGTGCCTGGCCAGACTGAGTTTATACCCCTGGCTTAATTACTCCTTTACAAGTGGCGCTCGAGCAGGGACTCTAAAGTGCAAAGGTGTGGCATAATCTGGTATTAAAGCCCCAGAAATATCACCAACAAGTGTGGAAGGAAAAGTGCGTAAAGTTAAGTGCGGGTATACCCGACGATACCCTGCTTTATAAGTGGCCAACGAGAACGGTTTTCGGGCGTGGTTTTGTGCAATCGTCGCGGCACAACGAAAGTGAGGGCGTAAGGCAAGTGCCGATAAGAATAACTGTTCGCGTTCGAGAAGCATTACCTTAGAAACATTTGTGGCGCAACGAAGTTGACGGTGGAAGAAGACACACCGATTAATCTAGCGGTTCGCGTTCGAGGCTGTGCATAAGTGAACACCTGCGGCGCAACGAAAGTGTCGGCAATGTGTGTGAGCGGTCAACTAACGGCGTAAGAGTAGCTGGTACAGGCCGCTGCAAAGGTCGTGTCGCACAGTGGGCTTCGACCGCGAAATTAAAATTGACTATTATTTCGAGTGCGGAGTTGTCCCATCGGTTCTGGTCGAGTATCGGACTAACGTGAAGTCGCCGTACAGTGGGCCTCGACCGTGTAAGCGTACAGTGGAAAAAATAAAGGAAATTAAAAAAAAAAAAAAAAAAATAACCACGATAAAATATTGTAATAAATGGAATAACCACGACAAACAGTGATAAGTTAAAAGGATTTTTCTTAACAACGGGGAAAAAATAAATTCGTTCGAAAAAAATTTTTTTTTTGTTTCGTAACAAAACGGTAACCGCGATAAACAGCGCCAGATTAAAATCGCAAATTTTTGCGAAGCGGGACATATACGGCTCGAGACGAAATTTTTTTTTCTGCGTTCGTTTTTTTGATTAGATGGAGAAACCCAAGACTATCGAGCCCGCCTGAGTGGAGGTCGTAGAAAGCAGCAGCCCTGGTGTGGGTGTGCAATGGGTCTACCACTGCCATAAGGAGGATCTAGAGGACATCGTCCGGGAGCTCGGGTTGGAAAAGTGTGCCACGGTAACTGACTACCGGAAGCTGGTATGTACTTTTATAAGGCAAGGTGGTCATACCACCGATATATGGGCCCAGTTAGCGGAATAAGAGTTGCGGTTCGCAAAGATCCCAGTGTCGCCTACCCGGACTGCCACTTCTGTTGGAGAAATACGACCCAGACAGAAATCTGAATCAGATGCGGCAATCCCATCAATACAGACCGGTGGCACGGAACACTTGCTTCCGCCCACCAACAGCACGATTTATAATGAAATACAGCATGTATCCCCGATATACGAGTAGGGTCACCTCTGGCATCCGGGGAAGATACCCCGGTGAGACAGGCGAACCCCCATCTTAATTCTAGTGATAGCTATAGTACCCCTAGGAACGGGATGGTCGTCCCCGAACTAGTCCGGAAGTGGGGTATCCTATTCAATGGGTGCACCGACCCATTAGTTTTCCTGGAGGCAATTGAGGACAGGGCGTTGTCATACGACATAGGCTTAGACCGGTTGCCGAGGGCAATGAGCGAGGCTCTAACGGGTAATTCCGCGCGATGGCTATCTATAAGTAGGCTAAGGGACGCGACTTGGGCGACATTTAAAGACGAGTTCTTGGAATTCTTTCTACCGCCCCGGTATTTCGACAGGTTAGAAGACAGTATCCGGGCACGACGGCAACATGATAACGAGCCGTTCAAGGACTACTTGCTCGAGCTGCGGGGTATGATGTACCACGCGGGGTACAGGGCAGAACAAGAATTGCATAGGGTATACGAGAATTTAGCACCCGAGTACCGTTTGTACATTCGTAGAGGGGACTTCTCCTCTCTGGCGCAGCTAACTCAGATGGCAGCCGAGTACGAGAACGTGAGTCAACAGAGTCGCGAGCGTGCAGTACGGGGTAGGACCGGGGGTAGTAGGCATTCGGGCGGATTGGCCGGTGAGGTAGCCCCCGCCAAACAATTTAATCCTTTCCGGACGCAACCACAGCCAGGGTCAAGTGGTGATATGGGGAATACGCCACCGCTCGGGCATACGGGAGTAATTTCAAACGGGATGATCAGCCAAGAGCAGTCGAGGGCTCTAGGCGGGAAGAGGCTATGCTATAACTGTTCGCAAGAGGGTCATTTTGCCAAGGAGTGCCCCAATCCACGGGTACAGTTTTGTCGACAGTGCGGGGCCAAGGGGGTCAATACCAGCCAGTGTTGTCAGCAGTCAAGGGGGGGAAACGATATGCGGCACCATCCGGGACGGGACCCGATGGGGGCCGACGTGAACCAGTCCCGAACCTAGAGTACCCTTTAAGAGTGGAAGACGGGCGGATAGTCGCTACTGTAAGAGTCGGGGACCAAGTAGCGACTGCGACAGTAGATACAGGGGCGACTAGGAGTTTTATTAGTGAGGAGTTTTCCCGCAAGGTGACCAGCGGGGGCGAGATGCTGGACGCCCGCGCGAAGATTCGCTTAGCCGATGGGTCCACCTTGGAGGTAAAGAAGCTATTGAGGGTAAAAGTTGGTCTAGCGGGGACAGAGGTCACGGTGAGTATGCTCGTGATGCCCTCGATGCTAGACAACATTATACTAGGGATAGATTTTTTGTGCCGTGTGGGGACGACCATCGAATGTGGCAAGGCTAAGTTAATTTTGGAAGCTGTGGAAGTACCAGATATAGAGGAGGAGCAGGTCCTAATGGAACGTGAGCCAGTTGTGAGCAAACCGCAGGAGGATGGCGGATCAAGGCAGGAGAAGGATGCCCCTGGGGCACCTCAGCCCAGCATCGCCGTGGGAACGGTTCGAGGAGACAGCGTGGACACGACAACGACAGGAGTACAACGGTTCGGCGAGGTAGGAGGGTGCGTCATACCCGGCCCCGCAATAGCACCGGTGTAAAGCGTCGAAACCAGTGAAAACGAGTGGCCAGAGGACTTGGAACCAGAGATAAAGGAAACATTGAAAGCGGAATTGGCTCTCTTTGACGAGCTGCAAGGGGTGTCACACGTAGCTGAGCAACGGATCATCATGAGGGACGACAAGCCGATTAAGCAGAGGTACTACCCCAAAAACCCTGCGATGCAACAGGTGATCAACGAACAGGTAGACGAATTGCTGCGAGCCGACGCGATAGAGCCCTCCCGCAGCCCGCACAGTGCCCCGATTGTGCTAGTTAAAAAGAAAACAGGCGAGTGGCGGATGTGCATCGACTATAGGCAACTCAATGCACATTCCATGCCAGATGCATACCCCGTACCCAGGATTAATCACATTTTGGAGCGATTTAGACACGCGCGATACGTCTCCACGCTCGACCTCAAGCACGGTTACTGGCAAATTCCCATGGCTGCGGATAGTCGGGAGTGCACAGCGTTTACGGTACCCGGTAGAGGTTTATTCCAGTGGCGTGTAATGCCTTTCGGCTTGCACTCGGCGTGTGCAACATTCCATCAAGCTTAGGATTCGGTCATCGGACCAGATATGGAGCCGCATGCATTTGCCTATCTGGATGATATAATAGTGATCGGAGCAACAAAGGAACAGCACGTGACAAATTTGAAGGAAGTTTTCAGGCGTTTAAGAGCGGCCAACTTGAAGCTGAATCGTAAGAAGTGTTTGTTTTTTCAGAAGGAGCTGATATACTTGGGACACATAGTGAGCGGCGACGGGATCAAGACCGACCCCGCCAAAGTAGAAGCGATCCGGAACTTGAAGGACCCAACCAATTGTAAGGAGCTGCAACGTTGTCTGGGCATGGCCTCCTGGTATCGACGATTCGTGCCGAATTTCGCTACAGTGGTGCAACCAATCACTGCTTTATTAAAAAAATCTAGGAAATGGTCATGGGGAGAGGAACAACAGGCAGCGCTAGAGACCCTCAAACATAGCTTGACGACCGCACCGGTCCTGGCCTGTCCGGATTTTGCAGAAAAATTTGTTCTGCAGACGGACGCCAGCGATTTTGGCCTCGGAGCGGTACTCACACAGACGATTGATCAACAGGAACGCGTGATAGCTTAGTATGGTCAATCCGGAAGATGAGATGCTACCTGGAAGGATATCGGTTCGAGGTAGTAACCGACCATATGGCTTTGAAATGGTTGAGTTCGATCGAGAGCCCGTCGGGGAGGATAGCACGCTGGGCACTGGAGCTGCAGCAGTACCAATTTGACGCACGGTACAGACGAGGGAAGCTCAACGTAGTAGCGGACGCCTTATCCCGGCAACCCGTGGAGAACTTTCAACAAGCGGTACAGGAAAAATCGCCCGGTAAGTGGATCAAGAGGATAAAAGAAAGATTGCTAAAGACCCAGTGAAATACGTCGATTATATGGAAGAGAACGGTCAACTCTATAGACACCTCGGACACCGTGCGGATGACGACGACTACATCCCCTGGAAGCTGTGCATCGATGAGGATCAGAGGAAACGAGTGTTGATGGAGTACCACGACGCACCGACGGCCGGGCAGCAAGGTGTACGGAAGACGATAATGCGTCTGGCACAACGCTACTACTGGCCCGGTATGTTCCGAGATGCGGCGAAGTATGTTAAGTACTGCGAATCGTGCCAGAGGTTTAAGACGGAACAAGTAAAGCCGGCTGGACAGATGTTGACGCGACAGGTGGCCGAGCCCATGGCTGTACTATGCGCCGACTTTGTAGGGCCCTTACCGCGCTCGAAACACGGGAACACGATACTCCTGGTATTCCATGACGCGTTTTCAAAATGGGTCCAACTGCAGAAGGCGTTCCGTGAGCGTGTACTATGTCGTTTTGGCATACCAAGAAAGTTTGCATGCGACAACGGTGTACAGTTTACAAGCTGGAATTTTAAGTCGTTTTTGAACTCGTTGGGCGTGGAATTTCAGCACACTGCCCCATATTGTCCACAAGAAAACCCGACAGAAAGGACCAATCGTACAGTAAAGACGATGATCGCGCAGTTTATAGCAGGTCACCAAAATTCGTGGGACGAATTTTTACCCGAAATTTCGTTGGCGGTTAACTCCAGTGTGGCAGACTCTACAGGATTTTCACCGGCTTTTCTGGTGCAGGGGAGAGAGCCCCGCTTACCAGCTTCTTCGTACGACGAGAAGACACCCGGATCAGGAAGCATGCCGCAAGCACCAGAAGACCGGGCAAGAAGATTAAAGGAAGTTTTCAGTATCGTCCAGACAAATTTACAGCGAGCGTCGAAGGACCAAGGGAGGAACTATAACCTCAGGAGAAGAGAATGGCGACCAGGACTCAATACGTTGGTGCTACTAAGAGCACACCAACTCTCTAAAGCCAGTGAAGGTTTCGCGGCGAAACTCGCTCCCAAGTTCGATGGCCCGTTCCTCGTGAAAAAGTTTGTATCACCGAATATCGTGCGATTGGTAAAGGAAGCACAAAGAAAGAGCAAACTTGCCAGCATTGCGCAACTGAAGCCATTCTATCACGAGGGAGAGGAGCACGGAGAAGATGAGCAACCCGACCGAGCGTCTGACAAAGAGCAGACTCGTCACAGTTTTAATTAATCTCTTTATTCTTTTTTATTGACACTAACCAAATTTGAATTCAGAAGGCCCTTTCATCAATGAAGACTAAACGATTGTGTTTATACATCCCACAGAATACCCAAGATGAGCGACCAATTCCCTTATGTGATCAGCAGCGGCGGTGAGGGTGACAGAGCCGCCAATCCAGGGGCAGGTATTACCGCCGAAAATGTGGGCGCTACGCTCCGCAAATTTGGCTGTCTTCCCGGACGAGGACGAGCTGACCGACGCCGCGGTCGCGGCCATATCAGAGGCGTTGGAAAATTGTACGTCGAGAGCCCGCCGTTCCAGGTTCAAGATGGAGGTGAACGGAGAGCTATACGGCATGACGAGGAACGCGTGCGGACACGTAACTGTCACGCTACCCAAGAAAGGGGGGGGGGGGGGGGGGGGGGTGTGAAGTAGGCCGCGTCGGCCCCTTCACAAAGAGTTATATTTATTATATTTATAGTTTTTAAGTCGCAAGAAGCGCATCGGTAGTTTGAGCTACCTATATTATATTTACAGTGGTTAGGTCGCAAGAAACGCATCGTTTGTTTAAGTTATAGTTATAATTTTTGTTAGACGCAAGGAGTGCGCAGTATTTATATTTAGTAAACGCAAGGATCGTAAGATATTTGTATGTAGTAAACGCAAGGAGCGTAAAGTATTTAGATTTATTGGATGCACATATTTTTGATTGACGCCTAACGCCTAAGAATTTAAATATAACCGCCCCAAAACGCAGAGTCTCAAGATGCAGCGCGCCAGCTGCGATCATCAAATCCACCACGGTCACGAGCAAGTGTGGGGAAAGACAAAATCTGCAACTTGGGCAAAATGTAAATAAACAAAATATTCCCAGTTTTCGGCAAATTAATTCGACATATGCACAAGTAAATACACTTTCGCAATTTGTGCGCATCGCTGCATAAGTGTATGGTAGTTGCGATGGCAAAATTGTAAGAAAGTGTCATAGAACTGAAAGCATGAAAAAGTATATATGACCAGCAATGCAAAACTGATATTCGCCTGCTTATTTTACTAGACGCTTGTTTATTTTGCTGTGCGTCTGATACTGCAAATGGTCGATCAGCACAAAATATGATTTTGGTTGCCTTGGAAGTCTTGCTTTTTATGTTTTTGTAGGCAAAATACACCAAATTTAATTGATAATAGAGAAAGGTCAATGAATGACATGGCATTAAAACAGCCACATGTAGATATACAAAAACACTAACACTAGCCAGCCCAAGCAAAATAACAAAAATTGGTACAAAGCCTTAATCCCGGCAAAACTGCAAATACATGAGAGTCGGCAAGCCGAGTGGCTTGACGATCGGGCACGAAATGCGCTGGCAGAGCAAAAAGTCTACAACAGCGCTCTGCGAGAGAGGTGTCGCCACGATTCATTAACGCAACGCTTTGCATCGCAACGGACGTGTTTTTTTTATGCGCTTCGCTTTTTTACTATTGTGCGTTTTATTTCTGCTATTAATTTCGCGTCTTTGTGTAAACTAATAGTTTTGTGACTTTGTGTTTTGCCGGTTTGCCTTAACCCAAAGTGGACAGTAAATTAACAATTTAATTTGCATTTGTTTTAAAGTGATTCCAAACACAACAACAAACTGCAGTCCAGCATACTGAAAAATTTGCTCAACTTGCTGCCGCCTGCTTTTGTTTTGTTTTTGTGTTTTTACGCTCACTCTCTCTCTCTCTTTTTTTCAAGCGCTTCGCTCCCAGTGCATTAAACCGTTTCTTGATCGTTTACTCTAACGCGCTCTTTTGTGTTGGTGTTGGTCGCGGTCAAACTCTTCTCCGTTGCTTGTTGCTTTCGGTGGTCGCGCTCGCGCCGTTTTTGTTTGTGAAGCTGTGAAGTAAGTTTTGTTTGTAGCTTTACTATTTGCACTTTAGGGTGGACCTGTATTTTAATCATAACAATTTTCTGCAGCGATATATATATATATATATATTTTTTTTTTTTTTTATTTGTACTTTTCTTTCTTTTAATAAATTAAATAAAAATGTCTGTCTGCTGCTATGCGAATTGTCAAGTCCGCGCAAACTCAAAAATGGGTTTTGTCTGCTGCTGGATGTGCACAAATGTTGCTCATGAGCAATGTGCCGGCATTAATGGCCTTGTCTCAGATCTCATGAAGGTTACTAATTTAGAGTGGCCGTGTTGGTCATGTTTGGAGAAAAAAAAGACATAGCAAGCTTTATAGATACTCAACTTGGCTTAGAGGGCGTTTTCTGCCAGTTGAATAAACTGTGTGAAAAGTTCTCATCGGTTCAAAGAAACCTTAACGAGAAAAATCTCGTAATGGATTCTCACAAGCGTAAAAAGGCCAACGTTGGGCAGTTATCGGGCTCTGTGATGTCGGAAAATACTCCAAACGCTCCGATACCGCAGGGTAAAGTAAATAAAGTAAATAAAGTAAATAAAAATCTTCATGTCCCTCCAACTAAAATTATCGAGAACTTAGATGATATACCAATAACTCCCATGGA
The DNA here is from genome assembly GCA_030179655.1 of Scaptomyza flava. Lineage (NCBI taxonomy): Eukaryota > Metazoa > Arthropoda > Insecta > Diptera > Drosophilidae > Scaptomyza > Scaptomyza flava. Next base: position 27,144,388 of record JARNME010000029.1, on the reverse strand, counting down.
TATTGTGTTATCTGATCCCGATCCTTCGGTTTCTTTGGTGGTTAGTAGTGTTGATGTTAATCAACAAAAAAACTCTATCAAACTTAAAGAGCCAAATATTCAGTTATCCGAGACCGAGTCTTCCAAACCAGCCTCAGTGGAGGATATAATTAAAAAATTTTTTGCTGTTCCACCTAAAAAACAAATATTTGTTTCAAGGCTTCCCCCTGATTTAACATCAGATGATGTCAAGGTCTATATCAAGGCCAAATCGAATGCCAATGTCACGGTGGAGAAATTCAAATTTGCTTATGATCGGAACATTTCGTCTTTTAAAATCAGTGTTCCGAATCAAGATTTTTGCACTATATGCTGCAAAGAATTTTGGCCAGAACACATAATTGTGAAAGAGTATACTGCAAGGAAAAAAAATCGGCCCCCGATTGTATCTACCCTTCCGGTGGTTGGTTCTAAGGTAACTCTCCCAATGACTGATAGTTCAAAAAACTAACATCCTCCTTCTTACTTGGCTATCAGAATGTAAGAGGTCTTTGTAGTAAACTCACTAGTTTATACCTTAATAGTCTTTCTTTCCCTTTCCATGTCATTGCCTTTACTGAAACGTGGTTAAGGCAAGACATTCTCAATTCCGAAATTCTATGTAGTACATATTCTATTTACAGAAAGGACCGTACTCTTCGGCGTGGTGGTGGAGTGCTTATTGCTGTGAATGTAGACTTTCCTTCTGAAACAGTCGTATTAGATAGTTCTTTTGATATAGAGTTTATTGCTGTAAAGCTAAACATTTGCGGTATTAACATGTTTATCACTTGTTCGTATATACCTCCTTCTTCTGATCTCTCTATCTATGAGACACATCTATCTGCTATTCATTCTGTCTCTGCCTTGCTTTCTGATCGTGATTTTCTTGTAGTTCTTGGTGATTTCAACATTGCTGAAGCTACTTTGATTTCTTGTCCTGACTCTGGTGCCCTGACTCCCGCGGCCCCGAATGAATTTTTAATCGACCTACTTGGGATGTCATTGAGTCAAATTAATGCTATCCCAAATTCTCTCAATAAAAAGCTTGATCTGATTTTTGTTTTGGATTCATCATCTTCATCCGTTTCCCGTTCCCAGCCTATATCTTATCCCGAAGACTTATACCATCCTACGTTGGAGCTGTTGATTAATTTACCTTCCCGAACGCGTTGCAATGTCAAGATGCCTTTGAGTCGAGTTCGACAATTTCGGAAAACTGATTTTGAGGGACTCACTCTGCTTTTATCCCAAACTGACTGGTCTCCCCTCTACGAGTCTGACGACTTGGACGTGGCAATCAGTATTTTTTATAATACCTTATATTCTTTATTTGATTTATGTGTCCCGGTTGGTGAGCTAAACAGGTCTAACAAACCTGTGTGGTTTACCCGAGAGTTGACAATTCTCAAAAATCGAAAATCTTAACTCTACAAGAGATTTAGAAAAAACGGCTCATCGGTAACCTATTCTGCATACTTGATTGCTCGTGCCAGTTTTGATATCTTAAATAACCTATGTTATAAGAATTACCTGACTCGGTGTAGATTACAGTTTCAGCAGGATCCAAAGCGGTTTTTTGATTTTGTTAATGCGAAGCGTAGGTCATCGACACTCCCAACGGAAGTATTCTTTTAGGAAACGAAGGCCAATTCTGATCAGGAGATTGCAAATATATTTGCCCAATTTTTTCAAACGACTTATAGCTCATGTCAATCTCAAGTCGGTTTGCCTTACCCTTATCAGGTTAATGGCTCGAATCGCATCTTTGGACTGAAAATCACTGAAAACTCACTTTTAAATAATCTTCATGTTTTGAAACCTATATTTTCCCCAGGACCTGACGGAGTGCCAAGCTGTGTGCTTAGACACTGCGCTCATGGTCTTTTAAAGCCGTTGCTTAAAGTGTTTAACTTGTCCCTGGAGTTAGGCTCCTTTCCAAAAATTTTGAAAGAGTCATTTATTATTCCTCTCCATAAAAAAGGAAACAAATCTAATGTTCAAAATTATAGGGGTATCTCCAAGTTGTCTGCTATTCCTAAGATTTTTGAAAAATTAATAACCTCCCATCTTCAACACCAATGCAAATCTTTTATTTCACCGTGCCAGCACGGATTTATGAAACAAAGATCTACTACCACTAATTTGTTAGAATTTACTTCATTTGTTATCAAGGGTTTTCAGGACAAATTGCAGACTGATGTTATTTATACTGATTTTAGTAAGGCTTTCGACTCTGTAAATCATCGTCTCCTAATACATAAACTAGAACTCTTGGGCTTTTCAAATATTCTAGTTCTTTGGATTAAAGACTACCTAACTCTTAGAACTCAGAGGGTTTTATTTAAAGGGTCCGTTTCCAAGATGGTTCAGGTCACTTCAGGCGTTCCACAGGGTAGTCATCTTGGTCCTTTGTTATTTATTTTGTTTATAAACGATGTTCCATCGGTTATAAAGTTCTCTCGGGTTTTGATGTACGCTGATGATGTAAAATTATGCACGTCGGCTGCAACTCCCCTAGCTGCTCAACAGCTTCAAAGAGATTTAGACAACTTTCAAATGTGGTGTAAAGTAAATTTTTTAAACCTTAATTGCAGTAAATGTAAAGTAATGTCATTTTTTAGATGTTTGCCCTTTTTAATATTTATTTCTTGACAACAAACCACTAGATAGAATTGAATGGGTTGACGATTTGGGCATCGTTATGGACCCAAAGCTTAAGTTTGACAAGCATATTTCTTCAATTTCCAATCGAGCATCTGGTGTCTTGGGGTTCATTAAGCGCTGGTCGAAGGAGTTTAACGATCCCTACTTAACAAAAACTCTGTATACTTCTCTTGTACGACCGATTCTGGAATATGGATCTTGTATATGGTTTCCGAAATACGAAATTCATCAGAATAAAATAGAATCGGTACAAAAACAATTTCTGCTCTTCGCACTTAGAGGTCTTAACTGGGACACTAACAATAATTTGCCGTCTTATCGTAGTAGACTTTTACTAATAGATCTTCCTTCTTTGAGTGATCGTAGAATAATGCTTTCATTTTCCTTTTTTCACAAATTAATTAATGGTGAAATTGATTCTTCTGAATTAATCAACCACATTAACTTTGCTGTTCCTATTAGAAATACTAGAAATTTTGTACCTATATCTCTTCAAACTTGTAATTCTAATTATGCTCTTCATAACCCTTTTCGTATTCTGTGTTCTATTTATAACGATCTTTCCCACTTAATACACAGTGCCACTCCTACTTGCTCTTTTAAAAAGTTAGTTTTATGTCATTTGTCTACATGTCCGCGATCATCGTAACCGCACGATAAGCGGAGCGCCCCTCGGTCGGATGGGCGGGAGGTGGGTCGCTTTGTTCGTGGGTCCGCGCGTTAACAAGCCGGTGCTTGGTATCGTTGGGCCACTTGACTGTACTGTTCGTTAGTACATCTACGTCCAATAAAATAAAAAATTCCATATTCCAACTGGCAGTCAGAATTTGGCCTCATGACGACTCTATATAAGTTTCATTCTTGTTGTGCTTGATGATCGGGCACGAAATGCGCTGGCAGAGCAAAAAGTCTGCAACAGCGCTCTGTGAGAGAGGTGTCCATTCCATATTCCAACTGGCAGTCAGAATTTGGCCTCATGACGACTCTATATGATCTTCATACTTGTTGCTGTTAACACATCTTGTTATAATAGTTATCTTAATTGTTGTAGACTAAACTTTTCACGTGACCCTAAACAGTTTTATAAATTTGTTAACTCTAAACGTAAGTCTTCTTGCTTGCCATCCTCAGTATGCCTAGATGATACAAAAGCAGGTTTTGATCTATTTTATGATTTTTTTCAATCAGTATACTCAACAAGCTTATATAGTTGCAGTAATTCCTATCCTTTTCAAGTTCAAACGTCGAAATTGCATATAAGCCCCAGCAATTACAGAGTCCACGTTCCTGAGTGAATTTAACTCTATCAAACCTGGCTACTTGCCTGGTCTTGATGGAGTGTCAGGTTGCATTCTTAGATACTGCGCGGATTTTCTTTGTGCGCCCTTAAATAAATTATTTAACTTGTCTGTTGACTCAACTGTGTTTCCTGATATATGGAAGGAATCTATTTTAATTCCACTCCATAAAAATTCTTCAAAGTTAAACATTAAAAAGTTGTCTGCCATTCCAAAAATCTTTGAAAAAATTATATGTTCTTAACTGCAACACGCATGTAGTTCAATTATATCGCCTTATCAACACGGTTTTGCTAGGCGTAGATCTACTACCACTTACCTTCTTGAATTCACTTCGATGGTTTCAGGAAAAAATGCATTTGATTCTTTAAGTCATTCTCTTTTGCTTCGAAAATTGAATATTATTGGATTTCCAGCAAAAATTTTATTGTGGCTATCAGAGTACTCGTGTGGCCGAACACAAAAAGTTGTTTTTAAATTATTTGTATCTAAACCTTTTATTGTTACCTCTGGTGTTCCCCAGGGAAGGTATCTTGGACCTTTGTTATTTGATCTGTTTATTAACGATCTTTCATCTATTTTTACTAACTCCTATGTGTGTATATATGTTTTCTGATGATGTGAAGCTATGTTTAACCTATAATGATGCTTCTCTTTGTAACTTGCTACAGTCAGATTTGGGTGCACTGTCGGCCTGGTGTCGTTTTAACTTACTCAATTTTAATTGTTCTAAATGAAAACTAATGTCTTTTTGTAGAAGTACCCCACATTCAGCTCACTACTTGCTTGATGCTTCGCCACTTGACCTTGTGTTTGAAATTAAAGATTCAGGCATTATTTTTGATCCTCAATTAAAGTTTGACTCTCATATTGGTATTTGGTATGAAGGTAGCATTTGACATTCCACAAGGATCTGCAGCAAAAATTTGGATGCCACGCTCAACCATACCGCCCCCAGCCCCCATTTCCCCACTTTATACAAACTTTGAGCTAGAGTCACCAAATTTGGTATGAAGGTAGCATTTGACATTCCACAAGGATCTGCAGCAAAAATTTGAATGCCACGCCCAACCATACCGCCCCCAGCCCCCCTTTCCCCACTTTTACAAACTTTGAGCTAGAGTCACCAAATTTGTAATGAAGATAGCAATTGACATTCCACAAAGATCTGCAACAAAAATTTGGATGCAATTCCACCCATACCGCCCCCAGCCCCCCTTTCCCCACTTTATACAAACTTCGAGCTAGAGTCACCAAATTTGGTATGAAGATAGCAATTGACATCCCACATGGATGGGCATCAAAATTTTTAATACTCGTATCGAGTATACCGCAGTCGGTTGCGTCCGACTGCAACGTTTCCACTTGTTTTTTTTTTTTTTTTGTCGAAGCAAAAATGAGTCCATTGCTTCTTATGGCCGGCCGCACACCAAGACCGACAAACAAAAAAACATAACATTGTTGGGAGCGAACATTGTCGAAAGCCGTTTTTCTATAGAGTTCGTGGGGACTGCGCACACCGAACCCAATCAACATCTTTATACAAGTGTTCGTGACGAACATTACACGGTTGCTTATGGAGCTGCGCACACTGAATTCAACAAGCTAAACAGCATACGGCAAAGCCCAACAAACGTTTTTATTTTGTCGCATGCTGTTGGGTGGAATTATGTTGGGCTTCGACAAAAATATATTTCCTCTGGTTTACAAGTGATGGTGAGAACACAGTGAGGTTTATAACCTTTATAATATTTATATTATAAATTTTATTAGCAAACGGAACAAAAAAAATTCAAACCTCTATTTTATGAATGATGTCTTCGTCCGAATCAGATGAAATTTTGAACAAGACTAAAAATTATGTTTGATTGTATCGTACACCGAAGCCAACAAAAAGTCGAAAACAAAATGCTTGTCGAAAGGTGTTTGTTTTGGTGTGCGATATCAAAAAAAAATTTTTTGTAGACCAACAAAGACCAACAAAAGACGTTTTGTTGGCTCCGGTGTGCGGCCGGCCTTACTTAAATTTTTAATTTGTCGGTTGACTCAACAGTGTTTCCTGATATATGGAAGGAATCTTTAATCATTCCACTCCATAAAAATTCTTCTAAGTCTAATGTTAACAATTAAGAAGGCTCTAGTCGGGAGAGCCCGACTAGAAGATACCCTGAACCCAGTTGCAATAAATATATTTAATTTATATAAGACTTTGGTATACTGGCTTAGCTTCCATCGATTAAGTTCAATATCTCCGGTGTTTCTCAACCGATTTGGACGAAATTTTCAGAAAAGTTCTATCATTATCCATTACTTCAACCCTCATTTTTTAGATTTTCCAAATTCGATATTTTATTGTTATAGATATTATGTGTGTATCGGAAACCAGAATAGTTATAGATAATTTGAAGCAAACTTGTTCTGCTCATGGTATAGGAGAACTTAAATACAAAATCAGAAGTCTCTAGCTCTTGTAGTCTCTGAGATCCACGCGTTCATACAGACGGACAGACGGCTGTTGATGCTGATCAAGAATATATGTACTTTATAGGGTCGGAGATGCTTCCTTCTGCCTGTTACATACTTTTGCACAAAACCAGTATACCCTTATTTACCCATTTTATGGGTTAAGGGTATTAAAATTATAGGGGAATATCCAAGTTGTCTGCCATTCCAAAAATCTTTGAAAAAATTATATGTTCTTAACTGCAACACGCATGTAGTTCAATTATATCGCCTTATCAACACGGTTTTGCTAGGCGTAGATCTACTACCACTTACCTTCTTGAATTCACTTCGATGGTTTCAGGAAAAAATGCATTTGATTCTTTAAGTCATTCTCTTTTGCTTCGAAAATTGAATATTATTGGATTTCCAGCAAAAATTTTATTGTGGCTATCAGAGTACTCGTGTGGCCGAACACAAAAAGTTGTTTTTAAATTATTTGTATCTAAACCTTTTATTGTTACCTCTGGTGTTCCCCAGGGAAGGTATCTTGGACCTTTGTTATTTGATCTGTTTATTAACGATCTTTCATCTATTTTTACTAACTCCTATGTGTGTATATATGTTTTCTGATGATGTGAAGCTATGTTTAACCTATAATGATGCTTCTCTTTGTAACTTGCTACAGTCAGATTTGGGTGCACTGTCGGCCTGGTGTCGTTTTAACTTACTCAATTTTAATTGTTCTAAATGAAAACTAATGTCTTTTTGTAGAAGTACCCCACATTCAGCTCACTACTTGCTTGATGCTTCGCCACTTGACCTTGTGTTTGAAATTAAAGATTCAGGCATTATTTTTGATCCTCAATTAAAGTTTGACTCTCATATTGGTATTTGGTATGAAGGTAGCATTTGACATTCCACAAGGATCTGCAGCAAAAATTTGGATGCCACGCTCAACCATACCGCCCCCAGCCCCCATTTCCCCACTTTATACAAACTTTGAGCTAGAGTCACCAAATTTGGTATGAAGGTAGCATTTGACATTCCACAAGGATCTGCAGCAAAAATTTGAATGCCACGCCCAACCATACCGCCCCCAGCCCCCCTTTCCCCACTTTTACAAACTTTGAGCTAGAGTCACCAAATTTGTAATGAAGATAGCAATTGACATTCCACAAAGATCTGCAACAAAAATTTGGATGCAATTCCACCCATACCGCCCCCAGCCCCCTTTCCCCACTTTATACAAACTTCGAGCTAGAGTCACCAAATTTGGTATGAAGATAGCAATTGACATCCCACATGGATGGGCATCAAAATTTTTAATACTGGTATCGAGTATACCGCAGTCGGTTGCGTCCGACTGCAACGTTTCCACTTGTTTTTTTTTTTTTTTTGTCGAAGCAAAAATGAGTCCATTGCTTCTTATGGCCGGCCGCACACCAAGACCGACAAACAAAAAAACATAACATTTGTTGGGAGCGAACATTGTCGAAAGCCGTTTTTCTATAGAGTTCGTGGGGACTGCGCACACCGAACCCAATCAACATCTTTATACAAGTGTTCGTGACGAACATTACACGGTTGCTTATGGAGCTGCGCACACTGAATTCAACAAGCTAAACAGCATACGGCAAAGCCCAACAAACGTTTTTATTTTGTCGCATGCTGTTGGGTGGAATTATGTTGGGCTTCGACAAAAATATATTTCCTCTGGTTTACAAGTGATGGTGAGAACACAGTGAGGTTTATAACCTTTATAATATTTATATTATAAATTTTATTAGCAAACGGAACAAAAAAAATTCAAACCTCTATTTTATGAATGATGTCTTCGTCCGAATCAGATGAAATTTTGAACAAGACTAAAAATTATGTTTGATTGTATCGTACACCGAAGCCAACAAAAAGTCGAAAACAAAATGCTTGTCGAAAGGTGTTTGTTTTGGTGTGCGATATCAAAAAAAATTTTTTTGTAGACCAACAAAGACCAACAAAAGACGTTTTGTTGGCTCCGGTGTGCGGCCGGCCTTACTTAAATTTTTTAATTTGTCGGTTGACTCAACAGTGTTTCCTGATATATGGAAGGAATCTTTAATCATTCCACTCCATAAAAATTCTTCTAAGTCTAATGTTAACAATTAAGAAGGCTCTAGTCGGGAGAGCCCGACTAGAAGATACCCTGAACCCAGTTGCAATAAATATATTTAATTTATATAAGACTTTGGTATACTGGCTTAGCTTCCATCGATTAAGTTCAATATCTCCGGTGTTTCTCAACCGATTTGGACGAAATTTTCAGAAAAGTTCTATCATTATCCATTACTTCAACCCTCATTTTTAGATTTTCCAAATTCGATATTTTATTGTTATAGATATTATGTGTGTATCGGAAACCAGAATAGTTATAGATAATTTGAAGCAAACTTGTTCTGCTCATGGTATAGGAGAACTTAAATACAAAATCAGAAGTCTCTAGCTCTTGTAGTCTCTGAGATCCACGCGTTCATACAGACGGACAGACGGCTGTTGATGCTGATCAAGAATATATGTACTTTATAGGGTCGGAGATGCTTCCTTCTGCCTGTTACATACTTTTGCACAAAACCAGTATACCCTTATTTACCCATTTTATGGGTTAAGGGTATAAAAATTATAGGGGAATATCCAAGTTGTCCGCCATTCCTAAGGTCTTTGTAAAAATTATATGCTCTCAACTGCAACGCTCATGAAGTTCAATTATATCGCCTTATCAAAACGGGTTTGTTAGGCGTAGATCTACTACCACTAACCTTCTTCACTTCGCTTGTTATCAAAGGGTTCCAGGAAAAAATGCAAGCTGACGTTGTTTACACCGATTTTCGTGAGGAATTTGACTCTGTTAGTCATTCTCTTTTGCTTCAAAAATTAAATATTATTGGATTTCCATCAAAACACGTATTGTGGCTTTCGGAGTACTTGTGTGGCCGAACACAAAAAGTAGTTTTTAAATCGTCTGTATCTAAACCTATTTTTGTTACCTCTGGTGTACCCCAGGGTAGTCACCTTGGACCTTTGCTTTTTAATTTGTTTATTAACGATCTCCCAGCTGTTATTACTACTTCTTTTGTGTATATGTTTGCTGATGATGTGAAGCTATATTTCACATATAATGATGCTTCTCCGTGTAACTTGCTACAGTCGGATTTGGGTGCATTGTCGGCCTGGTGTCGTTTTAACTTACTCAATTTAAATTTTTCTAAATGTAAAGTCATGTCTTTTTGTAGAAGTACCCCTCATACTGCTCACTACTTGCTTGATGCTTCACTACTTGACCGCGTGTTTGAAATTAAAGATTTAGGCAATATTCTTGATCCTAAATTAAAGTTTTACTCTCATATTTCGTCTATGGTCAATGAGACCATTAATGTCCTTGGCTTCATCCAGCGGTGGTCGAAAGAGTTTAATGATCCCTACACCACTAAAACGCTTTATACATCCCTTGTATGTCCCACCCTGGAGTATGGATCTTGTGTGTGGTCCCCACAATACTCGATTCACCAGGATAGAATTTAATCTGTGCAGAACAAATTTCTTCTATTTGCCCTTAGAAGTTTTAACTGGGTTCCTGAAGTTGACTTACCCCCGTATTCAAGCAGACTCCTTTTAATAAATCTTTCCTCCCTTTTAAACTGTAGAGCTATGAATGGAGTGTTAATTATCACTTATCTACTAAATGGTGAAATTGACTCATCAGCTTTTGAAAGTCGAATTAAATTAACTGTTCCGATTAGAGCTACTCGTAACTTTTTACCCCTCAGCATTGATCGTTTCTCGAGCAACTATTTAATTCATGAGCCATTTCGTCTTTTACGTTCTGACTATAAATAAATTTATTCTCTTATATCCTTAAGGTCCACAATTCCAGAACTCAAACGATCGATCCTCATTTCTTTATCTAATCGCAACCACTTATTACAAATCTTACCCTGGTCTGATTGAGTATTTTTGGGTTTTTCCCAATCCAAGCAACAAATGTTCACTTATTTTCTTGTTGAACTTCCCACAGCTTTAACGTTAAAGTTTTAATTTTAAACCATAATTTGCTTTCAGATATCTCTATCGACTGATCGAAAAAGTGTTTCCTGACATCCAAGTATATCATAGAAATTACGATTAGCTCAGTGAATGAGCTATCCTTGCCTCAAAAAATAGAGATGTCTATCAACTTAACAATGTTATTCAATCTGTTAAGTCATAAACAAGCTAGAACATATTTATATTATAAGATATCAAATAACTGCACATAGCTATGTAAGAATGACACACAAATTATTAACACATGTAAAACTAGGTCAAGACCATACACAATGCGCTACATTTATTAACCCAATAAAACTTTAAGCAACACCAAATTATGCTGAAAACACAGAATATCGCTGACTGCACAATGCATGCAATATGTCGCAACAGTAGCGGTCAGCCAACCCGGTAGTCGCTAAATATGCTATTCTGCATTGCAAGCAACTGCTGAGTACACAATAACCTAATTTAATTGACACCACAAAACTGGTAAACTAAGCTATTATTTCCTATAAATATTGTTACTTTTCGTTAATACAATCAGTGTTCTTAGTACAAGCTACAAAGATACATTCATTATTCTCCGCAGTCCACCAGTCCGCCAGTTGCGACAACAATTAAGCAGTCAGTTTGCACTGGATGCTAACAATACATACACACATTTTACAGGTACATTTTGGTGACCCCGACACAGGACTCTTAGGAAGGATCCTCTCTACAACATATAGCTCGCTTCTCATTCGACCACACCAAACGGTTGCGAATAGAAGCGTAATCCAGCTCAGGCCGAGCAAATAAAACACTTCCACCGGGTCGGGAGTTATCAAAGAGCTATATTCAACAACATAACAAACGTGACTCTGGTAGCTTAGTCATTGTCAACAAGGCGACAAAATGAGCACAGAGAAATCACTCGTATTGGAAGATGTCCTAGATGCTCAGGAAGAAATAAGCCAGGAGGTATCAAGAACACAAAAAAGGACCCAGCAGAGCAGAAGGCAAAACCTGGCTACTACCAAGCCAAGGCCAAAATCCTTGAGGAAAAGTGGACTATTTTCAAGAACAACAATGTCTTGATCAAAAACTCTAAGTTAGAGGAGTCTCACCCATACCACAAATACCACGAAGAGGTTTACGATTTGGTTCAAAAAACCAGAACTTACTTCAAAGAACAAGCTGATATTGAAGATCAGTCTACCAGCAATAGGACGGAACCAAAACCCGCCATGGCTGCAGGAATTGTCGATGCCAAAGAAAACACAAATGCCAAGCTAGTTGCATTGTGCCGTCGGCAAAAGATGATGATTGCCCTAATCAATCGCGCCCTGCAACACATTATGGGCAACACATTATGGGCAAAAACTCAAGAGGTCTATTTCCAAATATACGAGGAATTTGAGGACCCAGAAGAGAGTGGCTACAATGCCACCGAGTATTTAAAGGCAGAGGCTGATGTTCGGAATGCGCTTACCAGCAATTCAAGCAGTGAGTGCACTGATAACATCAACTTACCACGTATTTCCATTCCAAAATTTGATGGTGATACGCTTAAATGGACGCAATTCTTCGATATGTTTTCGTGTATGATACATGAAACAAAGATGCCAACCATACGCAAGATGTGGTATTTAAAAACCAGCGTAGTCGGAGAAGCGGAAAGATTAATCCGTCACATCGATCTAAAGGAAGAGAACTATCTCTACGCATGGGAAATCTTAGTAGATGCCTACAACAATCGTAGAGACATCGCATCTAGGGTTTTAATTCGCCTCTTACTGCAACAAACCTGCATCGACGATGTGAAGTCCTTAAAGGAGCTCCATATCACCACCATAGAGTCATTAGCCTCACTGAAGGGACTCGGGATTGACATCTCAACTTGGGATCCAATCATCATTGCCATCCTCAGAAACAAGTTGGATGGCACAAACAAAACACTCCATGAACAATCATTGGGTAGTACAAAGGGAATCCAGCCACAGGACACCATGCTCCAGTTCCTCGAACAGCAAGTTCGGGTCATGGCTACTTTGAAAAAAAAGTACCTGGAATCTTTAAAAAGGAGGCAAAGAACGGGACATGTGCAACATCTTCAGGTGCACAAAAAGGATGTCTTTTCTGTAAAAAGACAAGTCATTATTTATCTAAATGTGACGAATTTCGCGCAAAATCTGTCAGTGAACGTCTTAATTGGGTGCAACGACAAAAGTTATGCGTCAACTGTTTTAAAATTGACAATAAAACAAAGGCATGCACAAGCAACTTCAGCTGTTTTAAGTGCAACAAAAAGCACCACACTCTAGTGCATTTGGAAAATGTTGTCACATCAGCAGCAGCAGAGCCATTATCACAAGTTGTGGCATCCACAAACAACCACAACTATAACTTACTTGCAACAGCAAAGGTAGCTGTTCAAGCAACTAACGGACAACAAGCATCATTCAAGGCACTACTGGACTCTGGATCACAAATCAACGTTGTTTCCGAAAGACTTGTGACAATGTTGGGACTTAAGCGTCGTTACACAACACTCCGGATTGAGGGCATCGGAGGACAGCCAAGAGTCAGCAAGGCTCGAGTGAATGTCCTAGTTAAATCACTACACAGCAATTTTACGATGCGATTGGAAGCATTCGTATTACCGCATATAATTTCGGATCAACCTGCCCAGTCGATCAACACGGCCGATTGGGGCATGCCGAGCAAGTTACCACTGGCGGATCCAAACTTCAACACACCAGGCAAAATCGACATGTTGATAAGAGCAGAGCACTGTTTTTCAATATTGCTCCCACAACAACACAAAATGTTCCAGTCTGGTCCAATGATACAAAAAACCGAGTTCGGGTAGATCATTTCTGGAAAGGTAAATGCTGCAAGTAAGTCGTCAGCCATCTGCGCAGTTGCAACATGTGAGGAAACAAATGCATTAATGGAACGATTTTGGACATAAGATAGCTTGGATACAACAGAAAAACACCGAACACCAATTGAAGCGCATTGTGAAAGGCACTTCTTAGAACATTTACAAGTGGCGGTGGACGGCAGATTCATCGTTCAACTTCCATTTTCTGAACACTATTCAGCCCTGGGAGAGTCCATGGAGATTGCGACCAAACGGTTTCTATGGTTAGAGCGCAGAACCTCCGCTGACACGTGGAAGCAGTACGCAGCGTTCATGGCGGAGTATGAGAAGCTGGGACACATGAAACAAGTGTCACCGCAACAGATTCCTAAAAATCACTACGTGATTTCGCATCATTTCGTGTTGAAGCCTGACAGCACAACAACAAAATTACGAGTTGTCTTCGACGCATCGTGCAAAACATCTGCTGGAAAATCGCTGAATGACATACTGCATGCAGGCCCCACGGTTCAAAGCGATCTTATGTCTATTCTACTACGATTCAGAACACATAGATATGTGTTTACGGCTGTCATTGAAAAAATGTATCGTCAGATATGGATCAATCCGGACAATCAGTTTCATCCACTGATTGTATGGCGCAACAACTCGTCGGAAGAAATTAAAATACTACCGATTGAAAACAGTCACATATGGCACAAAATCCGCACCATTTTTAGCAATAAAATGTTTGGATACTCTGGCTAATAAGCATATGGAAAGGCTACAGATGGGTGCAAAGGCACTACAACGTGACTTTTATGTAGACGATTGCCTGACCGGCACCGACACAATCGCAGAAGCGAAACAAGTTCAACAAGAACTAAACAAAATTCTTCAGTCATCAGGATTCAAGCTGCGAAAATGGTGTTCAAACAATGAACAAATATTGGAGGGAATTCCTAAAGAAGACACAGTTAACGGCGTACAGCTCGGAGAAACACTGGAACAGTACAGTGTAAAAACATTAGGCCTTATTTGGACGCCCAAAACGGATCAACTTGGCGGTCGAACTCACAGCAGTGAAGCAACAGTCATTACAAAACGTGCAGTCTGCTCGGAGCTGGCACAGATCGTCGACCCACTAGGCTTGTTCGCTCCAGTCGTAGTAAAGGCAAAAATTTTCATGCAATGCCTCTGGGAATTAAAGCTCGATTGGGACGACGAGTTACCTACAAGTCTTCAGAATGATTGCAAGGAGTATCGAGACGAGTTGCAAAGCCTTAACTCAATGCGAATCCCAAGGCACGTTTATGATGGTAAGACTCCGATAACGAAAGAATTACACGTCTTTGTTGATGCGTCGGAACGTGCATATGGCGCTGCAGTTTACGTACGCGCAACGTACAGAAACAAACAAATATCTGTTCGGCTACCATGTTCAAAGTCTCGAGTGGCTCCAACAGCAAAACAGTCACTCCCTCGACTAGAGCTATGTGATGCACTATTGGGTGCAGAGCTTGCTGAAAGGGTTCGACGCGATCTAAGCCTCGACAGCAACACAGTGCCAGGATACTTTTGGTCAGATTCTACGGCTGTCCTTTCATGGATCAACGCAGATGCCGCCACATATCATACATTTGTGGAAAACCGAATAGCGAAAATTCAGGCCTTGACAAGCCAGACTCAATGGCGGCATGTATCATCGGCCAACAATGCGGCAGATGTACTCTCAAGAGGAATATCGGCACGAAAACTACATGAGCACAACTTATGGCTGTATGGACCACTATTTCTGCATGGCTCTCCAGACAAATGGTCAGCCTTACCCAGTACCGATGAACTAGTGAGATGGTTCTGAGGTGGGCAAGCTGAGGCCACCGGACGGGTCGCAGGTTGCGGATAGCGCAAGGCCTCTAGTAGAGGTTAGCTGCGAATAGCGACTTGTCGTGAATAAGCAGTCCCGGACAACAGCGGGTACCACACCGTTGTGTGGGACCGACAAGGCGCTTGTCTGACCGCCTTCTTAACATAGTCTTACACACACCCTTCTCCTACACATGATTTCCTACCCAACTCCTACCCCCTACATCTCACAACGGGCAGTGGTGACGTCCTAGGGCAAGGGTGCCATTTCACCCCCCTAAGCCAGAGTGTTATGTGGTCCGTGCTCATTGGCTGGTTTGCAGTCAGGGGTAACCGACTGTATTTGTACGGAGCCTCACCGATACCTGGCCGCCTCGGTGAGTATACCTGGCCCCGGCGTGTTAGTGGGGGCTATGACACGCCGGTACTACTTTCCCCTACACTCGTGGGATTTATATGGATAACAATAAATTTTTAAAAAACATGCGGGGCTTAACCGCAACCCAGGCAGCAGAGCGGATGGAAGAGGTGGCTCTGGACAAAGGCGGCAAGCTGACGCCGCGCGGGGGCCAGTCCCCCAAAAGCACGGCCAAGCAGGCCGCTAAACGGACGGACGTAGGGGGTGGGTCTGCAGTGCCCGGCACTGCGCCGGCGGCTGCCCTGCGGGCTAATGCAGCAAGCGGGGGAGACGCCGCAACACCCTCTTCTGTTCCACAGAAGAGGCTGCACAAGAAGCCGCCTCTACCGGCACCGGGTCAGCCTGGCGGCTCTGGCGACCCGCTAAGGCAAGGCCTCAGCGGAGCCGGTCGCAAATGGTACCTCCGGTACCTCGAGCGTGGCTTGAAGCCGGAAGAGGCTCGCAAGAGAGCGCTGGAGCATCGGGCCCCGACCGTATCTCCAGCTGGGCGTATCGACGGTCAGGCCGTGGCTGGGAAGAAGCGACCTCTTCAGCACACGTCGCCTGCTGAAATCCCCATCGACCCCAAGAGACCGAAAGGTAGAGGCAACGCAACTCCGGAGGGCCAAGGCACCTCAAGCGGTTCTAAGCGACCGAAGGCGGCCACGTATGCCAGTGTAGCTAAGGGCACGAACCTTGCTATACTGGCTCGTGAATTCCCGAGGAAGCGGCTGACCAAGGAGGAGTTGTCGGCGGTGGAGTCAGCCCTGGTAGAGGAGATGAGGAAGGGCTGGACCGCCAGCCTCAACTTTAATGGCATCTTATTCCGGGATGGTCTGGTCCTAGTGGACTGTCTGGACGAGGATGCCAGGAAGTGGCTGGAGCTGAAGGTGCCCAGCATCAGTGCCGCAGTGGGTGTGGAACTCCGCACATGCCCGCAAGGTGAGATACCTGAGACCAACATCGTCACGGTGTACCTGCCACGCACGGCTGGTGAGACGGTGGAGAAGTCACTTGGACTGCTCATTGAGCAGAATAAGGGTCTTCTCACCGAGACGTGGCGCATTCTCAGGCGCCTGGAAACCAAGGGCGGAAAGGTGCTGACCTTTGGTTTGGAGGATGTAGCTCTGTCACTCCTCAGTAATAGGGGAATGATGGTGAGTTTCCGATTTGGTCAGCTGAGGTGCAGGCTGCACAAAAAGCAAGCCGCGAAAGAGACGGCTGTGAAGGTGCAAGCAGACGTTGTGCCTGGCACTTCTTCTGCTGCAGCACCCGAAGCAGAAGCGATTGCAGCCTGGGAAGCCGAGCTGGACTCGGACTTGTCACGGTTACACGTGCGCAGCGAAGTAGGCTCGGGGAGCGATGAGAAGCCGTCCGATGATGAGCAGACACCCACCGGGACGCTGTCAGAGGCATATCTGACGCTCTCGGAAGGGGAACCTGAGCTCTAAGGATGTTGGCCACCAGCGTGGCACAGATCAACCTGCATCACGCGAGGGCAGCTTCGGCTGTCATCAGCAGGTTGATCTCCAGGTCTGACCTGGGGCTGGTGCTCATCCAGGAGCCATGGGTCGTCAGAGGTAGGATCTGCGGCCTTGATCAAGTAAGTTCGCAACTAGTTGTAGATATTAGGGAGACATCGCCAAGAGCATGCATCTTGGTCCGAAAGAACACTAACTTTCTTTGTCTCTCCAAATTTCTCAGCAGGGACCTCGTAGCAGTGCTAATCACTGGCGTGTTCGGGAGTATGGTGGTGGCGTCAGCCTACTTCCCGGGTGATAATGCGGAAGCCCCCCAACAGAGGTTCAGGATCTGGTGGCACACTGCAGCAGCAATAGACTCCCATTGCTGCTGGGATGCGACGCAAACGCGCATAGCGTAGCGTGGGGCAGCACGGACAACAACAGTAGAGGTGAGTGCTTGCTTGACTATCTTGTAGCTAATGACCTTATGGTGTTCAATATGGGGGCTGAACCCACTTTTATCACCAAAAATAGAGCCGAAGTACTTGATATTACTTTCGGCAATGGGGGTGCCTCTGGGCTGGTTAATAACTGGAGGGTCTCAACAGAACCGTCAATGTCGGATCATAGGATCATCCTCTTCGACATTAGTAGTAATTTCAGGATTAGTAAAGTCATCAGGAATCCCCGGCGGACTGACTGGCCGCTCTACCAGTCACACCTGGGGTTAAATCTGAGCAGACTAAACCATAGTAGGAGGGTCTCTTCTCAGGAAGAGCTAGAGCAACTCTCGACAGAGGTTGGCGAGACGATTATGCATGCCTATCATGCAAGTTGTCCAACCAACTCCATAGAGTCCAACAGGGATAACCCTTGGTGGAATAAAAAGCTTGGGATGCTTCGAGCAGAGGTCAGGAGGTTGTTTAATACAGCCAAAAAGAATAGTGACAGATGGGACTTATACACCAAGAAACTAACAGAGTATAATAAAGAAATCCGGTACAGCAAACGTGCCCATTTCCGGAGATTTTGCTCCAACCTAGAGCAGGCCACACCTGCTGTGAGAGTCTTTAAGTCGATCTCGAAAGGCAAAGTGTTGTCCGAACTCTGCTTAAAGAGGCCAGATGGTTCCTTCACGGAAAATGAGGTGGAAAAGGCAGAACTTCTCCTGCAAACTCACTTTCCACTTTGTAAAACCATCACCAACACCGACAGCTGTTACGAAACGGTTCCCATCAGGAGACCGGACTGGAGCCTGGCTGCAGCCATAGTAACAGAGCAAAGAATAAGATGGGCCATTGGTACGCTTAGTCCGTACAAGGCCCCAGGTACGGACGGTATCCTCCCCGTCCATCTACAGAAAGGGATGGAACAGCTTATGGTGTTCCTCATCCGTATTTTCCGGGGTAGCCTAGCTATGGGCTACATACCTAGGGCATGGAGGACGGCCAGGGTGATCTTTATCCCGAAAGTGGGGAAAAAGGACCCCTTTCACCCCAAATCTTTCAGGCCGATCAGCCTGACATCCTTCTTGTTAAAAACCCTTGAAAAGATAGTTGAAAATCACATCAGGATCTCGTACCTAGTGTCCAGTCCCCTGCATGATCATCAACATGCCTACAGAGAAGGAAAGTCGACAGAATCGGCTCTCCTTGACCTAGTAAACAGTCTTCAATGCTCAGTGAAGGCCAAAGACGTTGCTCTCTGTGCTTTCATGGACATAGAGGGCGCTTTTGATAACACAGCACATGATGTTGTGGTTAGGGCGCTTCAGGGAAAAGGGGTTGAGCCAGGACTTACTCTCTGGCTAGGCAAGCTCCTTGACACTAGAATAGCGGAAGTCACTGTCAACAATTTGACGGTCAGGGCCCAAACCACCAGAGGCTGTCCACAGGGGGGTGTCCTATCACCTCTCCTCTGGAGTCTCGTGGTGGACGAGCTACTAGTCAAACTTACAGTTAATGGTTTTGAATGCCAAGGCTACGCTGATGACATTACCATTGTCTGTAAAGGCAACTTCGAGAACACGCTTTGTGATAGAATAACTCTGGGTCTTAAACTTTGCTTGGACTGGTGCAAAGATGTGGGGCTGAATATCAATCCAGCAAAAACCACAATCGTCGCTTTCACCAATCGTTACAAGTTAAAGTCCATAAGACCCATATCCATTGGGGGTACGATAGTTCCACTCTCTACGGAGATAAAGTATCTGGGGGTAATCTTAGACAAGAGACTACTGTGGAAAAAGCATATTGAGCATGCGGTACGCAAGGCTACAATAGCCCTAATGTGTTGTAGGTCTCTCGCAGGGAAAAACTGGGGTGTGTCCCCAAAAATCCTTCTGTGGATGTACACAGCAATGGTGAGGCCCATAGTCAGCTACGGCGCTGTGGTATGGGCGGGACGTGTTGACCTGGATGTCACTAAACGGCAGCTGGGCAAACTCCAGAGACTTGCCTGCACGTGCATCTCGGGCGCAATGCGTACCTGCCCGTCCTCAGCACTGGACGTACTGCTAGGACTTCCGCCTTTGCATGTCTACATCAAACACAGTGCGCACAGATCTATTATAAGATTGACAGGAGCGAACGCAATCACCTCTGTCACTAGTGCAACTGGCACACTGCTGGCCTTTCCGCAAGATGCGCAGATGGGCCTTTTTAGTTTTGAGAAGCTCTTTAGAACGGAGCTTAGCAATAAAGCAGAATGGACTAGTCTGTCGACCACCTATAATGTGAAACCACATGCTATTAGATGGTACACAGACGGATCATTAACGGATGAGGGTGCTGGAGCTGGAGTCTGCGGACCCCGACTCAAGTATCATGAGCCCCTGGGCAAATTCGCCAGCATTTTCCAAGCGGAAGTGCACGCGATTGAAAGATGTGCAACCTTTAACTTCGAGAGGGGATACGTTCATAGAGACATAGCCATTTTCTCAGACAGCCAGGCAGCGATAAAAGCACTTAGTGCTTATAAAATCGTCTCCAAACTGGTTTGGCAGTGTATTGAAGCGCTCAATAGGTTGGGCAGTAGAAACAAAGTCACCATATATTGGGTACCGGGACATGCGGGTGTTCCCGGTAATGAGGTCGCCGATAGTTTGGCCAGGAGAGGAGCTAGCACTCCTTTCCAGGGCCCTGAACCTTTCTGTGGGCTAGGACCAGGGTTTATCAGTCAGAGCAGTCGCATCGATCTGCTCAACGCATGCGAGGACGCTTGGCGGGTTTCACATGGGGCACGACAGAGCAAGCGACTGCTAGGCAGTTACAACAAGAAGAGAACTGAGGACTGTCTGAAGCTGAGCAAAAGATCTCTTCGTATAGTCACGGGTTTCTTGACCGGGCACTGCAGACTGCGCAAGCATCTGCATAATCTCAGGTTAGGGGAAAACAGTCTTTGCAGACTGTGTCTGGAAGGGGATGAGACTCCAGAGCACCTGCTTGAGGAGTGTCCCGCCATCAGCCGACTGAGGCTCTCTCTTCTGGGGAGCCTCTTTCTGTCTACAGAGAAAATGAGGGCTCTCAGACCATGCCACATCGTCGCGTTCCTGCGATCGATCGGGCTGTTTGAGGAGCTGTAACTCACAAACAGTAAGAGGGCACAATAGATCCTAGTGGTCGCAGTGCATGATCCTCATTCCAATAATAATAATAATAATACCCAGTATCACCCCCAGCAACCTGGAAAGGAAAACGATACATATAAGTCTCGCAATATCTCTGCTACAAAAAATACAGACCAGCAACTGCCACTCTAAGCGTCGAGGAGTTGAATCACGCTCGAAACGTAATTTTGCGGACAATACAACAAGTGGTACTTGCTGCTGAACTAAAAACGATGCAGCGTCACAACATGGTGGAAAAAAGGAGTTCCATTTCATCGCTGTCCCCCCTGCAAGGATCCGATGGACTTATACGAGTTGGTGGCAGATTGGATCAAGCCCCACTCCCTTACAATGCAAGGCACCAGATTCTGCTGCCCTACAATGATCCAATAGTAACAAGTAAGAAGTCTCTAGTCGGGAGAGCCCGACTAGAAGATACCCTGAACCCAGTTGCAATAAATATATTTAATTTATATAAGACTTTACTGGTATACTGGCTTAGCTTCCATCAACAAGAATACACTAAATAGAGTCGCCAACGACCGATAGTCCAACCATCAGTTGGAACTGGCAAGCGAAGCTACCACTCGCTCTGAGAGCGCACTTCGGGCGTTTCTCGTGCTTCGTGTGTCATTCGCCAGCCACTTCTCTTGCTAACTTTGGTACAACATTTTTGTTGAGAGCACAAGCAGCCAGCCATACTCTGTGTATGCGCCGCTAGCCAGCGATTTTCAAGCGCGCAGTGGCTTCTTCAATTGCTGTACACCCATTTTTTCCTTCTATTCTTTATGAGCGCGTATTTTATTGCTTATTTTACTGCGTCGACCTAGCACCAGCAAAGCAAATGAGCGAATTAATAAAAACATACATATATAATATATATGTATGCAGTTTTGGTGGTAGCCAGGCATTGATTTTGGATTTTTGCTAGCCGAAAGGCTAGCTACCATAAGCATGTGTGTGTCCCTGTCTCTATGCATGTCCATATTTCACTGTATGCGTACCATTTGCCAGGCAATTCATTGACCTTTCTCAACTAATATAAATTTCGGCAAACGCTAAACAGCCAAATTTTATATTAAATTTGTATTATGCCTTCAAAATACCCAAGAAAAACCAGAAGAACATTTGCTCATCAGGCGAACAGCAAAATTAACAAGCGTTCACTAAAATAAGCAGGCAATTATCAGTTTTGCATTGCTCGTCATACATACTCTTTCATGTTTTCAGCTATATGACTCTTTCCCAATCATTTTGCCATCGCAACCACCATACAGCTATACTGCAATGCATACAAATTGCGAAAGTGTATTCCACACGTCCATTTGCCCAAGTCATTTGCCTAAATTCTAAAGCAGAAGCAACACAAGAAACCGCTCGGCATAGCAAGTGCAAAAGAGATTCAAGAAAACGGCCACGCACTGCACGCTGTGTGTGTTTAGCATACATGCAAATATTTCAATGTGTGTGTAACATCGCTACACAAGCAAAACGTATTAGCGAAACAAACAATAACAACATATATATGCACACGATTAAGACAATTTTATTAAACATTATTACTTATAATAAACAACTTTATTACGTATACTTGAGTTTTTAATATATTTATTAATAATTATGGAATTTTTTGATAAATATTATGCACGCTTAAAACTAACTAATGCAAACGACATAGGATAATGACGTAGACAATGTGTGTACTTTTTTGTTTTGCCCAGCACCAAAATGACATGTGTGTGTGTGTGTGTGTGTGTTACATGTTATTATTGAGAAAGGTCAGGTTTTGGTAATTTATATTTTGTGCGGCAGTTCTGTTTTGCTTCTTTTGGGAATACACATGCACACGCACACTATACGCCTTCTCACATTATATATATATATATATATATATGCATTTTGGGCGCGATTTAGCCTTTCTTATTATGCGCGCGCGCCTTTATCACATTTGGCGCAATTAGAGCTGCCACTGCTGCAGTTAACAAACTACAACTGAAAAGGGCGGTCATTTTTTATCAAAACTATTTGAGCTATTTGATTCTTAACATTTTATTATTTTTATTTACACATGATGGCAAAGCGAAGAGTTGGCAGCAAGTGCGCAATCAAGACGTGCATGCGGAGCTACAGGAACAGTGAGAAGCACAATCCAGTGCGGCTTTTCATGTTCCCGAAAGACGCGTGTGCACGACGCTTGTGGCTGGCAAAGTGCAATTTGGAGGGAGACGTTAAGATTGAAAACGCACGAATTTGCAACGCCCACTTCGAGACAAAATATATTGGAACTAGGTATTTGAAGGCAGGAGCAGTTCCCACTTTGAAGCTGGAGGATGATCGTCACAAATTCGATGTTTTCGACTTTGAAGAGGACGAAGAAGAAATAATGGACTATGTGCCACCGACCAGGAAAAACGTTATTCAGGAAGTGGACAGGGTGAGCAAAAGTCTTTTGATATGGGAGAATTTTTACATTTTAAGGAAAAAAAAATGAGCACATTTGGGAATGTGTTAATGATAGTTCTAGTCCCTCCAAAAGTAGTTCGTCCAAAAATAGTCCATCCAAAAATTTATTAAATTCTACAGTAGAAGACAGTGAATTTTGCTCCAACTGTCTTCAGAAGGAGAAAAATGAATTGTTTTATATAAATAAATCTTGGGAGATGCTACAAAAATTTAATGCGGAGAAAATTAAAGTAAAGAAATTGAAGAGTAAAGTACAAGCCCTGCGAAGTGCCTTACGTACCCAAAAACTGCAAAAGACGCGGCTTTCAAGACAAAGTAGAGTTAATAGCAACGTGCTCGGTGTTATTAATAATAAGAAAAATGTATCCACAAATACAAAGACCGTTTGTAAAATGCTGCTAAAAAAATAAGCAGTCATGGGAAGAAGATGAGAAAATAATTGCACATGCGGGATACTTTGGGGTTGAATTTTCCGTCAAAAACATCCTTGAGAAGGTGGGCTCCAATTAAATATATGGTTCCGGGCTTTAATGAAAACTTATCGAGCAAATTACGTCAAATATTTTCAAGCATGACCGAAACAAGTAGGCAAGCTGTGTTATTATTTGACGAAATTACAATTAAAAGAGGCTTGCACTACAATTCTTGCCGCGATGAAGTGGAAGGGTTTGTCGATGACGGTGTCGTTAAAGAGCCTGAACTATGCAAACATATATTAGTTTTCATGGTAAGGGGTCTTTACGACAACTGGAAATATGTGTTGAGTTATTTTGCAACGGCTAATGGTATGAAATCTTCACAATTAAAATAAAAAATAGTCGCTAGTATAAAAGCCGCGCAAAGTTTGGGTCTGAATATTCGAGCAATAGTGTGCGACCAAGGCGGAAATAACAGGGCTGCTTTTAGAAGACTGGGTGTTAGAGTGGAAAGCCCATATTTTTCAGTTAATGGGGAAAAAATTTTCTGCATGTATGATGTGCCACACTTATTTAAGTCTGTTAGAAATAATTTAATAAGCAATCCCATTCAAACTCCTGACGGTATGGTGTCTTGGGAAATAGTTAGCTTTTTGAAATTGACAACAATAATAGTTCAACAAAATTATGTCCGAAGCTAACAAGAAAGCATGTAGACCCTAACAGTTTTGAAAGAATGAGAGTTAAGTATGCCACTCAGGTATTTAGCCACACAGTCTCTGCAGCAATCAGAACTTTAGTTGATGATGGGGAATTTGAGAATTGTAGGAATTTAGCTTTATCCACAGCTAAATTTATTGAACGATTAAATATACTCTTTGATTGCTTAAATAGTTGTAGTTTAACCAATAAAAACCCATATAAGACGGCATTGCAAAATAACAACCATATAGAGCAATATATAATCGGGATGAAAGAATATTTTGCAGTGTTATTATGTAAACACTGTATACTGTCTAAATGGAATCATCCTTACTTTAAATGCCGTATTGATGCTTTCCAAAGACATATGGAGTGACGGCTCAAATGTGTACTATTTGATGTTATCGCGTTTAAACCAAGATGCATTGGAAAATTTGTTTTATTTAATTCGAAGCAGGGGTGCATCGAATAACAATCCAATGTTGTTTGAGTTTAACGCGATAATATCGAAGATGTTGTCAATGAAGGTTATAACTTCAAAGACAACGAAAAGTAACTGCGAGCCGGATGATGACACAATGCTCATTAATGTTATTGATGAGACAGCTCGGGAGATTCTCAGTGATGCTGTACTTCATAGTGACGCAGTACAGCAAAACGAAGAATACTTGGGTGATACCTTCTAGCATTGATGTACTTACCGATGATATCCTTTCCACTTCTATAAGTCCAAGTAGTGAGAATTCGTTGCGTTACTTTGCAGGGTTTGTATTGCACAAATCGCAACAAAAGTTTAAATGTCAGGAATGCGACAATTTATTAAAAAACGAGTTAGTAGATTGCGTAAGCTCAGAGCTTTTTTTATTCAATCAAAATTTTAAATCACTAAATAACTCTTTAAAGCTAAAAGCCCCTCAGGACGAATTTTTCGAATTAATTACAATTTTTTATCAAATATTTTATTCAATTTTTCAAACTCAGCCGCATGCTAGGAATATTAAAGAAACCATTTATAGTGAATGCATTAAGCAAGCAGATACCAATATTATATTTTTCCATTGGTTTTATGATGACCATTCCTGTATTGAACACAGGCAATATATTTTAAATTACTTTCTTTTGGTTTTGCTACGGAAAAACGCTATGTGGCTTTCCGATAAAATGGTGGGGGCGTCTGAGGGTAAAAGTAAGCGTAAGCAGAAAATTTTAAAATCTTGATCCCCTTAACGCATTTTTTTACTCCTTATTATGTATATAAATCTCTTATATTAACTGGCAACAAGCTATAATTATATTGTGTACTAATTGATTTTTAAGTTTTTGGAGGATGGAAATGTTTTGAAAATTGAAATCATAATTTCATTTTCAAACAATTCTAGCAGCTCACATACTTCCGGTTCCCTAAAAAGAACCAAGTATCCTCTGGGTAGCTCCAGCAATAACATGCATGGAGTGAGCTAAATGTGAGAAGGCATATAGTGTGCGTGTGTATGTGTATTCCCAAAAGAAGCAAAACAGAACTGCCGCACAAATATAAATTACCAAAACCTGACCTTTCTCAATAATAACATGTAACACACACACACACACACACACACACACACACACACACACACACACACACACATGTGACACACGAGTGTATGCTCTTGCAAGTGCGGTCGCGTTTTCCTGTCGCTCCGTCCTTGTAGTGTTTTAGCAGTGCCAAACCTGTTTTGGAAACGAATATTGCAAGTGAGTCGGTTTTTCAAGAGGCGGTGCCACCTACCTGTTGTCTTCGTCGCCGATGCCAGCGCGTTTTCTGGCGCGAGTTGCTTTCGCTATTCTGAAGCGCCCCGTTTGTTTTGCTGGTGTGCATGGCTGTATTGCACGTAATTTGCAAGTAATTACTACACATACTGCACACTTGTGACTCCGTGGTGTGCTGTCTGTGTTTATTTGCGCAATTGGGAAGACCAGACTGCCAGCTGATCGCGTAGCGTACCAGGGCTGTGCGCCTTGCTTTGCAGTGCCAGCTGAGCGAACAGTGCCAATTGGTTTTCTGCAGTCGATCACAGGTGGCGCCACCACTCCAAGAGGTGTCACTGGTGAGTGGTTTGCGCACCGGCTAGGTGCGAGTGCGACGAAATTTCGTTGCATAACCTCTAGGCGCGTCATTTGGTGATTTCTCTCTAGTAGGGATTTTCAAGCAGCACCAAGCAAAAGGCCACGGAACCGGCTATAACCAACCCCCTCCGCCGCGGCGGTGCTCCGTGGGGCTCTGGTGACCGATTCGGGGCGGTATAGCCTCCACCGGTTAAACACCTTAGGGAAACCTTAGGTCACCGAGGGACTGCTTGAAGTCCTACGCGTAGTGGAAGCAAGTGGTAGCACTGGAAGGAATTGTGCGCCGCTCGGCATTGCCGAGATCCCCCCCTCAGGGGGTCGCGCCTCCCCCCGTGCAAAGCTTGGCACCTATAGGCGCCTCGCCTGCACCTGTGGCAGCCGCCTCACCTCAGGAGCCGGCAGGGATGGATGCATTCGAGCAGCTGGGTGCCACCCTTACCAGCCTCAGTGCTCTGTTATTCGGGCAGCGGCATGTCAACCAGCAGGTGAGGGATTTAGCAGCGAACGCGGTTAAATTTTACGAAGCGATTGCAGGCGGAAGTAAGCCAGCTTTCAAAGTTAGCGCGGATTCTGCCACCCAGACTACGCCGGTGGCAAAATTGCCTCCCAGCGTATGCAAGGCAAGTCAGCAGGGTAGCGGGGTTGCGAGGACGATCGTAACACCCAAGAGACAGCGAGAGTGCGAGCCTAGCCAGCGCCCCTCTCCATCCAAGAGAAGCAGAACTGGTCTCCCAGTTCCGGTGGCCTTGGAACCTGCTCCATGCACCACGTGGCAAACGGTGCAACGGAGGATTACGACGAAGCCGCCTAGGAAACCTGACAAGCCGCCTGGTAAGCAGCTCTTGAAGAGCAGATCAGATGCGCTAGTCATAAGTACCAGCGAGCTGTCATACAGCGAAGTTTTAGCGCTCGTTACTCGCAGAGACGATGGCAAGCTCAACGGTGTCCGCGATAAGGTCTCGAAAGCTCGTCGCACTGCTAAAGGCGACTTGCTTCTGGAGCTAAAGGAAGGCGGCCTGGAGTGTACCAAGCAGCTTAAGGATGAAATGGAGCTGGTGCTTGGAAAGAGCGCAGTGGTTCGCTCATTTACAGAGCAAACGCACTTTGCGATTCGAGATCTGGACGAGTTGGCAAACAAGGAGGAAATAGTGGCTGCGTTGTCGACACAGGCTAATATACCTGCTGATGCCTGCAGCGTCAAAAGTATTCGACCCGGATACGGCAACACCCAGGTAGCCAATTTCTCGGTACCCGCGAACCTGGCGAGCAGTATCACTGCCTTGCGTACTGTTCGAGTCGGCTGGACCAGCTGCACCATCCGCCCGCAGGAAGCACGCACGAGGTGCTTCAGATGCCTTGAAATGGGACATACCGCTAGCAGATGCCGCAACTCAGTGGACAGGTCCCAGTGCTGCATCAGGTGCGGAGACCTGGGCCACAAGGCAGCAAGTTGTAAGAGCGAGGCGAGGTGTTTCATCTGCAGCGCTAAGGGCAGTGCCTCAATCAGCCACCAGGCGGGCAGTAGTAGATGTCCACTCAGCGGAGGTGTTAGAAGCCGTGCAAAATGAAGTGCATACAGCTGAATCTTAACCACTGTGCAGCGGCTCAGGACTTGTTGTCGCAAACAGTGCGTGAACGCTTTGCCGATCTTGCAGTGCTGAGTGAGCCATACCGGCTGCAGGAGGGACCAAACTGTGTACTTGACTCATCAGGAAGAGCGGCCATTTGGTCCTGTGGGTGCGCCGCGCCACCACCGACCAGAGTTTCCCGGGCGGATGGCTTCGTGCGTGCGTTGGTGGGTGACATGTGGATTTACTCCGTCTACCTGGCACCTAGCTTGCAGCTCTCGGAGTTCGCAGACACCCTGGACTCCCTGGTAGCAGACGCGAGAGGACGCCACCCTACAGTCATCGCGGGCGACTTCAACGCGTGGGCAGAGGAGTGGGGCAGCTCAGCAACTAATGCCAAGGGACGGGCGTTGCTCGAGGCGTTCTCTCTCCTGGACGTGGTGCTCCTAAACCACGGAACGCAGCACACGTTCAGCAGAGCTGGACTGGGTTCTGTCGTGGATCTAACATTCGTCAGTAGCTCGCTTTTTAGTTCGTCCGGTTGGAGCATCGACGACTCTTTCAATGCTAGTGATCACGTTGCCATATGGTACACCGTTGGAGAACGCCAGGATCGCCGTAATGCTCCAGCACAGCATTGGCCTAGGTATCGCGTCGAGACGCTTGACACGCGGACTTTTAGTGCCTGTCTAGAGTCTGCTGAGGTCTCCGATACAGCTGATAGCACCGAGGACGTGGTTGACAAAACCATGCGGATGCTAAGCAGAGCGTGCGATTCTAGCATGACCAGGAACAGAAGATACCATAGGCACCATGTCCCAGTATACTGGTGGAACGAGGAGATAGCCGAGGCTCGGAGCGACTGCAACTATGCGAGACGCCGCTACCAGCGCTCACGTGGATCATTGGTGTTTCAGGAACGGCAGACTGAGTTCCTCGCCAGCAGGAGACGCTTCCAAAAGCTTGTCAAAGATAGCAAACGCAGATGCTTCTTGGACCTCTGCGACACTGCGGAGAATGACCCGTGGGGCAATGCCTACAAGTTGGTAGTTAAACGCTTTAACGCCTCTTCCCGCAGCCACCCCAAGGACCCAGCATCGTTGAAAGAGATTATTAGGCATCTCTTTCCCAGTATGGCTGAGGATATCGGTGAGCTCCCGCCCGTGCCAGCCATTCCTCCAGCAGCTGAGCTCATCACACTTGAGGAGATTCGCCACGCTGCATCGATGTTGAAGCCGAGCAAGTCGCCTGGCCCAGATGGGATCCCTAACCGAGCACTAAAATTGGCAATCGCACTCCGCCCTGAGGTTTTCTCGAGTATGTTCAACAGCTGCCTAAGAAGCGGAGTGTTTCCAAACCGCTGGAAAATTCAGCGCCTGGTCCTACTACCGAAGCCTGGCAAGCAGCTCGATGATCCAGCTGCATATCGCCCTATCTGCCTGATCGATACGGTCGGTAAGCTACTGGAGCACCTGATTTGCACCCGGCTTGACGGCGCTATAGCAGCTGCTGGTGGAGTTTCACCGCAGCAGTATGGCTTCCGCAAAGCGAGATCTACGCTGGATGCGATCGGCAAGGTAGTCGAGCTAGCCTTGGGAGCGATAGCCGGATGCAGATGGAAAGGCGGCGCTAAGAAGTACTGCATAGTGACAACGTTGGATGTCAAAAATGCCTTCAACACGGCTAAATGGGGCTGCATCCTGGATGCCCTCGAGGCGCTCAACGTCCCGGAGTACCTACTTAGGATCACAAGAAGCTATTTCAAGGATAGAATCCTGAAGTACGACACCAGCGAGGCGATAGAGGAGCATGAAGTTTCTGGAGGCGTGCCACAAGGGTCGGTTCTGGGACCTCTATTATGGAACGTCATGTATGACGGCGTTTTTCGTTTACTGATGCCCGATGATGTTCACCTAGTGGGCTTTGCTGACGACGTGGCAATAGTGGTCGTCGCCAAGGAACTTAAGACAGTGGAGGGGAAGTGCAACTTAGCCATCGCGGAAGTCTTGCAGTGGCTATCTTCAGTAGGGCTGCAGATAGCACCCCAAAAAACGGAGGCAGTGCTCATTAGCAGCCGGAAAGCTGTGGAGACAGCTACCATAATGGTGGCCAACACTGTGGTCACCTCTAAGAGGGCAATTAAATACCTGGGCGTGATGCTGGATACCAGACTATGTTTTAAAGAGCACTTGGAGTACGCTAGTAAAAAGGCCGCCCTAACAAATCGTGCAATCTCGCGAATCATGCCTAATACGCGAGGCCCAAAGCAGTTCAAGAGGCTCCTCTTATCCAGCGTCACAAGAGCGACAATGCTATACGCGGCGCCGATATGGCAACCAGGATGCCGCTTTGTTAGTTACACCCGCGGACTGAGAGCCACACACCGCCTTGGAGCTATCAGAGTCTGCAGCGGCTTCAGAACCATCTCGGACGACGCCTGCCTGGTTCTGGCTGGAGTAGCACCCATAGCCGAGCTGGCTAGAGAAGCCGCGGAGATCTTCGAGGGAACGCATGGCGAGGCTCTTTCCGCTCCCCAAAAGAAGGCAGTGCGCACTACAGCCAAAACGCGCACCCAGGAGAACTGGCAGAGGCAATGGGATGCGTCTTGCAAGGGGCGCTGGACACATCGCCTCATTCCGAGCATCTCAGCGTGGATAAACAGGCGGCATGGGCAGCTAAACTTTTACACTACCCAACTATTAAGTGGTCATGGCTGCTTCAGGGAATACCTGCACCGATTTGGGCATGAGGACGCCCCGTTCTGCACATCCTGTGGCGACAGTTTTGTCGAGAATGCCGAACACGTCCTACTTCACTGCGGACGCTTCTCCGGGCTTCGCAGCGATCTGGAGAGGGTTTTAGGCTGTAGCATCGAGGTGGGCAGCCTCGTGTCACTGATGCTGGACAGCGACGCCAACTGGCTGGCGTTCAGCGCGTTTGCGGCGGCAGTCATGACGGATCT
Source organism: Scaptomyza flava (assembly GCA_030179655.1). Taxonomy (NCBI): domain Eukaryota; kingdom Metazoa; phylum Arthropoda; class Insecta; order Diptera; family Drosophilidae; genus Scaptomyza; species Scaptomyza flava. The sequence continues at coordinate 27,113,503 of JARNME010000029.1, read as the reverse complement.
GCGGAAGGCTGAGCGAGAGCGTAGAGGACAAGTAGAATAGGTGGAACTCGGCAGTAGCGACGCAATACCTCACGGCCGTACCGCTACTGCAAAGTTCCGCTTACGTATACCTTACCCTAATCAATGTGTACATATATATTACTTAGATAAGCAATAAATGAATTAAAAAAAAAAAAAAAAAAAAAACACACACATGTCATTTTGGTGCTGGGCAAAACAAAAAAGTACACACATTGTCTACGTCATTATCCTATGTCGTTTGCATTAGTTAGTTTTAAGCGTGCATAATATTTATCAAAAAATTCCATAATTATTAATAAATATATTAAAAACTCAAGTATACGTAATAAAGTTGTTTATTATAAGTAATAATGTTTAATAAAATTGTCTTAATCGTGTGCATATATATGTTGTTATTGTTTGTTTCGCTAATACGTTTTGCTTGTGTAGCGATGTTACACACACATTGAAATATTTGCATGTATGCTAAACACACACAGCGTGCAGTGCGTGGCCGTTTTCTTGAATCTCTTTTGCACTTGCTATGCCGAGCGGTTTCTTGTGTTGCTTCTGCTTTAGAATTTAGGCAAATGACTTGGGCAAATGGACGTGTGGAATACACTTTCGCAATTTGTATGCATTGCAGTATAGCTGTATGGTGGTTGCGATGGCAAAATGATTGGGAAAGAGTCATATAGCTGAAAACATGAAAGAGTATGTATGACGAGCAATGCAAAACTGATAATTGCCTGCTTATTTTAGTGAACGCTTGTTAATTTTGCTGTTCGCCTGATGAGCAAATGTTCTTCTGGTTTTTCTTGGGTATTTTGAAGGCATAATACAAATTTAATATAAAATTTGGCTGTTTAGCGTTTGCCGAAATTTATATTAGTTGAGAAAGGTCAATGAATTGCCTGGCAAATGGTACGCATACAGTGAAATATGGACATGCATAGAGACAGGGACACACACATGCTTATGGTAGCTAGCCTTTCGGCTAGCAAAAATCCAAAATCAATGCCTGGCTACCACCAAAACTGCATACATATATATTATATATGTATGTTTTTATTAATTCGCTCATTTGCTTTGCTGGTGCTAGGTCGACGCAGTAAAATAAGCAATAAAATACGCGCACATAAAGAATAGAAGGAAAAAATGGGGGTACAGCAATTGAAGAAGCCACTGCGCGCTTGAAAATCGCTGGCTAGCGGCGCATACACAGAGTATGGCTGGCTGCTTGTGCTCTCAACAAAAATGTTGTACCAAAGTTAGCAAGAGAAGTGGCTGGCGAATGACACACGAAGCACGAGAAACGCCCGAAGTGCGCTCTCAGAGCGAGTGGTAGCTTTGCTTGCCAGTTCCAACTGATGGTTGGACTATCGGTCGTTGGCGATTCTATTTAGTGTATTCTTGTTGCTTCCATCGATTAAGTTCAATATCTCCGGTGTTTCTCAACCGATTTGGACGAAATTTTCAGAAAAGTTCTATTATTATCCATTACTTCAACCCTCATTTTTAGATTTTCCAAATTCGATATTTTATTGTTATCGATATTTGTGTGTATCGGAAACCAGAATAGTTATCGATAATTTGAAGCAAACTTGTTCTGCTCATGGTATAGGAGAACTTAAATACAAAATCAGAAGTCTCTAGCTCTTGTAGTCTCTGAGATCCACGCGTTCATACAGACAGAAAGACGGACAGACGGACAGACGGACATGGCTATATCGTCTCGGCTGTTGGTGCTGATCAAGAATATATGTACTTTATAGGGTCGGAGATGCTTCCTTCTGCCTGTTACATACTTTTGCACAAAACCATTTTACCCTTATTTACCCATTTTATGGGTTAAGGGTATAAAAATGCTGTTGAAAGATCTCCATGAGGACAATATGCATTACGAAGCCCAAGCCTTACGAGCAACCGCTAGACAACAATATTGGATCCTCAACGACAAAACAATGCCAAGGAATATTATTCACAACTGCGTTACATGCAACAAGGCAAGGCCCAAGTTAATGAACCAAATTATGGGTAATTTGCCAGCCGATCGAGTAACACCAACACGCCCATTTCTTACAACAGGCGTAGATTACTGCGGGCCAATCTGGATTCACCACAAACTTCGAGGAAAAAGACCAGACAAGGCATACATAGCCGTATTCTGCTGTTTCTCTACAAAGGCGGTTTACCTTGAAATGGTAAGCGATCTGACCACAAACGCCTTTTTGGGAGCATTGCGACGCTTCTTAAGTCGCCATGGCAAATGTCAAAAATTAATTGTGACAATGCAACCAACTTCGTCGGAGCAAACAACCAGCTGAAGGAACTGGAATCAACAATTTTTGGGGAGAAGGCACAAGCTAAGATCATTAATCACTGCAACAAGAAACAAGTTGCCTTCAAATTCATCCCGCCACGAGCGCCATCCTTTGGAGGCCTATGGGAAGCTGCAGTCAAGTCGGCAAAGCGACTGTTGGTAACGACAACCAACACGGCGACCCTTACATTTGAAGAACTTAACACGGTGATCGTCGAAATCGAAGCTATCCTGAATTCACGCCCAATAACCCCGATGTCAAATGATCCTACGGACACCACAGCTCTCACCCCAGCGCATTTCCTGATTGGTGAAACACTAACGGCTCCACCCGATGTCAACGCCGATCGCGAAGAGAAATCCCTACTGAAACGTTGGGAATTAGTATCCAGAATTAAGCAAGGATTCTGGAAGCAATGGTCAGAGGAATACTTGCAAGAGTTACAAGCGAGGCACAAGTGGAAAACCGTTAATCCCAATATCAAGGAAGGCATGCTGGTCCTTATCAAGGAACATAACATTCCGGTGATGAGCTGGCCTATGGGACGCATTATAAAGACATATCCAGGAATGGATAACCATGTACGAGTGGTTGACGTAAAGACGGCCTCAGGCATTTTCAAGCGCGCCATCAACAGGCTGGCGCCGATATTTCCGGAAGAAGCGGCCAAAAGCGACCTATTATGGAAGAAGAGGATACGGATAAAAAGGATACGCCGGCTGCTCAACGGAGACGGTTAATGTCACCAACCATAACTTCCTCCTTGCTAATTCTGCTTCGAATGCTACCTCTGGTACTTACACAGTCAGTATCGGTGGCAAGGTTCGACACGAAACCAGGAGTATATTATGAAAAAATTGGTACAACGATGAGAGCAATATCCGACTGGACCATAGTTATTTACTATGAATTGGATCCATACTGGAGAGACATGAACACGTTTAATTCAGGCATCAAGGAAATCCAGTACATATGCCCAGAGTTAAACAACAACCACACATGTGACGCAATATCACAGCACTATCGACACTTGTATGATGAATTACAAATGGCAAACGGTCTCATGCAACATACTCGGAAACGCCGCTCCCCATTTGATGCAGTGGGTAATATTGCGAACAGTCTGTTTGGAGTCTTAGACTCAGACTATGCCAATAAAATAACTAAGGTCATAAAGAAGGTGCAAAAGAACGAGGAATTTCTACTGACACTGCTGAGAAACCAAACCTCAGTACTTGACTCAACCATTAACGTTGTTAAGAAAACAAGGACAACATCGGACAAACGTCTAAAACTACTTGAAAAACAAGTAGCCGCCATAAGCCAAAGCAGAGGAAAGTACACTGGCGCACGTCTTACGGAAAACTACGTGGCATTGACAACTCAATTGACATTGCTAGCAGCATCTCTTCAGCGCATGCAATCCGAAATAGTGGACGTACTGACTGGAGTTCACCACCATACAATAAGCCCAATGTTGATCTCCCCTCAACAATTAAGGGATCAGTTGGATCAAATACGGGATTATTTGCCACCAGATCAAATGGTACCCGTGACATCATCCAATGTATTTCAACTATACAGAATTATGCGAGCAGAAGGCACAGCCAACGACACTCATGTGATATTCAGAGTAATATTACCCCTAGTGTCAACATCGATACTCGAGCTATTCAATATGGTGCCAATTCCAGTGTGGAACACAACTAGTTGGAGATTGTTCGAGCTAAAAACACCTATTATGGGTGTTAACAACCACAGAGATCAATTCATGGGACTTACACTAGATGATCTACACCGCTGCCGTACAATACACATCGAAAAATACATATGCCTTGATCATCAAGCTGTGTTTGATGTAAACAACCGATGTGAGTTTCAAGACACCAACGACGTGTCACGTAACTTACCGAACAACCAAAATGGTATGGGAAAAAACACAACAGCAGAACAACTGGATCTTCGCAACACATTCGAAAGTGGAACTTCAAGCAGTTTGCAACGGATCACCGTCAACTATCCAACTACAAAACAGTGGACTACTGTCGCTATCACCTGGCTGTACTGCACGCAACACAGACATTAGCATCAATACCTTTGGCACTGTCACGAGTCAAATAAGACAAGGCTACGCCTGCTTTGGTGACATTATCCAAACATAACAGAGGTACTCTCAACATCTCGGACGTACAAGACGACAAGGATCTAGATGACCTACAGGTAAAATTGGCAACACTCAACAAAGAAGAGCTGCCCAACCAAATAAGCTCGGTCCAACATCATCACATAGCCGCTTACGCTGCACTAGCGATATCTGTCATAATACTATGTACATATGCAATGCGGATGCAACGACGATGGACTTGTCCACCCACAGCCACTAGGAACGAAGCAGTCAACCCGTCCGAACCTTCAGCATCTCCAAGACGATTTACACTGGATTTGGCGGATGGTTGAAAACCGTTTCAACGGCAGGGAGAATGTTAAGTCATAAACAAGTCAGCACACATTTATATTATAAGATATCAAATAACTGCACATAGCTATGTAAGAATGACACACAAATTATTAACACATGTAAAACTAGGTCAAGACCACAATGCGCTACATTTATAAACCCAATGCATGCAATATGTCGCAACAGTAGCGGTCAGCCAACCCGGTAGTCGCTAAATATGCTATTCTGCATCGCAAGCAACTGCTGAGTACACAATAACCTAATTTTAATTGACACCACAAAGCTGTAAAACTAAGCTATTATTTCCTATAAATATTGTTACTTTTCTTTAATAAAATCAGTGTTCTTAGTACAACCTACAAAGATACATTCATTATTCTCCGCAGTCCACCTGGTTACAAGTGCCAGTTGCGACAACAATTAAGCAGTCAGTTTGTACTGGATGCTAACAATACATACACACCTTTTACAGGTACACAATGCATTATTCAAAGTGCATATAAGTCGATCGACACCGTTGTGGAAGCAGATGAAGTAGTAACTTATCCAACAGAATTTTTAAACTCACTTCATCTGCCTGGGATAGCACAACACATACTTAAATTGAAAACAGGTGTGCCAATTATCGTCTTGCGGAATATAAATACATCAAAACTGTGCAACCGTACGCGACTTGCAGTTAAAAAATTAATGAATAACATAGTGGAAGTAACGATTTTAACTGGGCCTTTCAAAGGTGAAGATGTCCTCATTTCACGAATACCCATCATTCCGACCAACACACCATTGCAATTTAGAATGTTGCAATTCCCAATTCGATTGGCATTTGCAATCACAATCAGCAAAGCTCAAAGCTAATCCCTAGAATTTTGTCGATAAGATTTAGAAGCGGACTGTTTTTCACATGGACAACTGTATGTTGCGTGTTCCCGAGTCGGCAAACCAGATAGACTGTATATCTACGCAGACAGTGGAACCGCATCTTTGAGCTTTTTTTGATTTTTTTTTTTTTTTTTTGATAATTGAAAGGTTGAAAAACAAAAAAAAAATTGAATATCCATAAGTATTGCAAAATAAGAATTATTTGAAATTGTTTGATTTGTTTCTCATTTCTCAACCATTGAACCACAATGGGCCACTGCGAAGCGTTGCAGGGTACAGCTAGTATGTATATATATTTTTATACTGCTATTTTTATTTTGTTATATTATTATACTCGTTACCGAAGGTAAAGAGTATGTTGGTTTTGTGCAATTTCCGACATGGTGTCTGTCCGTCTATCCGTCCGTATGGTTGTTAGTTTTTCCACACCCTTCAAGCTAGAGTCTTGAAACTTTCCAAATCTCTTTATCTATAGGATAGTGAATTTACGTGTCAAGATTGGGGTTCTACGATAATTCGGGGGCTAACAAATCACGCACATACGGACTGACAGAAGGTCAGACGGACAAACACCATGATGGACATTGCACAAGCCAAATAAACTCTTTACTTTCGGTAACGAGAGTAAAAATATACAAATGAAGCCAATAAACAGTTATATAAACTTATTTAATATACCAGAAATGGATAGATTTTTTGACATATTTTCCTGCCAGATCCGGAACAGGGCCGGAACAGCAACACTGCAACCCATCGTCATTCGAACCATATGAATAATGTCCTTAAATCTCAGCAGCTTAATTTTCCAAACAACAACGGTGTAGTCTCTCCAGCCTCGGCCAGTCATCCACTTTACCTTTCGTGATAATCCGGAATAAAATTCAATTTACTGGAACATTTAAATAAGTTTTATGGCACTTTTGTTTAAAATTTTATTAAAAAGTAGTTTTCTAACTGGAACATTACCGGCATACCCAATGGTAAGATCAAGCACAAACGATACACAATCCAATTCCCAGCTATGGTTCTTGTGAGAGATCATAAGGGGAACAGGCTGTGAGCCCAGGTGCATTGTTATTGCAGTTTATTTGTTTTGCATTTTAACTTTAAACGTTTAATGAGATTGATTTGCACACAAAGGGTTAAAATAATTAAGCTAGCCAAAATTTTTATCCACTCAGCCGTAGACACGTCTCAGCAGCGTAAAAAACGAGTAAATTACGTTCAATAGCGATTGCAGCATTTTTAGGTTCATTGGATAGACGCCTCCGACGAGTATCTACAATAAACAATATAATAATACGAATGACAAATATTTTTAAAATTTTCAGCTTTTGTTTGAGAGAAAAGATTGTTATCTCTTTACCGCCAAAGGCTTCTGTGAGCGCATAATGAGAAACTTTAAACTGTTTTGCGATTTGATGTCCAAATCCATCCAGTTGCTCTCCCAAGCAGCTATCGATACGTAAGAACTCTGATGGAAGTTTATGAAAAAGATTAATGGGTACTGAAATTGTTAACATACAGATTCTGAAATTTTGGCCTACCTGAAAATAGAGCTCGTTAGCCACGTAGTAAAGCACGACGCTGTTGGCAAATATCATGACCATGTAACAAATTACAATAATTGTCTGGGCAATTGTTTGTGCCTAAAAAACGAATAAGAAAACAAGTAAGAAGGCTCTAGTCGGGAGATAAAATCGATATCTCTGGTGTTTCTTAACCAATTTGGACGAAATTTTCAGAAAAGTTCTATCGTTACCCCTTACTTCAACCCTCATATTTACATTTTCCAAATCCGATATTTTTCGTAATCGATTCCATGTGTATATCGGAAACCAGGATAGTTATCGATAATTTGAAGCAAACTTGTTCTGCTCATGGTATAGGAGAACTTATATCCAAAATCTCTAGTCTCTAGCTCTTGTAGTCTATGAGATCCACGCGTTCATACAGACAGACAGACAGACGGATAGACGGACATGGCTATAAAAATGCAACAAGCATAAATAAACATCAAAAACTCGTTGAATTGGAGACGTGCCCACCCAATCCGCCCCCAGTCCACCTTTTTAAATTTTTAAGTTTAAAAAGCCTATATCCCCTACACAAAATTTTCTCACCAAATTTGGTGCTAGAGCTCCCAGATTTTTTATGAAGATAGCAATTGATTTTCCACAAAGATCTGCATACACATTTTTATGCCACGCCCACCCATCTCATCTCCCAGCCTCCCTTTCCCAACCTTTGAGTCACAAAATTTTGAAGGAAGACAGCTGGTGGCATCCTCATCTGCATCGGAAAATATTTAAGGCAGCGTACAAACCTGCCTCATGTGTACCCCTTTGCAATCGGGCGTCTTTTTACCGGATTTAAAACTGATTACGAGTATACCGCATTCGGTTGCGTCCGACTGCAGCATTTCCACTTGTTTTTTAGCATTTGATTTTGATACGGAAATCTTAAGCTTTAAAATGCAGGCACATAAATATTTAAAAATTATCCTTTTTTTTTTTTGAACATGTGGGGTACCTTAAAACTAAGTATAATACTCTTTAATTTTTTTATTCATCGGTATGCGAACACTACAAATGTTAAAAGTACAATTTAATTTTATAGATTTAGAATGAATACAAGTGGAAACGTTGCAATCGGACGCAACCGAAATTTTTGGTGCAGATCTTTGTGGAATGTCGATTGCTATCTTCATATAAGATTTGGTTTCTCTAGCTCTAATAATGTCAAATGTTGGGAAAGGGGGCTGAGGCGGATTGGGTTGGTGTGGCATCCAAATTTTTGTTGCAGATCATTGTTGAATGTCCATTGCTATCTTCATAGCAATTTGGTGGCTCTAGCTCAAATTTTGTAAAAGGCGTCGAAAGAATTTGAGGGGGGGGGGGGGGGGGGGGGTCTCAGAGACTACAAGAGCTAGAGACTTCTGATTTTGTATTTAAGTTCGCCTATACCATGAGCAGAACAAGTTTGCTTCAAATTATCGATAACTATTCTCGTTTCCGATATACACAAATATCGATAACAATAAAATATCGAATTTGGAAAATCTAAAAATGAGGGTTGAAGTAATTGATAATGATAGAACTTTTCTGAAAATTTCGTCCAAATCGGTTGAGAAACAAAGGAGATATTGAACTTAATCGATGGAAGCTAAGCCAGTATACCAAAGTCTTATATAAATTAAATATATTTATTGCAACTGGGTTCAGGGTATCTTCTAGTCGGGCTCTCCCGACTAGAGCCTTCTTACTTGTTTTTTTTTTTTTAATTGCTGGGCTTATTTATTGATTCTTTTCTAGTGAATTAGAAAACTAACAATGGGTATACAAATCTTATTAATAAATATTAGCTAAAAGAACATTTTATTTTTTCACTGTATTCTGAGTGCGCGTCCCTTAAAAATCATGGCTGGGTTGCTTATTCGTTACGACGAAGATGGGATCGGCTGCACTGCTTTGTGAGACCTCTCGCGAGATGTGTGTGCGATGAGAGCTTGCTCAAACTTTTTACTTTTGTTCCGCTATTTCCTCCCTGACTGTTAAGATGTTTAAGTCTTTATGAATGTTTCGTTCCGAACATACCACGGTGCCCCGGTGATGGTTCTCAATATTTTTGACTGGGCTCTTTGGACAATGTCAATGCTGCTGTTGCAAGAGTTCCCCCATAACTGGAAACCATAGGTCCAAATTGGTTTTAGAACCGAGTTGTGAAGCAGGACCTTGTAGTCCAAACTAATGGAAGAGCGAGCATTGATGAGCCAATGGAGGCTATTGGCTTTCAGTTTGAGATGTGTTCTTTTAGCTTCAATGTGGCGCCGCCATGTAAGTCTTCTAAGTGTACGCCCAGATACGTTACATCGTTTGCTTTTAGAAATGTGGTGTTGTTTAACGTGAGCGGTGGACAATCTTGCCTGTTCAGGGTGAAAGTTACTTGCTTAAATTTTTGTTCGTTTACCTTAATTCGCCAATCTGATAACCATTTTTCCACGTTGACAAGATGAAGGGCTAGTTGCGCTGTTGCTTGAATTGGGCATCTGGATCGGCTGAAAATAGCTGTATCATCAGCAAAGGAAGATGTTGTCAATCGGCTGCTTATTGGGATGTCCGCTGTGAATAGCACGTACAGCGTTGGTCCAAGTACGCTGCCTTGTGGAACACCAGCTTCAATACTGTGTTCGTCAGATATTGCAGTGTTACATCTTACTGCGAACTTCCTGTCGTATAGGTACGCCTTAAGCAGCTTATGTGTGTTGTTTGGGAGCATTGCTTCGTATCTCTGATGTTATTCTGTTAACCTGCTCAATTGTTTCGTGCTTTTCACGAAAGCCAAATTGGTGTGATGGGATTATGTTATAAAAATTCAGAAATAGATTTATCCGGGGCAACAAACATTTTTCAAAAAACATTTTTATAGTCACGATTATAAGTTTATAGGTCTATACGACGTGGGAACTGTGTGATCTTTTCCAGGCTTTGGTATCATAATAATGATTGACTTTTTCCATCTGTCTGGATAGTGGCCAACTTTGGTGATAGTATTGAAGAGCTGGGCAGTTATGCAGATCGCAAAGTGAGGAAGCTCAATAATCATCTTTGGGGTTATTTGGTCACCTCCTGGAGATTTTTTTGGGTTCAATTCTTCTTTGATGATTCTTAGGATTTAATACGGGTGAAACTTGATTGGATCATGTTGAAGCTGAGAGCCGTTTGAAGTAGTCGGTAGTGCAAACGTATTTGTTGCAGGGTTAGGTTGGAACCCTTTTTGAAGATGAGTAGCAAATGTGTTAGCCCTTTCTTCATCGCTGCGGGCCCAGTGTCCTGCAAAGTTTGTTAAAGGTGAGCTTAGAGTTGGGTGAGCTCTCTACAATGAGTTTATCGAACTGGTGGTTGATAATTGGTCGACGTAAAGGCGTTGAGCCCGTTTGTCTTCGATTTTCAACGCTTTGGTGAGTTTACGTGTGGCGCTTTTAGTTTTTGCTTTGCAGATGGCGATCAGTGTGATTGCCAGTCACATCGTAAGCGCCGCTTTTCAAGAACGAGCTGTTCAATTTGTAGATTTGTTGTCTTGTGGTTGTGTATTGTTTTTGGCGTTTGAGGCGTAGCGGTGCGAGCTGCGGCGACGAATACCGTATCCAGAGTGTTTACAAAACTATCAATGTCAGCTTCATCTACGAGACGTGGCCTAAGCTCAACGTGTGAGCTTATATATTTTTTGTATCTGAGCCAGTTAGTTTTATGTGAAGTTCACTTACTGGGTCGATTTATGTATTCAGGGTGTCGTTGCAGATTTATTAGGACTGGGGAGTGGTCGGATGATAGATCCGAAAGGCACTCTGCACTTATCAGACTACGCGAAATTTTTTTGGTAACTGCAAAGTCAATCAAATCGGGTAGTTTTTTAGGATCTGTCGGCCAGTATGTTGGTCTGCCAGGAGAAACGTGGTCGAGCTTGTTGTTAGCTTTTATAATTGCATTGTAGAGCTGCTTTCCTTTTGGATTCACTAGACGAGATCCCCAGTGTGTGTGCTTGGCATTGTAGTCTCCTGCTGCTATATTCATTCATTCTCCTAGTGAGTTAAAAAAATTCCATAAATTGGTCTTCAGATATGGTATAACATGGAGGGCAGTATATAGCGGCAAGAGTAAGTTGGTTCCCACTGTCCAAATGTATTTTTAGAGATGTGGCCTGTAGAAAGTTTTCAGCAAACTCTTTATAGTAGTGGTGCTTGAGGCGGCTTCTGATCAAAACCAGTTCCACCGTGTGCTTTACCATGGGGATGATTAGTACCATAGAATAAGTATCCATTTATGTTTAAATTATATTTGTTTGTAAGGGTGTTTCGGAAAGTAGCATTACGTCGATGTGCTTATCTAGTAGGAATTGAGCTAATTCAAGTTTATTGCTCACCGTCTCCGTCCCTGTTATCTATCGAGTCAACGTAATCCGACCGTCGGCAACACCCAATCCGACAAATGAAGTATTGCACACAGCACGCGACCGAAAGTTTTCGTGCTCCCCGTCTCTCTTAGCAACGACTGCAAGTGCCGCGGCCTCTCTAGGTACCGCAACAGCGACTACAACCACAACTGCACCGATACCTACTTCCCGTTCAACAAGCACAACGACTGCTGCGCAGTCAGCAAATCAAACTGCAAACAGCAAAAATGTTAAGCCGGCTACGCAGACTGGTATGGATCGCTACATTTATATCAAAAGAAAGCTAAGTCCGCAAAATTCTACGAATAAACCAAAAATGACCCGTAGCAATTTAAATATACCCTCGAATGATACTACATACAATAGCAATAGATTTCACATCTTGGCAGAAAACACAGATGATCTGCCTTCTGAAGCCGTTGGGGTTGTCACGAAAAAGCCGAAGCCACCCCAATATATATACGCGAGAAAAGCTCCAGTGCTTTTGTTAACAAAGTTATCGAGCTCATAGGCAAAGATAGTTTCTACATAGTCCCTCTCGTACAGGGTAAAATTCAAGAAATTAAAGTCCAGACAAAGTCGGAAGATAATTACAGAGTTCTCATAAAGTATCTAAACGAAAAAAAAATGAATTATTATACGTATCAATTAAAAAGCTCCAAGGGCCTGCAGGTCGTAATAAAAGGCATAGAACCTGATGTAACACCAGAAGAAATAAAACAGGCGCTGCAGGAAAAAGGATTTCGAGCAAAAACCGTCATAAACATCTTAAACAGGAATAGGATGCCGCAACCACTTTTTAAAATAGAACTTGAACCAGAAACGAAGATGCTTAAAAAAAACGAGGTGCACTCAATATACAAACTTCAGCTTTTACTTCACCGAAGAATCACCGTAGAAGAACCGCACAAACGAAACGGTCCGGTACAATGTATGAACTGCCAAGAGTACGGCCATACAAAAGCCTACTGTACACTGGGCTCGTTATGCGTATACTGTGGGGAACTGCACAGCTCCGCAAGTTGCCCAGTAAGCAAAGAAGACTCTAGCAAAAAATTTTGCAACAACTGCGAAGGCAAGCATACAGCCAACTACAGAGGCTGCCAAGTCTACAAGGAACTTAAAAATCGTATCCATCAGCGCGTTACCACTGTACGCTCGCAACACGCACCGACTACCTTCACTCCATCGAAACACAACCCAGACGTCTTCTTTTCGTCTGCAGCCAGATCCTCACTTGGCCCCGAGCTCTCAACCAATAACGCAAGCGCCCTAAGATCTGGACTGGCTCTTCCTTCCTCTAACACACTGTATTTACAACCAAAAGAAGTGAGCACAAACGCTGCACAGGAGCAGCAACAAAGCAATCTTGAAACACTCATATGTACCCTTCTGCAAAGCATGAACGAGTTTATGTCATTCATGAGAACAGCTATGCAAGAACTAAAGCGTAATCAAAATCTCTTGATACAAATGCTTGTATCACAACAGTCAAAATAATCAAAGGCTGCGATACGAATATCTACGTGGAACGCTAATGGCGGTTCATAGCATAAACTTTTTTTTTTTTTTTTAAATTGCTGGTCTTATTTATTGAATCTTTTCTAGTGAATTAGAAAACTAGCAATAAGTATACAAATCTTATAAATAAATCTTAGCTAACAGTTCATTTTTGTTTTTGACTGTTTTCTGAGTGCGCGTCCCTAAAAAATCATCGCTGGGTTGGTAAGTCGTTACGACGAAGACGGGATCGGCTGCGCAGCCTTGTGAGACCTCTCGCGAGATGATTTGTGTGCGATGAGAGCTTGATAAGATATTTTACTTTTTGTTCCTCTATTTCCTCCTTGACTGTTGAGATGTTTAAGTCTTTATGAATGTTTTCGTTTCGAACATACCACTGTAAGTAGGCAACTTGCAGAGTTATGCAGTACAGTACAGTATACGCATACCGAGCGCAGTGGACAATAGGCTTTTGTATGGCCGAACTCTTGGCAGTTCATACATTGCACCGGACCGTTTCGTTTGTGCGGTTCTTCTACGGTGATTCTTCGGTGAAGTTGTTCGATTTGCGAGTTGGGGGTAATTGACCACTCGGGCTTCTCTGAAACTACAGAGAAGTACGCGTTGCTCTGCCGACGACGCTCGTCTTGCTCGCGTTGTAGTTGGCCACAATTCTCGCGTTGACTCATTGTCTTAAGCAAAGTGAAGAATTTTTTATTGCCTTTTGTTTTGTATGTTATTATTTAATAAAGTGAATTGTTCTTTTTTTTTTAAATTGTAGATTTTTATACTCGATACCGAAGGTAAAGAGTATATTGAGTTTGTGCAATGTCAAGCTAGAGACTTGAAACTTTCCAATTCTCTTTATCTATGGGATAGTAAATTAAAGTGTCAAGATTAGGGTTCTACGATAACTGAGCTTGAGTCACCAAATTTGATCTGAAGATAGCAATTGACATTTCACTAAGATCTGCATAAAAATTTGGATGCCACACCCACCCATACCGCCCCCAGCCCCTCTTTCCACACCTTTTACAATTTTCGAGCTAGAGTCACCAAATTTGGTATGAAGATAGCAATTGACATTTTACAAAGATCTGCATCAAAAATTCGGATGCCATACCCACCCATACCGCCCCCAGCCTCCCTTTCCACAGCTTTTACAAACTTTGAGCTAGAGTCATCAAATTTCGAAGGAAGATAGCTAGCTGGTGGCATACCCATCTGCATCGGAGAATCTTCAAGGCCGCGTACTCCCCTACCGCATCCGTGCCCCTTTACAATCAGGCCGTTTTTTACCGGCTTTTATACTGGTATCGAGTGTACCGCAGTCGGTTGCGTCCAACTGCAACGTTTCAACTTGTTAAAAAAGCAGTTTGTGCAGATACCACTGCACTTATGCGTTTGGGGATTAATTAACCGGACCATGATTAAAAAACATGTCTGCAATCGACGACAGTTGACGTACAAAAAGTGGACGGGTTTGGCCTCCAAATTTTTGCTGCAGAGCTTTGTGGGATTTCAATTGCTATCTTTATACTAAATTTAGTGGTTCTAGCTCGAAGTTTGTAAAAAGTTGGGAAGGGAGCAGAATGGGTGACCGTGGCTCTAACACTTTGATGCAGATTTTTTGGGGTCTTTGCCAGCTACCTTCCAACCAAATTTGGTTACTCTAGCTCCGCTACTCTGTAAGATACACGCATTCCTTTTTTGACGAAGCGTTGTGGCGGATGGGGGCGGCTAGGACAATATTGGTGGTCGTGGCATCCAAACTTTTGATGCAGTTTTTGGGGGGTCATCATCACCTGTCCTTGCACCAAATTTGGGAGATAAAACTCAAAAAACTGTGGGAGATATAGGCTTTTTGAATTTTGAATGGGGGGAACTGGGGGCGGAGTCGGTGGGCGTGGCTCCAAAATTGTTGATGCAGTTTATTGGTTGTTGCTAGTTGCTGTCTTCATACCAAATTGTTTGTTGGTTGTTGCTAGTAGCTGTCTTCATTTCAAATTCGGTAGTTCTAGCTGTAAGGATGTGCGAAATATGTGGATTTATCGGTTTTGAGTTATCGAATTTATCGATTTGCAAGCTCCCCAGTTATCTTAGATCCCCAATCTTGACACTATAATTTACTATCACATAGATAAAGAGATTTGGAAAGTTTCAAGCCTCTAGCTTGAAGGTTGTGGAAAAAACTAGCGCACATACGGACGGACAGTCGGACAGACACTATGACGGACATTGCACAAATCCAATATACTCATAACCATCCATACCATATAGAATCGAAAATTAGATATGAAGCACAGTGATTAACAAGTGCAAGCGTGGAAGCTATAAACAATTGACACCACATTCACTTTTCACTGCACTTGATACTCTATCAAAACATGTAAATGTACTATAGAAGTCTGATATGTTGGTCTGTTAGTGTGTGCGTGTGTGTGAGAAGCAAAACATAGTTGGACTTGACGAATGATGAATGATGTAGTTGGATATCCTAACCAGCTTATTTTCCATATTAATAAATTAATTATTTAATATTATTAAATAAATTTAGTAATTTCTCATTTGTTTGCTATGCGCCAACGTATACATTTCAAAATATGCAACTATTTCAAATATATTATGGAACTACATACATATCCACAATAGCACTTATAGTTTAATAGGGTGTTCAACATCATCATTCTTGTTGTTAAACAGCAGAGCTGTGTGGCTCGACCGTCTGCTTCTCTGCCACTGCACCAATACTCATTTGACACTTTAATAAAATTTTACAGGAAGAGATATTGTTGTACAACAACAACATATTATTTCAATATAAGAACGCCGTTATTCTGTCTGTGGAATACACCGACAGAGATTAACAGGTTTGCGTGTCAGAGTGTTGTGGTTCGCTCAAACCGCGTCTATAGATGTTTACACATACAAATAAAACACTTGCACCAATACACTCTCATAGAGCTCACACCGCGCCTCAGAGCGAGGTAACGCCGCATGAGCGAGATAACGCCGAATGAGTCATGTTTTTTGGTGCGTGCAGCCGGCTCTATCGATTTATAAGACGTTGTCACGATACTGCATGACTGAGCAAGGTTTTGAATGTCTCCGTCTATAATAGGCCACCAAAAATGTTGCCTAGCTAATTGTTTCATTCAATGCTCTTCAGGTAAAAGTATTAGGATATGGGCACGTAGACTGGTTGAAACCACTACACGATATGCGTCTGTGTGTAGGCAAAGCAACTGGTTGTTGATGATAAGGGCAAAGTTCCGGTTAAAACAAGGCAATAAAGCTTCGTTGCCTTGCTGAAGCTTTTTTTGTCCATCCTACAGAAAAATACTGCAAAACTTGTTTGAGAACTTTGTCTCTGTCGA
The DNA here is from genome assembly GCA_030179655.1 of Scaptomyza flava. Taxonomy (NCBI): domain Eukaryota; kingdom Metazoa; phylum Arthropoda; class Insecta; order Diptera; family Drosophilidae; genus Scaptomyza; species Scaptomyza flava. The sequence continues at coordinate 27,097,010 of JARNME010000029.1, read as the reverse complement.
TGTGGTTGCGAATGATCTCTGAATTAAGCGGTTTCCAACAAAAGTGTGGCAAGCTTCCTCATTTTAGTCAAGTCTGGATCTGTACCCACCAGAATGTCCAACTGCTGTATTTTACTGGTTTCTAAATTCTTGATTTTGTGAGTCTATTTTCATCTGCTTTCAACATGTCCAGCTGTGCGAAAAGAATCTTCTGGCATTTATACAATTTTGGTGTTGTTGGCTTTAAACACTTAAATCAAACCCATGCCTGTTTTATACTTTCTGCAGTGCACCTCATATATGTTCTACACTTGAACAATATCGTGTATGCATATGTTTCACAAGTTCATACCAATGAGATGGGTCTAAGTTTCCATATTTGCCACAATTATCATTAGGTTGTCCACTTTGTGTTGCAAAAGTGCAAAAGTGTAATAGCGTGTTTACACTGCTCAGTTATTCTCAGTTATTACCATTTTGAGTAACTGAGCTTCAGTTTGCGTGTATTTCTCCATAAGGAAATTTACTGCAGTAAACTGTCAGTAAATATTAACTGAGAATAACTGGGCATCGACTATCGTACTTTTCGATGACTATCGCTGAAATAACGCTGTTAATATGTTAACATAGTGTTAAAATAGCCAAAACAGCTGAGTAATTGAGCAAAGGTAAGCGCAAAATTTATATTTATTTTAAAAATTATTTAAAACAATTAGATTTTTAGATGGATTCACTACACTGCTGTTTGAGCTGTGGGAGGAGAATTATATAGGGTTGAGGGGGTTACAGCGGAACTCGCATATATATTCGAGGATGGCGGAGTCTTTAAAGGAGGCCGGATTGGAAAGTGCCGAATGTTCGTCAGTCCGGTACAAAATAGAAAATTTGACGAAAAAATATAAGTAAGATATGCATTTTAATAATCACATATATATAGTTCAATAATGCTATTTTTTTTGTAGACAAGAGTTGAAAGCACAGGGCGTGTCTGGCGGTGCCCCATCTAAGTGGGAGCATTTTGAAAAAGTGCACAAGATTCTTCACCAGAACAAAACCATTCACATTGAGGGAACGGTGCACGAATCTACTGGTAGGAGACTTTAAGTTTAAAATCAGACTCATTTATTAAGTTCAACTTGTTTAGATCCCATTGATGCGCCTGAGGAGGAGGTGCCTTAGCTTATTCTTGATGAGTCGATGCCAAGCTCATCTATGGAGATGGAGCGCTCATCAGCAGACCGTTCGTCCGTTGAGCGCGCATCGCCAGGGCCCAGCCAACGTCCAGCTAAGCGACGGAAAACCTGCAGCAACTCATCAATGTCCGCTTTTGAAATGGCAATAGTGGAAAGCCATAAAGAATCACTAGAAATGATGCGGAGTGTACAGGACTCTATAATGGATGTGGGCAATAGCATCAAAGAAGCGCTTAGCGCACTAAACGAAAGTTTAAAAAATAATTAATAAATAAAATAAATATTAAAAGTGAAATGCTTTATTGATGATTAAGGTATTCCCCAATAGCATTTCTTATTGTTCTAGCTTCTTCATTGAAGTCATTTACTACATTAAAGTGCTGTGGTTGTGGCAATTCATTTGTGACTTGTTTCCAGGAATCTGAAATGTATGAATTTTTTTCATTTAAAAAGTTGTGGATGATGCAGGCAGCCATAACTATTTGTGAAGCGTTGTCATGCTTGTAATTGTATATATACTTACAAATGACCACTCAATTGGACTCTTACGTTTTCTGCTTTTCGCAACGTATGCGGCCACCGTATTAAGACTTTTATTGCTTTCATGAATCAAAAGCAGCAAAGATTGCAGGCATTGCAAGTATGCCATTAAAATTGGCAATAAAGCTTTTAAATATTCAATTTGATTCATTTTCTGCACTTTTAATCAACAACTCAAATCAAACAGCTGATTTATTTACTGAACTCTCAGTAACTGAACAATGGAAACAGGATTGGTAAATGACCGATAAATTTTACTGTAACTGAACAGTGGAAAGACCCTATAAAAGTGCAAGCCATTCAAAAAACAATTTGTACAGAATCGAGTTTACACTTTTTGCTATACCCCTGCCTATGACTTAACTATCGTTGTACTTTTCCAACGATTAAGGTGTTAAAATATGATACAAAAGTGCAAATGTGGTGTACAATACAAGCAGTTTTCTGGTAGTTTTTTGGTGTAATTTTGTGCGTTAGGTGCTTAATCAAAACAAACAGCTGTTTATTGGGACCAGCTGCTTAAAGTAAATGAGGGTTGGTTTGCTAATTTTTTTAAATTATCCAGTTTATGGGATGCTGTCCGTGGTCCTTTCACGCTTTTAAAGAGCATTTTTAAATTTATTAATTTATTGCAACAGCACATAAAATAACACAAATGGCAAACTCAGCTAAAACGATAGCGAACAGCTGATTGTGTAAAGTTATCAGACTTTTTTTGTTCAATTGGGTGTTCACGACAGCGGTGTTGCAAAGTTACACTTTTGCACATTTGCAGCACAAAGTGAACACCCTAAATTATTTGCTTCACTTTTTAACCGTACTTCGTAATAGTGTTCAACTCCCGAAGTAATGTAATTCTCGGGAACAATGATGATATTTAGCTATAATTAACAGCACGTATGTATTGACGTTTTTATACGCGATAACTATGGAAAATAGTAAATTGGGTTTGTCCGTCAATGTTCATCATGGTGTATGTCTGTCTGTATGAACGCAACGTTTCAATAAACCCACCTATTTCCCACGTCCAGCAAGAACTACAGAATTTGGTGAGAAGATAGCTTCTAGTAACCACAAAAAAGCAGCATCAAAAACTTTGGACGCCACACCCACCCATAGCGCCAGATAGCTGATAGCATCCTATTCAGCATCAGACATTTTTTGAGACAGCGTACACCCCTGCCGCGTCCATTCCCCTTTGCAATCAGGCCTCTTTTCACCGGTTTTAATACAGGTTATCGTAGTTGTTGAATTTTTATTCATAGCTTTTAATTATGTATCGATGGCCTACTGGTCCTAGTGGTTGGTGATTTTAATACGCCACAAGTTGTATGGTCTGTGAATGACACATCTTTGGCGCTATTACTGTCACTTCTGATGATTTTATCGATGGCCTACTGGAGTTAGGCCTATCGCAAGTTAACAGGGTGCATAACTGTAGTGGTAGAATGTTGGACTTAATAATTGTTTCGGACTCAGATTGCAGTAATGCTAGTAGAATTCCCCCTTATAGAGCTTCCGGAAGATACCTACCATCCAACCTTAGAGCTATCCATCGAAATTCTTGACCCTATTTTAGTACTTTAAAAACCCGTTGCTTTCGTACAGCTAACTTTGCTAAATTAAATTATCTTCTTCAACATATTTATTGGTCTTGTCTTTATTTTTGTAAGCGATAATGAAACGCCATTGCCATATTTTATGGGACCTTGAATTCGCTTTTGGATATTTGTGTTCCCCTCACTTGTTCTTCAAGTGATAATAAACCACCTTGGCTTTCGAGTGAGATATCGAAATTGAAAAACGCGAAGACAAGATCATATAAAAATTTAAAAAATCGTGAACTACTTTAGATTTATCTTCGTACTTAGTAGCAAAATCTAGTTTTATTTCCGTTAACACATCTTGCTATAATATTTATCTAAATCGTTGTAGACTAAACTTGTTGTTATCTCAAAACGTAAGTCTTCTTGCTTGCTACCCTCAGTTTACCTAGATGATACAAAAGCAAGTTCTGATCAGGCAGTAGTCGATCTATTTGCTGAGTATTTTCAATCAGTATATCCAACGAATTTACATAGTTGCAGTAATTCCTATCCTTTTCAAGTTCAATCGTCAAATTGCATGTACATCCCAGTTATAACTGAGTGTACGCTTCTAAGTGACCTTAACTCTATCAAACCAGGCTATCTACCTAAGCGTTTTTTATACTCGATACCGAAGGTAAAGAGTATATTGGTTTTGTGCAATGTCCGTCATGGTGTCTGTCCGTCTGTCCGTCCGTATGTGTGCAAGTTTTTTCCACACCCTTCAAGCTAGGGACTTTAAACTTTCCAATTCTCTTTATCTATGGGATAGTAAATTAATGTGTCAAGATTGGGGTTCTACGATAACTGGGGGGCTGGAAAATCGATAAATTCGATAACTCAAAAACGATAAATCCGCATATTTCACACACCCTTACAGCTAGAACTACCAAATTTGGTAAGAAGATAGCTACTAGCAACCCCCAAAAAACTGCATCAAAAATTTTGGAGCCACGCCCCCCCATTCCGCCCTCAGACCCCCCGCATTTTAAAGTCAAGAAAGTTTATATCTCCCACAGTTTTTGAGCTAGAGTCACCAAATTTGGTGCCAAGATAGATGATGATGACCCCCCAAAAACTGCATCAAAAATTTGGATGCCACGCCCACCAATACCGCCCTAGCCACCCCCATCTGCCCCAACGCTTCGTCAAAAACGGGAATGCGTGTATATTCCAGAGTAGTGGAGCTAGAGCCACCAAATTTGGTAGGAAGATAGCTGGCAACGACTCCCAACAATCTGCATCAAAGTTTTGGAGCCTAGCCCATCCATTCCGCCCCCCTTTCCCCACCTTATACAAACTTTGAGCTAGAGTCACCAAATTTGGTATGAAGGTAGCATTTGACATTTCACAAGGATCTGCAGCAAAAATTTTGATGCCACGCCCAACACTACCGCCCCCAGCCCCCCTTTCCCCACTTTATACAAACTTCGAGCTAGAGTCACCAAATTTGGTATGAAGAGAGCAATTGACATCCCACATGGATCGGCAGCAGAAATTTGAATGCCACGCCCACCCATACCGCCCCAAGCCCCATAGCCCCCCTTTCACCACCTTTTACATGCTTCGAGCTAGAGTCACCAAATTTGGTATGAAGGTAGCATTTGACATTCCACAAGGATCTGCAGCAAAAATTTGGATGCCACGCCCAACCATACCGCCCCCAGCCCCATAGCCCCCCTCTCCCCACCTTATACAAACTTTGAGCTAGAGTCACCAAATTTGGTATGAAGGTAGCATTTGACATTCCACAAGGATCTGCAGCAAAAATTTGGATGCCACGCCGAAACAAACCGCCCCCAGCCCCCCTTTCACCACTTTATACAAACTTTGAGCTAGAGTCACCAAATTTGGTATGAAGGTAGCATTTGACATTCCACAAGGATCTGCAGCAAAAATTGGATGCCACGCCCAACCATACCGCCCCCAGCCCCCCTTTCCCCACTTTATACAAACTTCGAGCTAGAGTCACCAAATTTGGTATGAAGATAGCAATTGACATCCCACATAGATGTGCAGCAAAAATTTGGATGCCACGCCCAGCCATACCGCCCCAAGCCCCATAGCCCCCCCTGCACCACCTTTTACATGCTTCGAGCTAGAGTCACCAAATTTGGTATGAAGGTAGCATTTGACATTCCACAAGGATCTGCAGCAAAAATTTGAATGCCACGCCCAAGCATACCGCCCCCAGCCCCCTTTCCCCACTTTATACAAACTTTGAGCTAGAGTCACCAAATTTGGTATGAAGGTAGCATTTGACATTCCACAAGGATCTGCAGCAAAAATTTGGATGCCACGCTCAACCATACCGCCCCCAGCCCCCATTTCCCCACTTTATACAAACTTTGAGCTAGAGTCACCAAATTTGGTATGAAGGTAGCATTTGACATTCCACAAGGATCTGCAGCAAAAATTTGAATGCCACGCCCAACCATACCGCCCCCAGCCCCCCTTTCCCCACTTTTACAAACTTTGAGCTAGAGTCACCAAATTTGTAATGAAGATAGCAATTGACATTCCACAAAGATCTGCAACAAAAATTTGGATGCAATTCCACCCATACCGCCCCCAGCCCCCCTTTCCCCACTTTATACAAATTTCGAGCTAGAGTCACCAAATTTGGTATGAAGATAGCAATTGACATCCCACATGGATGGGCATCAAAATTTTAATACTGGTATCGAGTATACCGCAGTCGGTTGCGTCCGACTGCAACGTTTCCACTTGTTTTTTTTTTTTTGTCGAAGCAAAAATGAGTCCATTGCTTCTTATGGCCGGCCGCACACCAAGACCGACAGACAAAAAAACATAACATTTGTTGGGAGCGAACATTGTCGAAAGCCGTTTTTCTATAGAGTTCGTGGGGACTGCGCACACCGAACCCAATCAACATCTTTATACAAGTGTTCGTGACGAACATTACACGGTTGCTTATGGAGCTGCGCACACTGAATTCAACAAGCTAAACAGCATACGGCAAAGCCCAACAAACGTTTTTATTTTGTCGCATGCTGTTGGGTGGAATTATGTTGGGCTTCGGCAAAAATATATTTCCTCTGGTTTACAAGTGATGGTGAGAACACAGTGAGGTTTGGACATACATCTTGAACATCCAAAACCTTTATAATATTGATATTATAAATTTTATTAGCAAACGGAACAAAAAAAATTCAAACCTCTATTTTATGAATGATGTCTTCGTCCGAATCAGATGAAATTTTGAACAAGACTAAAAATTATGTTTGATTGTATCGTACACCGAAGCCAACAAAAAGTCGAAAACAAAATGCTTGTCGAAAGGTGTTTGTTTTGGTGTGCGACATCAAAAAAAAATTTTTTTGTAGACCAACAAAAACCAACAAAAGACGTTTTGTTGGCTCCGGTGTGCGGCCGGCCTTACTTAAATTTTTTAATTTGTCGGTTGACTCAACAGTGTTTCCTGATATATGGAAGGAATCTTTAATCATTCCACTCCATAAAAATTCTTCTAAGTCTAATGTTAACAATTAAGAAGGCTCTAGTCGGGAGAGCCCGACTAGAAGATACCCTGAACCCAGTTGCAATAAATATATTTAATTTATATAAGACTTTGGTATACTGGCTTAGCTTCCATCGATTAAGTTCAATATCTCCGGTGTTTCTCAACCGATTTGGACGAAATTTTCAGAAAAGTTCTATCATTATCCATTACTTCAACCCTCATTTTTTAGATTTTCCAAATTCGATATTTTATTGTAATCGATATTATGTGTATATCGGAAACCAGAATAGTTATAGATAATTTGAAGCAAACTTGTTCTGCTCATGGTATAGGAGAACTTAAATACAAAATCAGAAGTCTCTAGCTCTTGTAGTCTCTGAGATCCACGCGTTCATACAGACGGACAGACGGCTGTTGATGCTGATCAAGAATATATGTACTTTATAGGGTCGGAGATGCTTCCTTCTGCCTGTTACATACTTTTGCACAAAACCAGTATACCCTTATTTACCCATTTTATGGGTTAAGGGTATAAAAATTATAGGGGAATATCCAAGTTGTCCGCCATTCCTAAGGTCTTTGTAAAAATTATATGTTCTCAACTGCAACGCTCATGAAGTTCAATTATATCGCCTTATCAAAACGGTTTTGTTAGGCGTAGATCTACTACCACTAACCTTCTTCACTTCGCTTGTTATCAAAGGGTTCCAGGAAAAAATGCAAGCTGACGTTGTTTATACCGATTTTCGTGAGGAATTTGACTCTGTTAGTCATTCTCTTTTGCTTCAAAAATTAAATATTATTGGATTTCCATCAAAACACGTATTGTGGCTTTCGGAGTACTTGTGTGGCCGAACACAAAAAGTAGTTTTTAAATCGTCTGTATCTAAACCTATTTTTGTTACCTCTGGTGTACCCCAGGGTACTCACCTTGGACCTTTGCTTTTTAATTTGTTTATTAACGATCTTCCAGCAGTTATTACTAACTCTTTTGTATATATGTTTGCTGATGATGTGAAGCTATGTTTCACCTTTAATAATGCTTGCCTAATTAATTTACTGCAGTCGGATTTGGGAGCATTGTCAGCCTTGTGTCGTTTTAACTTACTCAATAATTAATTAATAATAAATTGTTCCAAATTTTATGTCATGTCTTTTTGTAGAAGTTCCCCTCATACTGCTCACTGCTTGCTTGATGCTTAACCACTTGACCACGTGTTTGAAATTAAAGATTTAGGCATTATTCTTGATCCTTTATTAAAGTTTGACGCTCATATTTCGTATATGGTGAATAAGGCCATTAATGTCCTTGGCTTCATCAAGCGGTGGTCGAAAGAGTTTAATGATCCCTACACCACTAAAACGCTTAATACATCCCAAGTTCGTTCCATCCTGGAGTATGGATCTTGTGTGTGGTCCCCACAATACTCGATTCACCAGGATAGAATTGAATCTGTGCAGAAGAAATTTCTTCTATTTACCCTTAGAAGTTTTAACTGGGTTCCTGGAGTTGACTTACCCCCGTATTCTAGTAAACTCCTTCTAATAAATCTTTTGTTCCTGTTAAACCGTAGAACTATGCATGGAGTATTATTTAATACTAACCAACTCAACGGTGAAATCGACTCATCAGTTCTTTTGACGTAACTTTGAACCCCACAAAAAAAAAAAAGAATTTTGGGCTTAGTTTAATCTCCAAAATGGGCTCACATTTAAAGAACGAATTGTGGGCAATATAAGTATAACGTACTAAATAACCAAAAAATAAGTCGATTTAAGTTAAGTATAAGTACAAAATACTATTTAACCCTGCTGTTTGCTCAAAAAAAACTTACGAATCACAGCTTAGCGGACCATTTGGTCCATACTGCATTTTTCATACAAAATAACAATTTAATCGAATATTTAAAATCTATTTTGATTCAATACTTCGTGTGAATATAATACAGGCAAACCCCGATAGTGTGAACCAAACGAAAATCAAAATTTTGAAATTTGTTCACACTATCGGGGTGTTCACACTATCACAGCTGATGTAAAAATTAGTTGTGGGATTCCCCTTATTGAGTTTTGTTATGAAGACGCACTGCGTTGTTCAGTTTGTGTTTTGCTATGAAATAGATAAGGCGCTAGTTTATGTTACATACTGCGTGAAGAAATGGCGAGCCAACGTCGCTTGAACGAAAATGATATTCGTGATGTGCTCAATGCAGGAAGTGACTCCGAGTCTGCTTCGGATATTTCAGATTTAGACATTGACTTTAGTACGGAACATAGTGACACAAGTGATTCTGAAACAGGGAGTGAAACAGACGTGGATGCAGCTTGCTCCAATGATCCCTTGTTTATTGCAAAAAACAAAATGGTATGGAATGCCACTGGAATGCCATTGGAGCTACCGCTGAGAATATAATTTCAATGAAACCAGGACCAACTCGATTTGCAATATCCCGATGCAATGACATGGTGTCAGCTTTCTTGTTGTTTTTTCCGCCATCAATAGAAAAAATTGTCATCGAAAATACTAACAAGTATGGCAGAGTGAAATTTGTCGACAAATGGATCAATATTGATCAAGACACATTGCGAGCCTATATTGCTGTTCTCATTCTTGCAGGTGCATGTCGGTGAGTGCCTTTTTTGTTTTACGTATTTCGAAAAATTAGTTGACTTATATAAAATTTCTCTATGGCAGCGCATGAAATGAAGACGTTCATGGTTTATTTGATGAAACTTTTGGCCGCCCCATTTTCCGATCAATTATGTCTGAAAAAAACTTCCACAAAATTACAAGTGCGCTCCGTTTTGATGATGTTTCGAGTCGAAGACAAAACCGTAGCAGCGATAAATTTGCTCCAATTCGTGACCTGTGGGATCGTTGGCAAGTTATTCTTCCAATTTTGTACAACTGCCACGAAAATGTCACAATTGATGAGCAACTTGTTGCATTCAGGGGACGTTGCTCTTTTCGTCAGTTTATGCCATCAAAACCTGCTAAATATGGTTTGAAATTTTGGGTATTGGTTGACTCAAAGTCTGGTTACGTATGGAAGATACAACCATATCTTGGAAAACCTAAAAATGCAAAGCCTGAAAAAAACCAAGGAGAACGCATTGTGTTAGAATTGACGGAAGGCTTGAAAGGACAGAATGTAACAGCCGACAATTTCTTTTCTACTTTTGAGGTGGTAAAAAACCTGCTTGAAAGAAAACTTACATATGTGGGAACAGTACGCAAAAATAAAACATTTATACCTCCCAAATTATTGATTGTCAAAAAACTTCCACTGTATACATCTACATTTGCTTTCAATGAAATTGCGACATTAGTGTCATATATCAACCACAAAAACAAAGCAGCGATATTGATTAGTTCAATGCACAGGATAGCTAAAGTGGATGAGAGTGGGGCGAAGAAAAAACCGGAGATTATATCTTATTATAATTCGACAAAAGGTTTGTAATTTTGTTATCCGTCTATAATTTCTCATGCTTTGTCTCTCTTAGGAGGCGTAGATACTGCTGACCAAATGATTGGATCCTACACAACAAAACGCAAAACAAATCGATGGCCGAACATTGCATTTGCAAATATAATTGATATATCGGCTTTGAATGCGTACATACTTTTTTCTGAAATCGATGCTTCATGGGCACCAGCTGATTCGAATCGCAAGAGACCACACTTTTTGCGGCAGCTGGCACTCTCTTTGGCTAAGCCGTATATGATGAAGCGGACTAAACTACCTCATCAACAGTTTTCAGTAGACTTATTGGCTGAAATAAGAAAATCATCCTCCGCTTCAGAGCCCTCTTCAAGCAATGCTACTACCAGTTCAGGATCTAGAAAGCGTGGAATTTGTAGTTGCTGCAAATCAAAGTCTGACGTAAAATGTTCCATTTGCGGAAAGTTTATTTGTAAAGTAAACCGAAAAACAATGTGCTTAGCATGTTATGACAATAATGTTTTGTAAATAACAGCAAAATAAATAGTTTTTTGGTTGTAATCAAAGAAAAATATATATTGGACCAAATGGTCCCTTGAGCAACGATTAGTAAGTTTTTTTTTTTCTCAGTCCCACTTTAAGTCAGACCATTAAAATTTTGTATATAACAGTGTTTTATAAAAAGACCACCTGAAAAAAATTTTAAGTCAATATGTATAACCGTTCAAGAGTTACAAAGGAATAAAAAAAAAATTGGACCAAATGGGCTCAAGGCTAACAGCAGAGTTAAAAAAAAAAAAAAAAAAAAAAAATCGCTCTCTCGCATACACAAAATGTAACGGAATCTCCCTCAATAGAGAGAGATCGGCTTTACGCATTCATTGTCGCGATGTTCGTTTTCGCAGTTTACCAATTAAGTGTGTGCAGAAATTTCACAGTGGCAGTATGGAAAGTTGTATTATTGAAGAGACTCAGCCAGAGTGCGACGAACGGCTGCTTAAGTGGTGCAAGGAACATAATTTGGAAAAAGTATATACAAGTTAACACCCTGCATGTCAAAGTCTCGACAAGTATGCAGACAGCCAAGACACAACAACAATTTGGCTGATGAGACTCAACAACAACAACACAAGCAGTCACCACATCACGCGCAGACACAGGTTGCGCAAGAAGCCACGAGCGCTGACCAAACATCAGCAGCGGCTCACCGTGGGACAGGCGGATGCAACCGGACACCCTCATTATAAGTCAATTTGTAATTACCCTACGGTTTTTGTATGGGCTAGTTGCACATATAAACTAGTCCATTGACTAGCTATAATGGACAAGTCAAGGACTAGTCCAAGTGGGTGCAGAAAATTACATTGGTTGGGCTAGTGTTTGTTATTGTTGTTGTTCAAGCCTAGCCCACGACTTTCCCACGTAGGCTAACACTGAAATAGTCTAAGTAGATGCAGCGGGGGAAAACACTTTTTAAAATTATCATTGAGCATTTATGTGTGAACTGTCTATTCCACGTGGACCAGTTCATAGATGCGTCAAAGTGGATGCAGACGTGCGGAACAAAAACGTAAATTTTACGAATCATGAAAAACGAACACAATTTTGCGCCTCGTTGATGTTCGTTGCAGCGGCAAAAAAACGAAAGAGTGAAAACCAATTTATGCATTTTTCAATTTACAATATAACTTACTGCTTATGAAATATGTTTGGCAACAGCGCAATGGCTAAAGCATCTGCTAAGTGAACGAGAGTTCCAGGTTCGAATCCCGTCGTAGACCATCATATTTCATAATCGGTAAGTTTATATGTATTCTATTTCTTCTAACACTTGCATAATTTGAATTTAAATTACATTTAAGTAATATTTATAACAAAAGCAAATTTAACGTTTATATGATGGGCTTCGTTGGCATCTTTTTACCCCAGATTATAATAATACTAGTCCATTTGGTCGGTTTTTTGACTAGTCCTGATGGCCTGTCTTATAGACTAGTCCACGTGGCCAGTTTTATTGACTAGTCCACGTGGCTGCAGAGGCGGCCGATACGTGATGACAATGACATCCCCGTGTTAAATGGAATAGGAGAAATACATTGAAATGGCATGGGCGTGGACTAGTAGTAGCCCATGTGGACTAGTCCAAACACTATGTTTGGCCTAGTCAACGTGACTGCAGGGTAGTTCTAAAACAGCTCGATTATAAAGAACAAGTTCTTTTTTTTACTAACCAAAACTTAATGTTTTGTCAATTGGCGCCCGAGCAGGGACCGCGAAGAATAAAAAAGTTTACGCGTTTTAAAAATAGAGTACCTAGAAAATAATAGCTACTGTTCGCGAAGCGCATAAAGTGACCAAGTGAACGCGACCGAGTATAAAGCAATCTAACCCAAAGATTACGAATATGCAGTGAACTAAACTTTCTTCGCGGTTCCATAAAGAAACCAGATTGTTGATACCCTATAGTGTCCGTCCGTAGGGTACCGCGAAATTGTGTGTGAGCTGCAGGATCCTGAGTAAGTATACTCCACCGAGGGAATAGACGCAAGAGATAAATCCGGGCCACCGTTGCGGGAATCACCAATGATTAAAATACTACTGAAAGCGTATCCTTTAAGTTAAAATTGTCAATATATTAGAAAAATCATAACAAGATAACAAGAATTCAGGCATATGAATGTCAATCAAGAAAAAATATAAAACCATTCAAGAAATAATTAAAAGCGAATTTAAAGTAAAGTAAATAAAGTAAAATATTTTTTCTCCGGCTAAAAATAAATAAATAAAAAAAATTGTTCAAGCTAAAATTTGAAAAAACTTAAATATAAGGAATATTTTCTCTAATAAAATCATAAAAAAGAGAACTTAAAAACATAGAATAAAATAAACAAAAATCTTTTCACCAATTCAAAATAAGAAAAACAAGTGGAAACGTTGCAGTCGGACGCAACCGACAGGCAGGGGTGTACGCTGCTTTAAAGATTCTCCGATGCAGATAGGGATGCCACCAACTATCTTCCTTCCAAATTTGGTGACTCTAGCTGAAAGATTGTAAGAGCTGTTGAAAGGGGGGCTGGTGGCGGTATGGGTGGGTGTGGCATCCAAATTTTTACTGCAGATCTTTGTGAAATGTCAATTGCTATCTTCATACCAAATTTGGTGACTTTAGCTCGAAGTTTGTAAAGAGTGGGGAAAGGGGGACTGGGGGCAGTTTGGCTGGGCGTGGCATCCAAATTTTTGATGCAGATCTTTGTGGAATGTCAATTGCTATCTTCATACCAAATTTGGTGACTCTAGCTCGAAAATTGTTAAATGTAGGGAAAGGGGGTCTGGGGGCGGTATGGGTGGGCGTGGCATCCAAAGTTTTGATGCAGACCTGTGTGGAATGTCAATTGCTATCTTCATACCAAATTTGGCGACTCTAGCTCGAAGTTTGTAAAAAGTGGGGAAAGGGGGGCTGGGGGCAGTATGGGTGGGCGTGGCATCCAAAGTTTTGCTGCAGATCTATGTGGAATGTCAATTGCCACCTTCCTTCCAAATTTGGTGCCTCTAGCTCAAACTTTGTACAAAGTGGGGAAAGGGGGGTTGTGGGCGGCATGGCTGGGCGTGGCATCCAAATTTTTGATGCAGATCTTTGTGGAATGTCAATTGCTATCTTCATACCAAATTTGGTGACTCTAGCTCGAAAATTGTTAAATGTAGGGAGAGGGGGGCTGGGGGCGGTATGGGTGGGCGTGGCATCCAAAGTTTTGATGCAGACCTGTGTGGAATGTCAATTGCTATCTTCATACAAAATTTGGTGACTCTAGCTCAAAGACTGTAAAAGGTGGGGAAAGGGGGTGGAAGGGGTGCGCGTGGCTCCAAAACTTTGATGCAGTTTTTTGGGGGTCGTTAGCAGGTATCTTCCTACCAAATTTGGAGGCTCTAGCTCCAGAACTCTGGAAGATACACGCATTCCCGTTTTTGACTAAGCGTTGGGGTGGATGGGGGCGGCTAGGGCAGTATCGGTAGCCGTGGCATCCAAACTTTTGATGCAGTTTTTGGGGGGTCATCATCACCTATCTTGGCACCAAATTTGGTGGCTCTAGCTCAAAAACTGTGGGATCTATAGGCTTTTTTTACTTTAAACTGCGGGGGGGGGCTGGGGGCGGAATGGGTGGCGTGGCTCCAAAATTTTTGATGCAGTTTTTTTGGGGTTGCTATAAGCTATCTTCCCTCCAAATTTGGAGGCTCTAGCTCCACAACTCTGGAAGATACACGCATTCCCGTTTTTGACTAAGCGTTGGGGTGGATGGGGGCGGCTAGGGCAGTATCGGTAGCCGTGGCATCCAAACTTTTGATGCAGTTTTTGGGGGTCATCATCACCTATCTTGGCACCAAATTTGGTGGCTCTAGCTCAAAAACTGTGGGATTTATAGGCTTTTTTTACTTTAAACTGCGGGGGGCTGGGGGCGGAATGGGTGGGCGTGGCTCCAAAATTTTTGATGCAGTTTTTTTTGGGTTGCTATAAGCTATCTTCACTCCAAATTTTGTTCTAGCTGTAAGGATGTGCGAAATATGTGGATTTATCGGTATTGAGTTATCGAATTTATCGATTTGCCAGCCCTCCAGTTATCGTAGAACCCCCATCTTGACACTTTAATTTACTATCCCATAGATAAAGAGAATTGGAAAGTTTCAAGTCTCTAGCTTGAAGGGTGTGGAAAAAAGTTGCGAACATACAGACGGACGGACGGACGGACGGACGGACGGACGGACACCATGACGGACATTGCCCAAACCCAATATACTCTTTACCTTCGGAATCGAGTATAAAAATAACTCTTGCAACATACCATAAAAAACTACATAATTCTCTCTTGCTTTTGTTGGAAAACCGACAGCAAAATTTCAGCTCCCACACCACAACATTCAAACTTTTCGCAAGCTATTACCCAGCTAGGCGAAGAATTTTCCAAATTAAAAATGCCTGACGATAATATCATGAACGACAACCCCCCAACTACGTCCAGTAGTTCTTTGGTGACAACACCTATCGAAACGACAGTAGAAAACAAGTAAGAAGGCTCTAGTCGGGAGAGCCCGACTAGAAGATACCCTGAACCCAGTTGCAATAAATATATTAAATTTATATAAGTCTTTGGTATACTGACTTAACTTCAATCGATAAAATTAGATATCTCCGGTGTTTCTTAACCGATTTGGACGAAATTTTCAGAAAAGCTCTATCGTTACCCATTCTTTGAACCCTCATTTTTACATTTTCCAAATTCGATATTTTTTTGTTATCGATATTATGTGTATATCAGAAACCAGAATAGTTATCGATAATTTGAAGCAAACTTGTTCTGCTAATGGTATAGGAGAACTTATATACAAAATCTGAAGTCTCTAGCTTTTGTAGTCTCTGAGATCCACGCGTTCATACAGACGGACAGACGGACAGACAGACGGACAGACGGACATGGCTAAATCGACTCGGCTATTGATGCTGATCAAGAATATATATACTTTATAGGGTCGGAGATGCTTCTTTCTGCCTGTTACATACTTTTGCACAAAACCATTATACCCTTATTTACCCATTTTATGGGTTAAGGGTATAAATATATGATGAAGATACTAACAGAAAAAGGCTGGGAATTATTCCAATTAAATGCTGACTCTTAAATATTGACCGACCAGACTATAGCACCAGAACATGCGGGCAGAATTAGCGACTTAGACAAACTTCCGGACATTGTAAGAATATTAAAAGAATTTTCTGGGAACAAAACCGAGTTTACCTCATGGCGCAAAAGCGTAGACAGAGTGTTTGAAGTCTACTCCGGCACCAAGGTAAGATAGTGGGAAAAGCCGATGTTGTACTTGAGCTATATAATACCCCATTGAATTGGAAAGCACTTGCGCAGTGTTTTACGGATCATTTTGCAGACCGCAGAGATCTTAAGACGCTAGAATACCAATTATACACCCTAAGCCAACGCGGCAAATCCATCGACGAATTTTACCAGACGGTTTACTATCATCTGTCTTTAATCCCGAATCAAATAAACAACCATGATTCATCGTCAGAAACATTGAGAGCTCTCACAGAGATCTACAGGGGCAAAGCCCTGGATACTTTCATAAGAGGACTCAATGGGGATTTACCCCGATTGCTCGCCATCAAAGAACCAACTGACCTGAAACACGCTCTTCACCTGTGTCGTCTAATCGAAAATCAATCCATCAGAAATAACGTAAACCCTAACAAAATTCCTTTGCTACCACCAAGGAATATTCAGCAACCTCAAAGATTTAATAATCAACACGTATTCCGATCTAACATCCCTCAAGCTGTATCTAGAAACAATTTCAACCCAAATCTATATTATCCACCAAAACCCACTTTTAATTCACAACCACCCAGTTTCGCCCCAAGACAAATGTACCAACAGCCACAACAATTCTTTAATGTACCACCCAGGCCATCAGCCCCTAAACCACAACCACCTTCACAACCGATGGAAATTGATTCGTCTATCGGGACAATAAATAGACCAGACAACAACCAGTTCGCTGGAAAAAGACCACTATCTTCAAGGGCAGATCAAATTCCAAAGACAATTCCACATTAATACTGAAGAAACATTAGGGCAGGTCGCGGACGATCAAGTTGACGGCGAAGCTAGCACTTATGCCGATGCATACGCTAGCGGCTACGCCGACGCCTATGCACGCTACGTATACGAACAAAATTATTATGCTCCAACTGAAGAACAAGACACTCGAGAATTCCCATACGAATACGAAACCTTAAGCTGCCTTCACGCGGTCGGTTTTTCTGTAGCTTTTTTTAACCGACCAAAAAGGTTGGCATTCACATTATTCGCATCGGTTAAATCCAAAATCCCGTCACTTTTTGTTGTTACACAATCTGGACACACTTCCCTATATATATGAGTTTGTTTACATTGTTTTTTGCCAACAATTACTAAAAAATACCAAAAACGCCTTTTTTACGTTAACATGTTCGTTGCACAAATTTAACCGACTCAAAAAGAGCAGATATAGAACACGTTCTATTTTTCTCATTTTGAGTCGGTTTTTGACCGGACCTAAAAATTTTTGTGTGTTCACACGAGAGCGCTGGCTTTAAAAAAAAAAAAAAACCGATGAAAAACCGATCGTGTGAAGGCAGCTTTAGCAAGCGATGATACCCCTGTCGAAACAGTCGACATGTCCGAACTAAATTTTTTAGCTTGAATCGTTTCTCGTTACCCTACTTCCAATGTAAAACGGGGGACGGCAAAGTACTTAATTTTCTCATTGACTCTGGATCCAACCAAAATTAAATACAACTTTCACTCGTAGCAAACCCCAAAATAAACAAAGAAGCCTTCTGCGCTAATTCGATAGGCGGAAAAATAGCAATTACCCATCACGTTCTACTAAACTTATTCAGTCTCTACGACACTCCAATTCGATTTTTCTTATTACCTACTCTCAAAACGTTCCATGGTATCCTGGGTAATGATACGATGAAACAACTCAATGTAATAACTGATGTTAGAAACGGCATTCTCGTAATAAACGGCAAAAGCCAAATCCAAATCAAACAGCTGCCTGCACAGGCAATAAACAATATCAAAGTACGAACCGATCACATGTCCGATAGTCAGAAAAAAACAATAGACACCCTAACGCATGCATTTAAAAACCTTTTCGCAGACCCAGAACATAAATTAACTTACACTACAAATGTAGTTGGTGAAAGCCGAACCTCTTCAGATACCCCAGTCTATAGCAAACATTATCCATACCCTACCTCACTCAAACAAGAAGTAGAAAAACAGATTTCAAAAATGTTAGATGACGGAATAATCCGACCCTCTAGATCGCCATATAATGCACCAGTATGGGTAGTACCAAAAAAAGCTGATGCCTCAGGAAAAAAATAAATACAGACAAGTAATCGATTACAGAAGACTTAATTTAGTAACGATATCCAATCGCTACCCTATGCCTGAAATAGGAGACATCATAGCCCAGTTAGGGGACAGTAAATTTTTCACGGTCCTCGACCTAAAAAGCGGTTTTCATCAAATCCCTCTAAAAGAAACAGACATAGAGAAGACAGCATTTGCAGTCAATGGCGGGAAATACGAATTCACTAGACTACCATTCGGTCTCAAGAATTCTCCCTCAATCATCCAAAGAGCCCTAGATGATATCTTAAGGGATCATGTTGGAAAAATATGCTATGTCTACATCGATGACATTATCGTCTTCAGCAAAAGTGAAAACGATTATGCTCATCATTTGAAACAAGTCTTCACGACCGTACAGAACACATATATGAAAGTCCAGATGGATAAGTGCGAATTTTTTAAAAGGGAAGTCAATATTCAAGGCTTCACTATTTCGGATCATGGTGAAAAACCAATCCACAGAAGGTTCAAGCAATTTCAAAGTTTCCCATACCCAAAATACTCAAAGAGCTGCGATCATTTTTAGGACTCGCAGTTTACTACCGCAAATTTATAAGAGACTACGCGAAACTAGCAAAACCACTCACTATCTTACTAAGAAGCGAAGGCGGTCGAATTTCAAGCAAAGCATCGGACAAAGTCCCAGTAAATATGAATGAACAAGCAATAGAGGCAATAACTTAGTTCCACTGACGTTATCCTAAAGTACCCGAATTTCAATAAATAATTTCACGTAACAACTGACGCTTCAAATTATGCAATAGGAGCCGTCCTCGAAGAAGAAGGTAAACCTATTACTTTCATATCTCGCACTTTATCAAAAACAGAGGAAAATTACGCGACAAATGAAAAAGAAATGCTCGCAATAGTTTGTGCTCTACAAAGCCTCCGAATATACCTTTACGGTACAGCTAAGGTGGTAATTTTCACAGATCACCAACCACTTACTTTTGCTTTAAGCAACAAAAACCATAATGGTAAATGAAAACGTTGGAAGAGTTACCTGGAAGAATTTAATTACGAACTGAAATATAAACCAGGAACATCCAATGTAGTAGCAGATGCATTGTCCAGAAACCCAATGAGCGAAATAAATAGCACCGAAGCCACAATAATGAGCGATGAAAGCTCGTCCCATAACCTAATCCCCTCAATGGAAGTTCCCATTAATGTTTTCCAGAAAAACCCGACAACAGATTCGAGATACCTTTCCCAACATACCATAGGCACATAATAACTCAACCAAGCTACACAGAAGATGAATTAATCAAAATTTTTAAAGAAAGACTCGACCCAAGGCTAGTTAACGGCATGTGCACGCCGGAACATATCATGGGATGAATTCAAAATTTCTACCCAGTCCATTTCTCATCATACAAAATTAGATACACACAAAGACAGGTAGAGGACATTACCGACACTAATAGACAAAGCGAAATAATAGCCCAAGAGCACAGAAGAGCTCACAGAAACGTTTCAGAGAACAAAGCCCAAATCTTAGAAAAATATTTTTTTTCCACAGCTACATAAAAAGGTAAAAGAAATCGCGAAGTCATGCAAAGAATCCAAATACGACAGACACCCCCCAAACTCCGAAATCCAATCAACACCGATTCCCCAATCTTTACATTTACATTACTGAAAAACACACCATACTAACAAGCATTGACAAATTCTCAAAATATGCTCAAGTAAAAATTCTAAAGTCTAGGACCGCAGGAGACATAAAAATTCCACTAAGAGAAATTTTAATAGCATTTGGAATCCCAAAAATAGTAGTCATCGATAACGAAAGAGCTTTAAACTCAGCATCAATTAAATTCCTTTTACAAGATCAACTAGGCATACAAGTTTTTACCACACTCCCCTATAGTTCAACGAGCAATGGCCAGATTGACAGATTTCATTCCACCCTATCAGAAATAATGACATGCCTTAGGAAAGACAATAGCGAAATGAATTTTACCGACACTCTTTTCAAAGCGATTCAAGAATATAACTCATCCATTCACTCCGTAGTTGGAAAAAGTCAAGAGACATAATTTTCGGCACGTCAGTCCATAACGACCCAAAGAAATCAGAAGAAAATAAGAAAAAAATAGTCGAAAAATTCAAAGAAAAACAAAACACTGACTTACAGTACCACAACAAGAAAAAGAAAGAGGTAAAGAACTACGAACCAGGGGAAACAGTATATGTCAAAATTGATAAAAGATTAGGATCAAAGCTTACACCTAAATATAAAAGAGAAATAGTAGCAGAAATTAGCAATTCAACTATTAAAACACAATCAGGAAAAACAGTACACAAGAATAACATTAGAACTTAATCTAAAGATTTTTTTACCAACATGCCTGGGGATAACGACAGTCCTCGACTACTCGAACTCACATGTTATTTCAATCGACACCGGACTAGCAGCTAAGCAGGACGGCACCTTTAAAATAACTCACCTTTTTGATTTGGAAAAATATTCTGTTACCTACTCATCATTGGAAAAATCGTTACAAGACCTCAACCCATCCCATCCTCTATGCCCATACCTTTCACTTAAACTAGCAACAAACACTAAAGATTTAATTTACATAATTAGTCTCCCGACAATAAGTTCAGATGATTGTAGAACACTCAAAGTCAAAGCTGTAAAGAAAGCCCACATAATAAATGATATAAAACATGAAAACTTGTTAGAACGTAAGAATGAGTTATATGCTATTGAAGTTAATTGCGAAAATAATAACGATAGTACAATTTGTAACAGAAATAAATTACTGGATTTAAGTAACGACACTTGCCTTTACGCACTGCTCAAACTTAAAAAACCAGAATGTACCATAATTAATTACCAACACATCCCCGAATTCGAGGAGATACTTCCGGGTACACTAATGCTAAATGGATTCAACGGTTTCGTTATGCTAGACGAAAATAGACTGCCACTTCAGGGAACATTCCTCATCCAATATAGAAACTCCACAGTCAAAATTAAAGACAGGATCTACAAAACAGAAGAGGTCCAACCCGCGGAGCCAGAGCCACCCCTGTTCCAGCTTTCAGTAGAAAAAACTAAACTGGATGAAGTTCTTTCGCTACAGATGATCAACGAGTTAAATATAAAAAAAACACACTTCGCTCAGCATCTTATTCTTAATTATAATAGGATTAACCATCGAACTCATCAGAAGAAACAGAGTAACAACTAAGAAGAGAAAAGTAAGCGAAGACAACACTTCAAGCAATAAGGCTCTAGAAGGAGTTTATGTAGCGACCGAGGACGCTCGCACTTAAAGGGGGAAGAGTTAACACCCTGCATGTCAAAGTCTCGACAAGTATGCAGACAGCCAAGACACAACAACAATTTGGCTGATGAGACTCAACAACAACAACACAAGCAGTCACCATATCACGCGCAAACACAGGTTGCGCAAGAAGCCACGAGCGCTGACCAAACATCAGCAGCGGCTCACCGTGGGACTGGCGGATGCAACCGGACACCCTCATACTGCAACGTTCTACAGGTGCGATCGGCAGAGGGCACAGAGGAGAAGCCACGTGCGCTGAATGCGCACTCTACAGGCCAGCGACCGTGGGACCAACAACGACAGCGGTATTGACGGCAGCGGCAGCATAAGCAGAGACGCCGGCAGAGCGTAGGTTAAGTGGTAAATTATAAGTCAATTTGTAATTAGTTCTAGAACAGCTCGATAATAAAGCACAAGTTCTTTTTTTTATTAACCAAAACTTAATGTTTTGTCAATTGGCGCCGGAGCAAGGACCGCGAAGAATAAAAAAGTTTACGCGTTTTAAAAATAGAGTACCTAGAAAATAATAGCTACTGTTCGCGAAGCGCATAAAGTGACCAAGTGAACGCGACCGAGTATAAAGCAATCTAACCCAAAGATTACGAATATACTCTGAAATAAACATAAAGAAACCAGATTGTTGATACCCTATAGTGTCCGTCCGTAGGGTACCGCGAAATTGTGTGTGAGCTGCAGGATCCTGAGTAAGTATACTCCACCGAGGGAATAGACGCAAGAGATAAATCCGGGCCACCGTTGCGGGAATCACCAATGATTAAAATACTACTGAAAGCGTATCCTTTAAGTTAAAATTGTCAATATATTAGAAAAATCATAACAAGATAACAAGAATTCAGGCATATGAATGCCAATCAAGAAAAAATATAAAACCATTCAAGAAATAATTAAAAGCAAATTTAAAGTAAAGTAAATAAAGTAAAATATTTTTTCTCCGGCTAAAAATAAATAAATAAAAAAAATTGTTCAAGCTAAAATTTGAAAAAACTTATATAAGGAATATTTTCTCTAATAAAATCATAAAAAAGAGAACTTAAAAACATAGAATAAAAAAACCAAAATCTTCTTACCAATTGAAAATAAGAAAAAAAAATAACTCTTGCAACATACCATAAAAAACTACATAATTCTCTCTTGCTTTTGTTGGAAAACCGACAGCAAAATTTCAGCTCCCACACCACAACATTCAAACTTTTCGCAAGCTATTACCCAGCTAGGCGAAGAATTTTCCAAATTAAAAATGCCTGACGATAATATCATGAACGACAACCCCCCAACTACGTCCAGTAGTTCTTTGGTGAGAACACCTATCGAAACTACAGTAGAAAAATATATGATGAAGATACTAACAGAAAAAGGCTGGGAATTATTCCAATTAAATGCTGACTCTTAAATATTGACCGACCAGACTATAGCACCAGAACATGCGGGCAGAATTAGCGACTTAGACAAACTTCCGGACATTGTAAGAATATTAAAAGAATTTTCTGGGAACAAAACCGAGTTTACCTCATGGCGCAAAAGCGTAGACAGAGTGTTTGAAGTCTACTCCGGCACCAAGGTAAGATAGTGGGAAAAGCCGATGTTGTACTTGAGCTATATAATACCCCATTGAATTGGAAAGCACTTGCGCAGTGTTTTACGGATCATTTTGCAGACCGCAGAGATCTTAAGACGCTAGAATACCAATTATACACCCTAAGCCAACGCGGCAAATCCATCGACGAATTTTACCAGACGGTTTACTATCATCTGTCTTTAATCCCGAATCAAATAAACAACCATGATTCATCGTCAGAAACATTGAGAGCTCTCACAGAGATCTACAGGGGCAAAGCCCTGGATACTTTCATAAGAGGACTCAATGGGGATTTACCCCGATTGCTCGCCATCAAAGAACCAACTGACCTGAAACACGCTCTTCACCTGTGTCGTCTAATCGAAAATCAATCCATCAGAAATAACGTAAACCCTAACAAAATTCCTTTGCTACCACCAAGGAATATTCAGCAACCTCAAAGATTTAATAATCAACACGTATTCCGATCTAACATCCCTCAAGCTGTATCTAGAAACAATTTCAACCCAAATCTATATTATCCACCAAAACCCACTTTTAATTCACAACCACCCAGTTTCGCCCCAAGACAAATGTACCAACAGCCACAACAATTCTTTAATGTACCACCCAGGCCATCAGCCCCTAAACCACAACCACCTTCACAACCGATGGAAATTGATTCGTCTATCGGGACAATAAATAGACCAGACAACAACCAGTTCGCTGGAAAAAGACCACTATCTTCAAGGGCAGATCAAATTCCAAAGACAATTCCACATTAATACTGAAGAAACATTAGGGCAGGTCGCGGACGATCAAGTTGACGGCGAAGCTAGCACTTATGCCGATGCATACGCTAGCGGCTACGCCGACGCCTATGCACGCTACGTATACGAACAAAATTATTATGCTCCAACTGAAGAACAAGACACTCGAGAATTCCCATACGAATACGAAACCTTAGCAAGCGATGATACCAACAAGAATATTCTTGTTGGATGAAAGGGTGATTATTCGATGTTATGAGCCACGACTTCGTCGTCGTGTGTTAAACACCTCTATCGACCTCTTTGTCGCGTTGATAAGTTTAAAACGAAAGACTCAGGTTTCGTTTTAGTAAATCATTTACTGGTACGTCCGTATTATAAATTTTCTCCCATAAATGTAATATGTAAAGTGTTTTGTTGACCAATAAATGGCAAGAAGTTCTTTCTCTATTGTGCTATAATTAAGTTCATGATTTTTAAGCGAACGGCTAGCATAAGAAATTACTTTATTTCCCTGCATGAGCACGGCGCCTAAGGCATAGTTACTTGCATCTGTGACTATCGTAAATTTCTTATTAAAATCTGGGTATACGACAATCGGATCACATGCTATGTATAAGGATTTTAAGTTTTTGAAAAGCTTCTATGTAGTCTTGATCATGTGTGTTAACTTTAGCATTTTTCCTTATACATTTATTTAAAGGCTGAGCAATTTCTGAGTAGTCTTTTTTGTAGCGTCTTAGATACCCTGTTATGCCTAGAAAGATTTTAATTTGTTTTTGGTTTGTCGGTAATTTTATCTTAAATATTGCTTCAATATTCTTTTGAGTTGGTTTAAGACCTTCTGAATTAATAACATGGCCAAGAAATTCGATCTCTTGTCTGACAAACTCACATTTGTCTGGTTGGAGTTTTAAATTTGCTTTCGATAGGCAGCTGAGTATACAATTTAGATGATTGACGTATTCTTCTATATTCTTTGAAAATATAAGGATGTCATCCATATAAGCTATGCAAAATTGTCCTATATAGGGGCTAAGAATATTATTCATTAGTCTTTGAAATGTCGAGGGAGCGTTCCGTAGTCCAAAAGGCATACGAAGAAACTCATAATGGCCACTTGAAGTTGAAAATGCCGTTTTGTGTATATCTCTTTTGTCCATTTCTATTTGGTAGAAGCCTTTTGTGAGGTCTAGGCTAGAAAAAATTTTGCAACCCATTAACTTGTCAAAAATCTCATCTATATTTGGGATCGGGAATCGATCTTCGATGGTTTCTTTATTTAGTTTGCGGTAGTCTACGACTAACCGCCACTTTTTCTTATTAGACTGGTCCATTTTCTTCTGAACGACCCATTAAGGGCTATTGTATGGGCTTTTTGAATGTCTTATAATTCCTTGTTTTAGCATATCTTCTATTTGCCTATTAACTTCGTCTATATGTTTTTCGGGATATTTGTATGTTTTTGAATAAATTGCTATTTCATTCTTTGTAATTATTCTGTGCCTAATATCGCCCGTGCAACTTAGGTCTTGGCCTTCTTTATAGAAAATATTTTCAAATTTTTCTAAGAGGTTATCTACTAAGAGTTTTGTCTGCGGGTCAATATGGTTCAGTGAAATTAGATTGTTAATATTTAGTTCTAATTGATTTCTTTGAATATAAAGATCTAAGTAGACATCATTAACTTTCAACTTTATGTTAGGGTAATCGATAACTGCATTCATGTCATTAAGTATATTACCGCCTATTAACCCATCGAAAGCGTTGTGAAAATTATATTCTAAAAATTCGCAAATATAACTTTCAGATTTAAATTCTTTAAAGCATGGAAACTTAATTTACTTATTTTAATTTTGTTGCCCATTGATTTTACCTCTAGGTCAATGTCTGTTTTCCACTTTGGGTGGCGCATATTCTCATTAATAACGCTGAATTCTGCTCCAGTGTCAATAATAAACAAAAGTGTTCTCTTTTTTCCTTGAATTTTTATATATGGTAGTCGTCTTGCCCCTCTATCTGAAAATTTACATCAGCCTGGTTATGATGGTGGTGATCCATCGGCTCAGAAGTAAGAAGTTTGCTTTGCTCTGAGGTTTGCATATTTCTGCTATTTGTCGACACTCGAGCAGAATTAGAAGCTGAGTTTTTATTCGACTGATATTGATATGGATACCCCTGCTTTTTATTGTTTAAACCTCCGGATCTTCTGTTGGTCCCTGAACTACTTTGTGCAACAATTTGCTCGTTTACATTTTTATTATCATTGCTAAAATTTGTTCTAAAATTGAATTTATTGTTTTTGTTATTCTTTCGGATAGGCCCGAAAAATGTATAGCTTTGGTGTCGAGCTTCCTCAATGATTTTATAAGCATCGTCTAAAGGTTGTGGGTCTCTTGCGAAAATCATCGTTTTCGTAGTTTCAGGTAAGTTGTCTCTTAACACGCGGAGTGCAATTCGGTTTACTTCAGAAGTGTTGTATGTGTTATCGCTATGTAGTAGTATCCGATTGTGTACTCTATTGGCAACTTCATTAATTTTGTTGTAATACTCTTCTATAGTCGATTCTACACGACACAATTTTAACATATCCATTAGGAAATCGCTTGACTCTTTTTCGCCAAAATGTTTTAAAACAATTTGTTTTAACCTTTCCCACTCAGTTATATTTACATACCTATGGAGCACTGGCCTACACAATCCTACAAATTTGTTTTTAACAAAGCCAAACAAAATGTTTTTGTTGGCTGTGTCGAAAACGTCAAACGTTGGAAGAATAGTTTCTATTTGTGTTATTAAATCTGGCAGTTAATTTGTATCAGTACCATCAAAATTTTGTATGAATTTTATGCAGTTCATTGTTGAATTAAACGCGGCTAAGATATTTGCATCCATGATTTTTTTTATACCCTTAACCCATAAAATGGGTAAATAAGGGTATAATGGTTTTGGGCAAAAGTAAGTAACAGGCAGAAGGAAGCATCTCCGACCACATAAAGTATATATATTCTTGATCAGCATCAACAGCCGAGACGATATAGCCATGTCCGTCTGTCCGTCTGTCTGTCTGTCTGTCTGTCTGTCCGTCTGTCTGTCTGTATGAACGCGTGGATCTCAGAGACTACAAGAGTTAGAGACTTCTGATTTTGTATTTAAGTTCTCCTATACCATGAGCAGAACAAGTTTGCTGCAAATTATCGATAACTATTCTGGTTTCCGATATACACATAATATCGATAACAATAAAATATCGAATTTGGAAAATCTAAAAATGAGGGTTGAAGTAATGGATAATGATAGAACTTTTCTGAAAATTTCAACCAAATCGGTTGAGAAACACCGGAGATATCTAATTTTATCGATTGAAGTTAAGTCAGTATACCAAAGTCAATTATAAATTTAATTTACATATTTATTGCAACTGGGTTCAGGGTATTTTCTAGTCGGGCTCTCCCGACTAGAGCCTTCTTACTTGTTTTTTTTTTTTTCTTTTGTTTTTGTTCCACTGATATTATCAATTATTAATTTGCTGTTTATTTTAACTTTGCTATTAGACCAATAAAAGCTAATTTTTTTTTTTTCACGTGCTTATTAAAGCTTTGTGATTTGTCTTACGCGCTTTTTCGCTTGGTGCCGATGAAACCTTTCCAGGTATGTTGCATGTTCCTCTTTGCGTTGAAGCTCTACCAAGTGTGTTGGCCCACGTGTATTGAAGAATCTCCAAACGTTAATTATGGAATATTAGAACTGCTTACTGTGCTATACACCAGATTTTGTTTATTGTCCGTCTTGACGGATGGCTGGTTTTATTTTGTTTTTCTTAATCCTCGTCGCCAGTTAGATGAAAGGGTGATCGTTGCCTTTTGCGCTGAGACTTCTTCGTCCAGGTTAGATGAAAGGGTGATTATTCGATGTTAGCAGCCCCGACTTCGTCGTCGTGTGTTAAACACCTCTATCGACTTCTTTGTCGCGTTGATAAGTTTAAAACGAAAGACTCAGGTTTCGTTTTAGTAAATCATTTATTGGTACGTCCGTACTGATTTAAGGTGTCCTATCTAATACCGAATAAGAGGTAAGCTTTGTTGTTTAAATCTCCAAGTGAAAGCTTAGCTGCCAGGTGCATACAAGCATAATGAGCTTAAACTAATAAGTGAGGGTATGGTTGGGTGTACATGACTATATTTTATTATTTTTATCAATATTTTATTTCAATTGTTTAAGCTTAGTACGCAGGAACTAGAAATATTTCTATTTGTGTCAAACTCCATATAAAAAAAATGCTCGAAATAATTTCTGGACTTAACTTCTAGAGACATTTCTAATGAGTATAGGCAGCAGCTAGAAATGTATACTCAAAAAATTTTGAGAGTTGCCACATCGATTACATTGAAGTGGATCGTGTGGATGGCATTGAACAGCTGAATTTCTGCTAGAAAAAATGAGCAGCACATTATTTCTAGGCACAACTGTGCCCGTATTACTCTTTTACCTTTTTGTTTTGCCATTTTTTTTTTTGCGTTTTTGGGATTTTTCCGGTATTTTTAAGGGGCACACAGGGTCTTAGGATACACATTAGAAATAATGTGTAAATTTCTATCAGAAATAATTCTAGTTCCTGATGACGACACCATAACCAAAAATTCTGATATTGAAATTCTTTTGAATCAACCAGATGAATTCACTGGCAAGCGAGAAAAGTGAGAACAACTTAAAGTGTTATACAATAGTTCTAAAGCCATATTTTTCCTTAGAGTTTGATACAAATTTTAAATAAATCGTCGATTGGGAGATCAATTTTGGCTTATTAAATGGAACATGCTAAATTAAATGAAAAGTGCAGAGATGCGTTAATAAATATCATTGTTCAGGAAGCTATAAATACGAACATAAATATTGGTAGTAGAGACTTTCCGCTAATAATTAAATAAATAGTTTTCGTATTTCCCAGCGAAAAATCAATGCAGGTAATCTTAAACAGTTCCTGAGAAGATAGATTTCTATAATAATTTTAATATATTTGATTTGTGTTAAATTAATTACTTATATGTTTACCTTATATTCTGCTTAAAGGATTATCATTATATTCGGAGGGTGTCAAATCGCGGTCCAAGCGGAAAATTGTTTTCAAAATACAAAAACTTTCGAGCTAAACGCATAAAAACGGATTGCTTGGATTCGTCGTTGAATGAAACTTTTAGTTTAAGCGAAGAAACAGAAAATCAGGACTTAGTAGGAACAGACACTTCGGTTGCCGCAGCACTTGCTAGAGATTGCAACAGCTGGCAAGATGTCTGCGATAAATGGGAGAAAACTTTTTATATGCGCCGTCTAAATTTACAAGAGTTACAGAGCGATGAGTTTTTTGCAGCGTGGCCTAAACTTTTGCACAGCAAAGCAGCGGATTTGGTTAGCATTGTGAATGTATGAATTGACATTGATGAGAAAATAACACACTTTAAATTGTTTTAATTTCAGATTGAAATTGATTTCAAAATTTTATTCCCTGCGAAATCTCATTTGCTGGAATCCAAATGGGAAGAAATTAAAATTAAAATTTTGAATTATTATAAGCAGAAAATAACGAACTTGCCTTGCAAGGCGCAGTTGTCTGTAGCAACGCAGACACAAAATAAAGGTAAATATTTACAGTATCGGACAAAACTAAAGCACCCCCCTATGCAAGTTTTTTCATTTGATTTTTTTTTTTATGAAAACGATGCTGTTGTTATATAGTGTTAGTGTTTTTTATTAACTTGTGTCCTAAATATTAATTAACAAAAGATTTTGGCATGATACAATCCATAAAAAAAATTTTTGTCCAAAAAACCATTTTAACTCGTAAATCGCGACAAAACTAAAGCACACCCTAAAAATTGTTTGTAAATTTAACTACGCCACTGAAATATAACGGTAAAAGTTAACGGTACACTTCTTAAATGCATGTAAAATCATGCTGCAGTATTAAGAAGAAGAAATTAGTTCGATTTCATGCAGAAATTGTCATTGTTTGAAAGTTTGCATTGAGATAAGAGCAACGATTGGAGAGGCGGCTTATCGAGACACAAACTAAGTGCAAAACATTCAATCAACAGATCAGTTATTTCGAGGCTGATTGCAAAATTTCTTCATTCTGGTCACACATATGCTACTCATTCCGGAGGAAGACCACGTAAAACTACGCGTCTTGAAGATTCCCTGATACTGTATATTCTTGTTACATAAGTATGTTCTATAGAAAATTTACCATTATCTTTTCCAGATGCGAAGGATTTTATAATCACAATATTATTGAATGCAGTAATTACATGTGCTTAGTGATATAAGGACCAAACAGGAAAACTGTCCAATCAAGGATAGCCAGGACAGCTTTGTTTTGCGTTGTGCCACAGTTAACGACGTTTCACATAGAGTTGAGAATATTGTCAACAAACATTATTCAACTGGTCAAACTCTGCAGCCATTTTTGATTTTGGTAGGAGAGGAAGAGGATGTCAAAGGGTTTTATATCTACTTAGATAACAATTTATTTAAGTTTTCTTCATTTATAGAAAGTCTTGATGCTTGCTGTAAGATATTTCAGGTACTAAACCTACAATACCCAAAAGCTTGTAAACAGTCCTGGATTTTGATTCAACATTATTTTTATGAAATTTATACGAAATTTGACTGCAAGTCAGCAAATGCAACCGCCGTCATTAACTATCTTAAAAATTAATCAACATGTTTCCATGTTTTAAATGTCAGGCGGCATTGAATGAGTCTCATTTATTAATTGCCCATTTAAATGAAGTTCATTTATTCAAAGGAAATGGAATACTCATACGATGCGCTCAAAATAATTGTAATAATCAAAAAACATTTTGCAGAGTAAAACTATTGTAATATGATATTGAAAAATTGTTAGTTTTCAGATAAAAGTTTAATCCTAATTTAAGACTTAATAAAATAAAATATATTCAAAATTTTGTAAAAACGAGATTTTTTATACCAAGCTCATTGACATCCAAGCATTCTTATATTTAATCTGCCTTATACTCAAATTAAGTCCATGTATTGGGTTAAATTCAATACCAGTGTTCTTAATTTTGGGCTTAAATCTACTTCAGAAACGGAACTGAAAATGGGATTGCCATTCCTGAATTTAAAATGTTTTAGGATTACTTTGAGTTCATAAATCGAGCTTATAATAGGATTGCCATTCTTGAATGTTGCCAGATTTGGGAATAAAATAAGTTTAAACATAGTGGCGCATAGTTAATTTTGGCTATGCCAAGACTATGATACCCTTCACACAGCCAAATCAGTTGTTGGTGATTTTTCGCTAATATTTTTACTCTTGAGCGTCATTTACTTGTTCGTGTGCGACAACAACAACAATTTGACATGTAGGTACTTGAAAGTGCACGACAGAGACAACAATTGATAGTAGGATATGTTAAATTTGTATGGTGGCTATGTCGTAGAATGCTCCGATCATAGTGAACAAATCCGACATGATCTAAGCAATCTGTGAAAGTTTCATCAAGATCGGTTCAGCAGTTTGTCCGGAAATCGTGTTGATATGGTAAATTTATATGGTGGCTATATCGTAGAATGCTCCGTTCGGGATGAAATTTCATAGTGAACAAACCCGACATGATCTAAGCAATCTGTGAAAGTTTCATCAAGATCGGTTCAGAAGTTTGGCCAGAAATCGTGATGAAACAGACAGACGGACAGACGGATATCAATTCCTGAGCTCGTCCTGATCATTTTGATATATAGTTTATGGGGTCTCCCATCATTCCTTTAAGGCGTTACAGATTCATGACAAAGTCAATATACCCTGTGAAGGGTATAAAAATCGAGCTATTATTATGATTGCCATTCTTGAATTTAATCTGTTTTGCGATTGATTTAAGTCTGACATACGGTCTTAAATCAATCCTAACAAGGAAAAATCGACTATTATTATAAATTTGGGATTAAAAAAAACGTTTTTGTATTAAGTACATCGGATTCAGTTTAAGAATTTCTGACCTTATCCAGATAATGAATCCGTTAGGCTACGATTTGACACCGTTTGCCTTGATTTTTTTTTTTTTTTTTTTTTGAGTGCCCTTAGCCTTGATCATTGCTTCAGCAACTATTTAATTCATGAACCATTTCGTGTTATATGTTCTGACTTTAACAATCTTCATTCTCTTGTCTCCTTGGAGGCCTCAACTCCAGTACTAACAAGATCGATCCTTTTTGCTTTATCTAATCGTAACCACTAATCACTAATCTAACGCTGGTCTGATTGGGTTTTTCTGTGTTTTTCCCAATCCACGCAACAAATGTTGGACTCAATTTTTATTGAATTTCCCAGAGCTTTAACGTTGACTTTTAATTATATTTTCAGATTTATTAAATTCTATATATTACTTAATTTAAATATTTTAACTATTTTAAATTTAAAGTAAATTTGATTCATTTTAATGTCAGCTGCTCTTAGCTGACTATAAATAAATAAATAAATATGTTTGCTGATGATGTGAAGCTATGTTTCACCTATAATGATGCTTCTCTTTGTAACTTGCTACAGTCAGATTTGGGTGCACTGTCGGCCTGGTGTCGTTTTTACCTACTCAATTTAAATTGTTATCAATGTCATGTCAAAGTCATGTCTTTTTGTAGAAGTACCCCTCATACTGCTCACTACTTGCCACGTGTTCGAAATTAAATATTTAGGCATTATTTTTGATCCTTATTAAAAGTTCGACGCGATGATTTCTTCTATGGTCAATAAGGCCATTAATGTCATTGGCTTCATCAAGCGGTGGTCGAAAGAGTTAACTAACGATCCCTACACCACTAAAACGCTTTATACTTCCCTAGTACGTCCCATCCTTGAGTATGGATCTTGTGTGTGGGCCCCACAACACTCGATTCACCAGGATAGAATTGAATCTGTGCAGAAGAAATTTCTTCTGTTTGCCCTTAGAAGTTTTAACTGGGTTCCTGGAGTTGACTTACCCCCGTATTCAAGTAGACTCCTTCTAATAAATCTTTTGTTCCTGTTAAACCGTAGAACTATGCATGGAGCATTATTTATTACTAACCTACTTAATGGTGAATTAAATTTAATGTCCCAATCGATCTACACTTAACTTTTTACGCCTCAGCCTTGATCGTTGCTTGGGCAACTATTTAATTCATGACCCATTTCGTATTATATGTTCTTTTTATAACAAACTTTATTCTCTCGTCTCCTTGGAGGCCTCAACTTCAGTACTTAAAAGATTGATCATTATTGTTGTCCCTGCTTGTAAACGAATATGATAGTATTGATGTTGCGGCAAAGAAAAGTGGTCGTAAAAGACGAAGTCTTGCTCGTGAATGGACAAACGCTGTGTCTGTTGCTTTGCATTCGCTTTGTTTTGTTTGTGCTTAATTGCAGAGAATTAAGCTTATTGATTTGTAGGAGCACGGTTTCTGGGTTGGCAATTATTAATATATTTAGTTATAATAGAGAATAATGGGTTGGCAATAATTAAATTTAGCTATAATAAAAAGTGTGAGCTTGTGTGCATTTACAAAAGAAGCAAAACAGAAATGCACTAGACGAATGATGAAGCATTACTGCCTTTCGCACAGTTTGAGGTTTTTGGAGGTGCTACCGCTGTCTGGAAATGGGACATACCGCTAGCAGCTGCCGTAATCTAGTGGATATGTCCCAATGCGGCATCAGGTTTGGAGACTTGGGTCAAAAGGCATCAAGCTGTAAGAGCGAAGCGCAGTGCTTCATCTGCACCGCTACGGGCAGTGCCTCAACCAGGGCAGTAGCAGATGTCCACTCAGCGAGGTGTAAGTAGTCGTGCAAAATGAAGTGCATCCAGCTGAACGTCAACCATTGTACAGCGGCTCAGGACTTGTTGTCGCAAACATTGTGTGAACGCTTTGCGGATCTTGCAGTGCTGAGTGAGCTATACTGGCTGCAGAAGGGACCAGACTGCGCACTAGACACGTCAGGAAGAGCGGCTATTTGGTCTTGTGTGAGCGCTGTGACATAACCGACCAAACTTTACCGGGCGGATACCTTCGTACGTGGGATGGCGGGCGACATGTGGATCTACTCCGTCTATCTGGTGCCAAGCTTGCAGCTCTCCGAGCTTAACAACACCCTAGACTCTCTGGTGGCAGAAAATAGAGGTCGGCACCCAGTTATCATCGCTGACAACGCATGGGTATTTGTTAGTTTTTTTTCCACCGACGTGGAGACAACAAGGTGGCTAACAGGCGGTGCACAACTGCTCCTAATACCAATTTTATTATTATTATACACCTATCCTCCTATTGTAACGAGACTCGTCTAAAACGATTTCGCAGTTAAACGCTTCATAAACTAATGAAATTCGGAAAATTTTTAAAATATGTATTTTTGGTTACATAATCTTGTCCGCAATACATATGTTGAAAATATTTTTGAGTTTCTTTCGTTTGGAAACGCTGATTGCAATAACAAGGGATTCCCCTTTCTGTGAAACTTGTGCGTTTAAAAACGAGCGCAGTGTAGGTCAGAGAGCTGCAACGAGTGTGTTCGAGAATAAATTTCGGACACACCTGAATTTGTTAAGTTTCAGCAGGTACTTTTTGAAAAATTTTTCGTTTCTATTTTTGTTTTAATTATAAGAATAAGTTCACTACGGCACCACGCCATTTTTAAGGCAAACTATACCTAGTTTAAAGTTTCCTGATATGCTTTACTCTTCTTCCATTTGAATAAATGACTTATTTGCGCAGTTTTTATCTTTTTACGCAGCTTTATGTAGGAAAAACAAAGATTTCATATAACACGGATTTTTCTGGAAACTATCTTCGGTGTAAATCGGGAGATTGGTGTATACTTTTAAGTTATTGCTACCTGGTCTAATGAACTTGTGAGATAGTTCGGAGGGTTGCGTATAGCGAACGCCCTTTTTATGGGGTTAACTGCGAATAAGCGAGAATCTTCGCAAATAAGCAGTCCCGTACAATTAACGGGTACGGTACCGTTCACCGTACCTACAAGACGCTTTAGGCGCCATCTTTAAGGCAACTGTCATATAAGACGCAAAATATACTGCTCCGGCAACTTGTCGTTATATCAATTATTCTTAAATTGTTGTCTAAGCCCGAGGCTAGCAACAGGAAGTCAGTAAACTTTCACACCGCAATCTTCTGTTAATATCAACACGAAGACACTTAGCTTCACCTCTAGCATCAACGAGGGAATCACTTCACACACCAAGGAGAGAAGCTACCTTACTGGAAACCTGCAGCGAAGGACTGGAGGATAGTAAATAACTTAAAAATTTTCCTACGCGCAACTGTCGTCGAATGCAGACGTGTTTTCTCATCGTGGTCCGGTTAATTAATTCCCAAACGCAAAAGTGCAGTGATATAGAATTTTATAAAATATATATTTTATGCGAAAAGACGCTAAGTGCAATGTATCTGCACAAATTGCTTTTTAAAAATCTGCAATTTAAACAAAACAATTGACTTTTAACAAATAATAACATATTAAACAAAAGGCACTAATAAATTCTTCACCTCGCTTAAGACAATGAGTCAACGCGAGAATTGTGGCCAGCGACAACGCGAGCAAGACGAGCGTCGTCGGCTGAGCAACGCTTACTTTTCCGTAGTTTCAGAGCAGCCCGAGCGGTCAATTACCCCCAACCCGCAAATCGAACTCTCTTACACAGCGCGTGCCAGAGAACGTTCTTGCTCACCGTCTCCGTCCCTGTTATCTATCGAGTCAACGCAATCCGACCACGCGCGGTCGGCAACACCCAATCCGACAAATGAAGTATTGCACACAGCACGCGACCGAAAGTTTTCGTGCTCCCCGTCTCTCTTAGCAACGACTGCAAGTGCCGCGGCCTCTCTAGGTACCGCAACTGCGACTACAACCACAACTGCACCGATACCTACTTCCCGTTCAACAAGCACAACGACTGCTGCGCAGTCAGCAAATCAAACTGCAAACAGCAAAAATGTTAAGCCGGCTACGCAGACTGGTATGGATCGCTACATTTATATCAAAAGAAAGCTAAGTCCGCAAAATTCTACGAATAAACCAAAAATGACCCGTAGCAATTTAAATATACCCTCGAATGATACTACATACAATAGCAATAGATTTCACATCTTGGCAGAAAACACAGATGATCTGCCTTCTGAAGCCGTTGGGGTTGTCACGAAAAAGCCGAAGCCACCCCCAATATATATACGCGAGAAAAGCTCCAGTGCTTTTGTTAACAAAGTTATCGAGCTCATAGGCAAAGATAGTTTCTACATAGTCCCTCTCGTACAGGGTAAAATTCAAGAAATTAAAGTCCAGAAAAAATCGGAAGATAATTACAGAGTTCTCATAAAGTATCTAAGCGAAAAAAAAAATGAATTATTATACGTATCAATTAAAAAGCTCCAAGGGCCTGCAGGTCGTAATAAAAGGCATAGAACCTGATGTAACACCAGAAGAAATAAAACAGGCGCTGCAGGAAAAAGGATTTCGAGCAAAAACCGTCATAAACATCTTAAACAGGAACAAGATGCCGCAACCACTTTTTAAAATAGAACTTGAACCAGAAACGAAGATGCTTAAAAAAAACGAAGTGCACTCAATATACAAACTTCAGCTTTTACTTCACCGAAGAATCACCGTAGAAGAACCGCACAAACGAAACGGTCCGGTACAATGTATGAACTGCCAAGAGTACGGCCATACAAAAGCCTACTGTACACTGCGCTCGGTATGCGTATACTGTGGGGAACTGCACAGCTCCGCAAGTTGCCCAGTAAGTAAAGAAGACTCTAGCAAAAAATTCTGCAACAACTGCGAAGGCAAGCATACAGCCAACTACAGAGGCTGCCAAGTCTACAAGGAACTTAAAAATCGTATCCATCAGCGCTGTACCACTGCACGCTCGCAACACGCACCGACTACCTTCACTCCATCGAAACACAACCCAGACGTCTTCTTTTCATCTGCAGCCAGATCCTCACTTGGCCCCGAGTTCTCAACCAATAACGCAACTTATGCAAGCGCCCTAAGATCCGGACTGGCTCTTCCTGCCTCTAACACACCGTACTTACAACCAAAACAAGTGAGCACAAACGCTGCACAGGAGCAGCAACAAAGTAACCTCGAAGCACTCGTATGTACCCTGCAGCAGAGCATGAACGAGTTTATATCATTCATGAAAACAACTATGCAGGAACTAATGCGTAATCAAAATCTGTTGATACAAATGCTTGTATCACAACAGTCAAAATAATCAATGGCTGAGATACGAATATCTACGTGGAACGCTAATGGCGTCTCACAGCATAAACTTGAATTAGCTCAATTCCTACTCGATAAGCACATCGACGTAATGCTACTTTCCGAAACACACCTTACAAACAAATATAACTTTAACATAAGTGGATACTTATTCTATGGTACAAATCATCCCCATGGTAAAGCACACGGTGGAACTGGTATTTTGATCAGAAGCCGCCTCAAGCACCACTACTATAAAGAGTTTGCTGAAAACTTTCTACAGGCCACATCTCTAAAAATACATTTGGACAGTGGGAACCAACTTACTCTTGCCGCTGTATACTGCCCTCCGCGTTATACCATATCTGAAGACCAATTTATGGAATTTTTTAACTCACTAGGAGAATGCTTTATAGCAGCAGGAGACTACAATGCCAAGCACACACACTGGGGATCTCGTCTAGTGAATCCAAAAGGAAAGCAGCTAAACAATGCAATTATAAAAGCTAACAACAAGCTCGACCACGTTTCTCCTGGCAGACCAACATACTGGCCGACAGATCCCGAAAAACTACCCGATTTGATTGACTTTGCAGCTACCAAAAACATTTCGCCTTTCGGATCTATCATCCGATCACTCGCCAGTCCTAATAAATCTGCTACGACACCCTGAATTCATAAATCGACCCGGTAAGTTAACTTCACATAAAACTAACTGGCTCAGATACAAAAAATATATAAGCTCACACATTAAGCTTAAGCCACGTCTCGTTAATGTAGCTGACATTGATTGTTTTGTTAACACACTGGAGACGGTCTTCGTCGCCGCAGCTCGCACCAAAACTAAAGGACAACAAATCTACAAATTGAACAGCTCGTACTTGAAAAGCGGCGCTTACGACGTGACTGGCAATCAAAATGATCGCCATCGGCACAGCAAAAACTAAAAGACGCAACACGTAAACTCACCGTTACATCGAGCAATTATCAACCACCAGTACGAAAAACTCATTGTGGAGAGCTCACCCAACTCTAAGCTCACCAATAGAAACAGTAATGCCTATAAGAAACTTCGCTGGCGGCTGGGCTTGCAGCGATGAAGAAAGAGCTAACACATTTGCTACTCATCTCCAAAAAGTGTTCCAACCTAACACTGCAACAAATACGTTTGCACTACCGACTGCTTCAAACGGCTCTCAGCTTCAACATGATCCAATCAAGTTTCGCCCGAATGAAATCGTTAGAATCATTAAAGAGCAACTGAACCCAAAAAAATCTCCAGGAGGTGACCAAATAACCCCAAAGATGATTATTGAGCTTCCTTACTGTGCGATCTGCATAATTGCCCAGCTCTTCAAACCACACTTGGCCACTATCCAGACAGATGGAAAAAGTCAATTATCATTATGATACCAAAGCCTGGAAAATATCACATAGTTCCCACGTCTTATAGACCTATAAGCTTATTACCGTGTCTATCAAAACTTTTTGAAAAATGTTTGCTGTCCCAGATAAATCCATTCCTGAATCTTCATAACATAATCCCGTCACACCAATTTGGCTTTCGTGAAAAGCACGGAACAATTGAGCAGGTTAACAGAATAACATCAGAGATACGAAGCGCGTTCGAAAATAGAGAATACTGCACTGCAATATTTCTGGATGTTTCTCAGGCATTCGACAAAGTTTGGTTGGAAGGTATAATGCATAAGATCAAAACAATGCTTCCAAACAATACACATAAGCTACTTAAGTCGTACCTCTACGAAAGGAAGTTCGCAGTAAGATGTAACACTGCAATGTCTGACGAACACAGTATCGAAGCTGGTGTTCCACAGGGCAGCGTACTTGGACCAACACTGTACGTGCTTTTCACAGCAGACATCCCAATAAGCAGCCGATTGACAACATCTACCTTTGCTGATGATACAGCTATTCTCAGCCGCTCCAGATGCCCAATACAAGCAACAGCGCAACTAGCCCTTCATCTGGTCAACGTGGAAAAATGGTTATCAGATTGGCGAATTAAGGTAAACGAACAAAAATGTAAGCAAGTAACTTTCACCCTTAACAGGCAAGATTGTCCACCGCTCACGTTAAACAACACCACACTTCCAAAAGCAAACGATGTAACGTATCTGGGCGTACACTTAGACAGAATACTAACATGGCGGCTACACATTGAAGCTAAAAGAACGCATCTCAAACTGAAAGCCAATAGCCTCCACTGGCTCATCAATGCTCGCTCTTCCATAAGTTTGGACTACAAGGTCCTGCTTTACAACTCTGTTCTAAAACCAATCTGGACCTATGGTTCCCAGTTATGGGGGAACGCTAGCAACAGCAGCATTGACATTGTCCAGAGAGCCCAGTCAAAAATTTTGAGAACCATTACCGGGGCACCGTGGTATGTTCGAAACGAAAACATTCATAAAGACTTAAACATCTCAACAGTCAAGGAGGAAATAGAGGAACAAAAAGTAAAATATCTTATCAAGTTCTCATTGCACACAAATCATCTCGCGAGAGGTCTCACAAGCCTGCGCAGCTTATACCGTCTTCGTCGTAACGACTTACCAACCCAGCGATGATTTTTTAGGGACGCGCACTCAGAATACAGTCAAAAACAAAAATGAACTGTTAGCTAAGATTTATTTATAAGATTTGTATACTTATTGCTAATTTTCTAATTCACTAGAAAAGATTCAATAAATAAGACCAGCAATTTAAAAAAAAAAAAAAAAAAATCTTTAAGGCATATCCTCAGACACTCACTACTCACCCACACATACCTACCTTCATCCTTACTCCCCCATATCTACCTCCAGACTGGACTGGCTAACGGTGAGCTCAGGCAGATGGCGACCGCCTGTTCTAATAAGCCTTATTAGGTACTGCAAATCTCTGCCGGGGTGGACCCTATATTTCTCCGCAACTCGTGGGATATAATGAAATATAAAAGAAAATTTAAGTGCAGCAAGATACCCCCGCTGCCATTATTGTGGGGCAATTTGAGCCGCAACGTGGCCGGGCCGTTCAACGTGGGTCTACCACCACGGCGCCCTCACTAGGCGTAACAAAGAAGTAGGCCGCAGAAGGCAGTAGCTACAGCGCACATACAGCTGACAAGGGAAGTCCCACGTGACCGTGTTGCCCCAAC
This sequence comes from Scaptomyza flava, assembly GCA_030179655.1. Taxonomy (NCBI): domain Eukaryota; kingdom Metazoa; phylum Arthropoda; class Insecta; order Diptera; family Drosophilidae; genus Scaptomyza; species Scaptomyza flava. Next base: position 27,056,728 of record JARNME010000029.1, on the reverse strand, counting down.
TGCAGGAGGAGGAAGAAAGGCTGGACCATCACAGCCGATGCGACCGAGTCTACTACTCATTTTGGTGACATGGCGTGCAGTGCCAGCAGCCACAGTTAAAGCTGCCAAAATTGAGAGGGCCGGGCCGGAGAGAGATGATCCGAACAGCAAAACACTCAACGGCTCAATAACCAGTGACCACCGAGGCTCGCATTTCGTACGCAGCGAATATCAAAAAATTCAAGGTGATCGTGTTACCTGTGCAATACCTTAGCCATCTGGACTTGACTGCATTAAAGGACTTCACCCTGGACAAGGTTATCATAGTGAAGGTTTCATAGTGAACAAACCCGACATGATCTAAGCAATTTGTGAAAGTTTCATCAAGATCGGTTCAGCAGTTTGGCCAGAAATCGTGATGACGGACGTGAGACGGACAGACGGACGGACGGACGGATATCAATTCCTGAGCTCGTCCTGATCATTTTGATATATAGTTTATGGGGTCTCCCATCATTCCTTTAGGGCGTTACAGATTCATGACAAAGTCAATATACCCTGTGAAGGGTATAAAAATCGAGCTATTATTATGATTGCCATTCTTGAATTTAATCTGTTTTGCGATTGATTTAAGTCTGACATACGGTCTTAAATCAATCCTAACAAAGAAATTGACTATTATTAAAAATTTGGGATTAAAAAAAACGTTTTTGTATTAAGTACATCGGATTCAGTTTAAGAATTTCCGACCTTATCCAGATAATGAATCCGTTAGGCTACGATTTGACACCGTTTGCCTTGATTTTTTTTTTTTTTTTTTTTTGAGTGCCCTTAGCCTTGATCATTGCTTCAGCAACTATTTAATTCATGAACCATTTCGTGTTATATGTTCTGACTTTAACAAACTTCATTCTCTTGTCTCCTTGGAGGTCCAACTTCAGTATTAACAAGATCGATCCTTTTTGCTTTATCTAATCGTAACCACTAATCACTAATCTAACGCTGGTCTGATTGGGTTTTTCTGTGTTTTTCCCAATCCACGCAACAAATGTTGGACTCAATTTTTTATTGAATTTCCCAGAGCTTTAACGTTGACTTTTAATTATATTTTCAGATTTATTAAATTCTATATATTACTTAATTTAAATATTTTAACTATTTTAAATTTAAAGTAAATTTGATTCATTTTAATGTCAGCTGCTCTTAGCTGACTATAAATAAATAAATAAATATGTTTGCTGATGATGTGAAGCTATGTTTCACCTATAATGATGCTTCTCTTTGTAACTTGCTACAGTCAGATTTGGGTGCACTGTCGGCCTGGTGTCGTTTTTACCTACTCAATTTAAATTGTTATCAATGTCATGTCAAAGTCATGTCTCTTTGTAGAAGTACCCCTCATACTGCTCACTACTTGCTTGATGATTCACCACTTGACCACGTGTTCGAAATTAAATATTTAGGCATTATTTTTGATCCTTATTAAAAGTTCGACGCGATGATTTCTTCTATGGTCAATAAGGCCATTAATGTCATTGGCTTCATCAAGCGGTGGTCGAAAGAGTTAACTAACGATCCCTACACCACTAAAACGCTTTATACTTCCCTAGTACGTCCCATCCTTGAGTATGGATCTTGTGTGTAGGCCCCACAACACTCGATTCACCAGGATAGAATTGAATCTGTGCAGAAGAAATTTCTTCTGTTTGCCCTTAGAAGTTTTAACTGGGTTCCTGGAGTTGACTTACCCCCGTATTCAAGTAGACTCCTTCTAATAAATCTTTTGTTCCTGTTAAACCGTAGAACTATGCATGGAGCATTATTTATTACTAACCTACTTAATGGTGAATTAAATTTAATATTGTGCATTGTGCAGCGGCTCAGGACTTGTTGTCGCAAACATTGCGTGAGTTATGTTGTTAGTTTTTTTCCACCGACGTGGAGACAACAAGGTGGCTAACAGGCGGTGCACAACTGCTCCTAATACCAATTTTATTATTATTATACACCTATCCTCCTTTGTAACGAGACTCGTCTAAAACGATTTCGCAGTTAAACGCTTCATAAACTAATGAAATTCGGAAAATTTTTAAAATATGTATTTTTGGTTACATAATCTTGTCCGCAATACATATGTTGAAAATATTTTTGAGTTTCTTTCGTTTGGCAACGCTGATTGCAATAACAAGGGATTCCCCTTTCTGTGAAACTTGTGCGTTTAAAAACGAGCGCAGTGTAGGTCAGAGAGCTGCAACGAGTGTGTTCGAGAATAAATTTCGGACACACCTGAATTTGTTATTTTTCAGCAGGTACTTTTTGAAAAATTTTTCGTTTCTATTTTTGTTTTAATTATAAGAATAAGTTCACTACGGCACCACGCCATTTTTAAGGCAAACTATACCTAGTTTAAAGTTTCCTGATATGCTTTACTCTTCTTCCATTTGAATAAATGACTTATTTGCGCAGTTTTTATCTTTTTACGCAGCTTTATGTAGGAAAGATTTCATATAACACGGATTTTTCTGGAAACTATCTTCGGTGTAAATCGGGAGATTGGTGTATACTTTTAAGTTATTGCTACCTGGTCTAATGAACTTGTGAAATAGTTCGGAGGGTTGCGTATAGCGAACGCCCTTTTTATGGGGTTAACTGCGAATAAGCGAGAATCTTCGCAAATAAGCAGTCCCGTACAATTAACGGGTACGGTACCGTTCACCGTACCTACAAGACGCTTTAGGCGCCATCCTTAAGGCATATCCTCAGACACTCACTACTCCCCCACACATACCTACCTTCATCCTTACTCCCCCATATCTACCTCCAGACTGGACTGGCCAACGGTGAGCTCAGGCAGATGGCGACCGCCTGTTCTAATAAGCCTTATTAGGGACTGCAAATCTCTGCCGGGGTGGACCCTATATTTCTCCGCAACTCGTGGGATATAATGAAATATAAAAGAAAATTTAAGTGCAGCAAGATACCCCCGCTGCCATTCTTGTGGGGCAATTTGAGCCGCAACGTGGCCGGGCCGTTCAACGTGGGTCTACCACCACGGCGCCCTCACTAGGCGTAACAAAGAAGTAGGCCACAGAAGGCAGTAGCTACAGCGCAAATACAGCTGACAAGGGAAGTCCCACGTGACCGTGTTGCCCCAACTGCAGGAGGAGGAAGAAAGGCTGGACCATCACAGCCGATGCGACCGAGTCTACTACTCATTTTGGTGACATGGCGTGCAGTGCCAGCAGCCACAGTTAAAGCTGCCAAAATTGAGAGGGCCGGGCCGGAGAGAGATGATCCGAACAGCAAAACACTCAACGGCTCAATAACCAGTGACCACCGAGGCTCGCATTTCGTACGCAGCGAATATCAAAAAATTCAAGGTGATCGTGTTACCTGTGCAATACCTCAGCCATCTGGACTTGACTGCATTAAAGGACTTCACCCTGGACAAGGTTATCATAGTGAAGGTTTCATAGTGAACAAACCCGACATGATCTAAGCAATTTGTGAAAGTTTCATCAAGATCGGTTCAGCAGTTTGGCCAGAAATCGTGATGAAAGAGACAGACGGACAGACGGACGGACGGACGGATATCAATTCCTGAGCTCGTCCTGATCATTTTGATATATAGTTTATGGGGTCTCCCATCATTCCTTTAAGGCGTTACAGATTCATGACAAAGTCAATATACCCTGTGAAGGGTATAAAAATCGAGCTATTATTATGATTGCCATTCTTAAATTTAATCTGTTTTGCGATTGATTTAAGTCTGACATAAGGTCTTAAATCAATCCTAACAAGGAAAAATCGACTATTATTATAAATTTGGGATTAAAAAAAACGTTTTTGTATTAAGTACATCGGATTCAGTTTAAGAATTTCCGACCTTATCCAGATAATGAATCCGTTAGGCTACGATTTGACACCGTTTGCCTTGATTTTTTTTTTTTTTTTTTTTTTTTTGAGTGCCCTTAGCCTTGATCATTGCTTCAGCAACTATTTAATTCATGAACCATTTCGTGTTATATGTTCTGACTTTAACAAACTTCATTCTCTTGTCTCCTTGGAGGCCTCAACTCCAGTATTAACAAGATCGATCCTTTTTGCTTTATCTAATCGTAACCACTAATCACTAATCTAACGCTGGTCTGATTGGGCTTTTCTGTGTTTTTCCCAATCCACGCAACAAATGTTGGACTCAATTTTTTATTGAATTTCCCAGAGCTTTAACGTTGACTTTTAATTATATTTTCAGATTTATTAAATTCTATATATTACTTAATTTAATTATTTTAACTATTTTAATTTTAAAGTAAATTTGATTCATTTTAATGTCAGCTGCTCTTAGCTGACTATAAATAAATAAATAAATATGTTTGCTGATGATGTGAAGCTATGTTTCACCTATAATGATGCTTCTCTTTGTAACTTGCTACAGTCAGATTTGGGTGCACTGTCGGCCTGGTGTCGTTTTTACCTACTCAATTTAAATTGTTATCAATGTCATGTCAAAGTCATGTCTTTTTGTAGAAGTACCCCTCATACTGCTCACTACTTGCTTGATGATTCACCACTTGACCACGTGTTCGAAATTAAATATTTAGGCATTATTTTTGATCCTTATTAAAAGTTCGACGCGATGATTTCTTCTATGGTCAATAAGGCCATTAATGTCATTGGCTTCATCAAGCGGTGGTCGAAAGAGTTAACTAACGATCCCTACACCACTAAAACGCTTTATACTTCCCTAGTACGTCCCATCCTTGAGTATGGATCTTGTGTGTAGGCCCCACAACACTCGATTCACCAGGATAGAATTGAATCTGTGCAGAAGAAATTTCTTCTGTTTGCCCTTAGAAGTTTTAACTGGGTTCCTGGAGTTGACTTACCCCCGTATTCAAGTAGACTCCTTCTAATAAATCTTTTGTTCCTGTTAAACCGTAGAACTATGCATGGAGCATTATTTATTACTAACCTACTTAATGGTGAATTAAATTTAATATTGTGCATTGTGCAGCGGCTCAGGACTTGTTGTCGCAAACATTGCGTGAGTTATGTTGTTAGTTTTTTTCCACCGACGTGGAGACAACAAGGTGGCTAACAGGCGGTGCACAACTGCTCCTAATACCAATTTTATTATTATTATACACCTATCCTCCTTTTGTAACGAGACTCGTCTAAAACGATTTCGCAGTTAAACGCTTCATAAACTAATGAAATTCGGAAAATTTTTAAAATATGTATTTTTGGTTACATAATCTTGTCCGCAATACATATGTTGAAAATATTTTTGAGTTTCTTTCGTTTGGCAACGCTGATTGCAATAACAAGGGATTCCCCTTTCTGTGAAACTTGTGCGTTTAAAAACGAGCGCAGTGTAGGTCAGAGAGCTGCAACGAGTGTGTTCGAGAATAAATTTCGGACACACCTGAATTTGTTATTTTTCAGCAGGTACTTTTTGAAAAATTTTTCGTTTCTATTTTTGTTTTAATTATAAGAATAAGTTCACTACGGCACCACGCCATTTTTAAGGCAAACTATACCTAGTTTAAAGTTTCCTGATATGCTTTACTCTTCTTCCATTTGAATAAATGACTTATTTGCGCAGTTTTTATCTTTTTACGCAGCTTTATGTAGGAAAAACAAAAATTTCATATAACACGGATATTTCTGGAAACTATCTTCGGTGTAAATCGGGAGATTGGTGTATACTTTTAAGTTATTGCTACCTGTTTTAATGAACTTGTGAGATAGTTCGGAGGGTTGCGTATAGCGAACGCCCTTTTTATGGGGTTAACTGCGAATAAGCGAGAATCTTCGCAAATAAGCAGTCCCGTACAATTAACGGGTACGGTACCGTTCACCGTACCTACAAGACGCTTTAGGCGCCATCCTTAAGGCATATCCTCAGACACTCACTACTCCCCCACACATACCTACCTTCATCCTTACTCCCCCATATCTACCTCCAGACTGGACTGGCCAACGGTGAGCTCAGGCAGATGGCGACCGCCTGTTCTAATAAGCCTTATTAGGGACTGCAAATCTCTGCCGGGGTGGACCCTATATTTCTCCGCAACTCGTGGGATGTAATGAATTATAAAAGAAAATTCAAGTGCAGCAAGATACCCCCGCTGCCATTCTTGTGGGGCAATTTGAGCCGCAACGTGGACGGGGAGCGGCCGTTCAACGTGGGTCTACCACCACGGCGCCCTCACTAGGCGTAACAAAGAAGTAGGCCGCAGAAGGCAGTAGCTACAGCGCACATACAGCTGACAAAGGAAGTCCCACGTGACCGTGTTGCCCCAACTGCAGGAGGAGGAAGAAAGGCTGGACCATCACAGCCGATGCGACCGAGTATACTACTCATTTTGGTGACATGGCGTGCAGTGCCAGCAGCCACAGTTAAAGCCGCCAAAATTGAGAGGGCCGGGCCGGAGAGAGATGATCCGAACAGCAAAACACTCAACGGCTCAATAACCAGTGACCACCGAGGCTCGCATTTCGTACGCAGCGAATACCAAAAAAGTCAAGGTGATCGTGTTACCTGTGCAATACCTGCAGGTTATGCTCAGCCATCTGGATTTGACTGCATTACAGGACTCCACCCTGGACAAGGTTATCCTCTTAGGATGGGACACCGCGGTCACATTCACGTGCGTTCACTTCCAGGTTGGCTACCTGCTCAATGATTGCTTCGACGATCACTCAGCGGAGTGGCTGAGGACTATGGCGTCAAGGCTGCAGTCGTGGAAAGGGGCTCCACTGCACTGCAAGGTGGGTGATGATGTTCTATCACCCCACAATATCACAATCTTCTGCCCAAGAAGCGCGGATTGGATAACGGAATTCTTGTTGGCTCTGCTGAGGAACCAGAACCATCTTGAGACCGACTCGTGGAAGGTGCTATCAAGATGACGGAAGGCGGAGATGCGCTAATGTTGATAGGCATCAATGAGGCATTAAAGGAAGCGATAGTGGTGAGTGGCCACCAGGTTTCATTCTGCTACGGGACACTCCCCGTTAAGGATCTGAAAAAGAAGTGTTGGCGCAAACAACAGTCCCGGGCCTATGTACCGGAGGATCTGGCCGAAGATGAGGACCTGGCGGAGATAATGCTCAGTCCAGCAGAGCTGGAAGGTATGGATAAGGAGGTTCCGATGTCCTCGCAGGAATTGGCTGAGGAGCTGCTTACAGCAGAGGATAAAGAAGTTGACATCACTATGATGGGCAGCGGTGATCCCAACCTGCATCACCAGGAGCTGGAGAGGCGTATGAGTGATAGTTTTTTTTTTTTTTTTTTTAAATTGCTGGTCTTATTTATTGAATCTTTTCTAGTGAATTAGAAAACTAGCAATAAGTATACAAATCTTATAAATAAATCTTAGCTAACAGTTCATTTTTGTTTTTGACTGTATTCTGAGTGCGCGTCCCTAAAAATTATCGCTGGGTTGGTAAGTCGTTACGACGAAGACGGGATCGGCTGCGCAGCCTTGTGAGACCTCTCGCGAGATGATTTGTGTGCGATGAGAGCTTGATAAGATATTTTACTTTTTGTTCCTCTATTTCCTCCTTGACTGTTGAGATGTTTAAGTCTTTATGAATGTTTTCGTTTCGAACATACCACGGTGCCCCGGTAATGGTTCTCAATATTTTTGACTGGGCTCTCTGGACAATGTCAATGCTGCTGTTGCTAGCGTTCCCCCATAACTGGGAACCATAGGTCCAGATTGGTTTTAGAACAGAGTTGTAAAGCAGGACCTTGTAGTCCAAACTAATGGAAGAGCGAGCATTGATGAGCCAGTGGAGGCTATTGGCTTTCAGTTTGAGATGTGTTCTTTTAGCTTCAATGTGTCGCCGCCATGTTAGTCTTCGGTCTAAGTGTACGCCCAGATACGTTACATCGTTTGTTTTTGGAAGTGTGGTGTTGTTTAACGTGAGCGGTGGACAATCTTGCCTGTTAAGGGTGAAAGTTACTTGCTTACATTTTTGTTCGTTTACCTTAATTCGCCAATCTGATAACCATTTTTCCACGTTGACCAGATGAAGGGCTAGTTGCGCTGTTGCTTGTATTGGGCATCTGGAGCGGCTGAGAATAGCTGTATCATCAGCAAAGGTAGATGTTGTCAATCGGCTGCTTATTGGGATGTCTGCTGTGAAAAGCACGTACAGTGTTGGTCCCAATACGCTGCCCTGTGGAACACCAGCTTCGATACTGTGTTCGTCAGACATTGCAGTGTTACATCTTACTGCGAACTTCCTGTCGTATAGGTACGACTTAAGCAGCTTATGTGTGTTGTTTGGGAGCATTGCTTTGATCTTATGCATTATACCTTCCAACCAAACTTTGTCGAATGCCTGAGAAACATCCAGAAATATTGCAGTGCAGTATTCTCTATTTTCGAACGCGCTTCGTATCTCTGATGTTATTCTGTTAACCTGCTCAATTGTTCCATGCTTTTCACGAAAGCCAAATTGGTGTGACGGGATTATGTTATGAAGATTCAGGAATGGATTTATCCGGGACAGCAAACATTTTTCAAAAAGTTTTGATAGACACGGTAATAAGCTTATAGGTCTATACGACGTGGGAACTGTGTGATCTTTTCCAGGCTTTGGTATCATAATGATAATTGACTTTTTCCATCTGTCTGGATAGTGGCCAAGTTTGGTGATAGCATTGAAGAGCTTGGCAATTATGCATATTGCACAGTAAGGAAGCTCAATAATCATCTTTGGGGTTATTTGGTCACCTCCTGGAGATTTTTTTGGGTTCAGTTGCTCTTTAATGATTCTAACGATTTCATTCGGGCGAAACTTGATTGGATCATCTTGAAGCTGAGAGCCGTTTGAAGAAGTCGGTAGTGCAAACGTATTTGTTGCAGCGTTAGGTTGGAACACTTTTTGGAGATGAGTAGCAAATGTGTTAGCTCTTTCTTCATCGCTGCGAGCCCAGCCGCCTGCGAAGTTTCTTATAGGCATTACTTTTTCTGTTGGTGAGCTTAGAGTTGGGTGAGCTCTCCACAATGAGTTTTTCGTACTGGTGGTTGATAATTGCTCGATGTAACGGCGTTGAGCGCGCTCGTCCTCGATTTTTAACGCTTTGGTGAGTTTACGTGTGGCGTCTTTTAGTTTTTGCTTTGCCGATGGCGATCTGTTCGATTGCCAATCACGTCGTAAGCGCCGCTTTTCAAGAACGAGCTGTTCAATTTGTAGATTTGTTGTCCTTTGGTTGTGTATTGTTTTTGGTATTTGAGGCGTAGCGGCGCGAGCTGCGGCGACGAAGACAGTCTCCAGAGTGTTAACAAAACTGTCAATGTCAGCTACATCAACGAGACGTGGCTTAAGCTCAATGTGTGAGCTTATAAATTTTTTGTATCTGAGCCAGTTAGTTTTATGTGAAGTTAACTTACTGGGTCGATTTATGTATTCAGGGTGTCGTTGCAGATTTATTAGGACTGGGGAGTGATCGGATGATAGATCCGAAAGGCACTCTGCACTTATCAGTCTACGCGAAATGTTTTTGGTAACTGCAAAGTCAATCAAATCGGGTAGTTTTTTGGGATCTGTCGGCCATTATGTTGGTCTGCCAGGAGAAACGTAGTCGAGCTTGTTGTTAGCTTTTATAATTGCATTGTAGAGCTGCTTTCCTTTTGGATTCACTAGACGAGATCCCCAGTGTGTGTGCTTGGCATTGTAGTCTCCTGCTGCTATAAAGCATTCTCCTAGTGAGTTAAAAAATTCCATAAATTGGTCTTCAGATATGGTATAACGCGGAGGGCAGTATACAGCGGCAAGAGTAAGTTGGTTCCCACTGTCCAAATGTATTTTAGAGATGTGGCCTGTAGAAAGTTTTCAGCAAACTCTTTATAGTAGTGGTGCTTGAGGCGGCTTCTGATCAAAATACCAGTTCCACCGTGTGCTTTACCATGGGATGATTTGTACCATAGAATAAGTATCCACTTATGTTAAAGTTATATTTGTTTGTAAGGTGTGTTTCGGAAAGTAGCATTACGTCGATGTGCTTATCGAGTAGGAATTGAGCTAATTCAAGTTTATGCTGTGAGACGCCATTAGCGTTCCACGTAGATATTCGTATCTCAGCCATTGATTATTTGACTGTTGTGATACAAGCATTTGTATCAAGAGATTTTGATTACGCATTAGTTCCTGCATAGTTGTTTTCATGAATGACATAAACTCGTTCATGCTCTGCTGCAGGGTACATACGAGTGCTTCGAGGTTACTTTGTTGCTGCTCCTGTGCAGCGTTTGTGCTCACTTGTTTTGGTTGTAAGTACGGTGTGTTTGAGGCAGGAAGAGCCAGTCCGGATCTTAGGGCGCTTGCATAAGTTGCGTTATTGGTTGAGAACTCGGGGCCAAGTGAGGATCTGGCTGCAGATGAAAAGAAGACGTCTGGGTTGTGTTTCGATGGAGTGAAGGTAGTCGGTGCGTGTTGCGAGCGTGCAGTGGTACAGCGCTGATGGATACGATTTTTAAGTTCCTTGTAGACTTGGCAGCCTCTGTAGTTGGCTGTATGCTTGCCTTCGCAGTTGTTACAGAATTTTTGCTAGAGTCTTCTTTGCTTACTGGGCAACTTGCGGAGCTGTGCAGTTCCCCACAGTATACGCATACCGAGCGCAGTGTACAGTCGGCTTTTGTATGGCCGTACTCTTGGCAGTTCATACATTGTACCGGACCGTTTCGTTTGTGCGGTTCTTCTACGGTGATTCTTCGGTGAAGTAAAAGCTGAAGTTTGTATATGAGTGCACTTCGTTTTTTTAAGCATCTTCGTTTCTGGTTCAAGTTCTATTTTAAAAAGTGGTTGCGGCATCTTGTTCCTGTTTAAGATGTTTATGACGGATTTTGCTCGAAATCCTTTTTCCTGCAGCGCCTGTTTTATTTCTTCTGGTGTTACATCAGGTTCTATGCCTTTTATTACGACCTGCAGGCCCTTGGAGCTTTTTAATTGATACGTATAATAATTCATTTTTTTTTTCGCTTAGATACTTTATGAGAACTCTGTAATTATCTTCCGATTTTTTCTGGACTTTAATTTCTTGAATTTTACCCTGTACGAGAGGGACTATGTAGAAACTATCTTTGCCTATGAGCTCGATAACTTTGTTAACAAAAGCACTGGAGCTTTTCTCGCGTATATATATTGGGGGTGGCTTCGGCTTTTTCGTGACAACCCCAACGGCTTCAGAAGGCAGATCATCTGTGTTTTCTGCCAAGATGTGAAATCTATTGCTATTGTATGTAGTATCATTCGAGGGTCTATTTAAATTGCTACGGGTCATTTTTGGTTTATTCGTAGAATTTTGCGGACTTAGCTTTCTTTTGATATAAATGTAGCGATCCATACCAGTCTGCGTAGCCGGCTTAACATTTTTGCTGTTTGCAGTTTGATTTGCTGACGGCGCAGCAGTCGTTGTGCTTGTTGAACGGGAAGTAGGTATCGGTGCAGTTGTGGTTGTAGTCGCTGTTGCGGTACCTAGAGAGGCCGCGGCACTTGCAGTCGTTGCTAAGAGAGACGGGGAGCACGAAAACTTTCGGTCGCGTGCTGTGTGCAATACTTCATTTGTCGGATTGGGTGTTGCCGACCGCGCGCGGTCGGATTGCGTTGACTCGATGAGTGATAGTGATGCCAATTATTGCCGGCTTGTTTCTGTGAGTTACAGCAGCGAAATAACGCAGGGAGGTATGCATTTGAGTTACGGCAGAGAAGTTTGATAGTGTATAACTTTTAATAGTTACGCTACCGCGCACATCACATCGTTGTTGCTCTAAGTCGAGGAAGTTTTCCTGGAGTATGTTCGTAGCTGTCAGCATCTTTATAAAGATCGCTGACTGCGCGACACGATATTCTACAAGAATTTCGTATTCGTGCGGCTTAATTTACGATTTTACACCAAAATTGTGTAAGTATACCTGCGGCTTGTTTCTTCTATTGCCCATCTCCAATTATTATGTTGAGTGAGGTGCTGACAGAAACGTTCAAATTGAGGGCTGGCTACAGACTTTTTAGCGTTATTCGTGAGAGTAATGGGAGTAGTCAGAGAAGTGCAGAGTTGCCGTGTAGCAATGAAATGTGTGTTTATATTTTGTAAACGGAATGAAAGAAATACAAGCTAATCGAATAACAAAATTGATTATACATAGCAAAGTATATTAAACAAGTGGACGCTGGGTTCAGAGATTGGCTGTTGCAGTTCTTATGGAAATTACAGATTTTAATGAGAGGGAGGCAGCGGTGGGCGTGGCGTCCATATGATTGGTGCAGATCTTTGAGGGATGTCACTAGCTATTTTCAAAACATATTTGGTGACTCTAGCCCAAAAGGATATGCGCAGAGGTAGTATATATGTGTGTTTTATCGAATTGCTCCTCAGGTGTATCACTTTCGTATCAATTTCTCAGCTTCTTAGTATGCGTGATTCCCGTGTATTGACACTTTGTCTAACGCAGATATGGAAAAATACGTTTGCAAATTTTCAAGTCTCTTGCTTTATGTAGGTCTTATACAAGCGCGTTGGTACAGACAGAAAGATGAGCAGACACCATGACGGACATTGCACAACCCAAAAATACTTTTACCTTTGGCTCAATACTCAATGTATAGAAAATAATAATCAAACTTACAATTAAAAGAGAAAAAAGAAGCACACAAAGCATAGCCCCGAAGCACAGAAACTCTACCAGATGCAAATTGCTCATTAAGTCGTTCATGGCATCGACAAGCCTGAATGGGAAATGTGACCTTTAGAAAAAATTGATGTATTAGGGATTTCTTTGTTTATTTACCCAGCCAGCTTTATTTGATATTGTATGCACCATATAATTTCATCATGCACTTCTTTGCACCCATTTTCCTGAATGGATCGTAGCTTGTGCTGTAGCACCCGGCACATGAGGATGGCAAATAAGGTACAGGTGACCATAAGGTTTGTGTAAGGTATATACATGCAGCAGCCCATGGGTGCCATTATGCCCTGCACAACGAAGAAGAACTCATAGTAAGGGGTAGCGTATTTGTCGATTCCTGGCACATACATGCCATACGGCAGCACTAATAATAAAATTACAATAAAATTTCAGTGCCTCTGCAATCAACATAAAGTTAACTATATTTTACTTACCGCGCTCCGAGCCAAAAATCGGATACGTCACAAAACCGATGCAAGTGCAAGTTCCCATAACCAAATTAATGCGGCCAATAGAGTTAGAAAGCCGCGTAGTTTCAAGCACCATCTTGCGAATGAGCGTATCCGAAGAGTTCTACAAATAAAAACAAGTGGAAACGTTGACTATTCCTATGGGAACTGCTTTAAAAGGATTTTCCCGCTGAATTAGAACCTACAGTTTATTTCTTATCCTTAAAAATGTATTTTTAGTTAAGTCGATTTCTTAATTTTTATACCCTTCACACATGTGAAACAGGGTATATTGATTTTGTCATTGATCTGTAATGGTGCATTTACACTAGTTGATGCAGCGTCAATTCTAGCTATATCAACAATTGATATCCAACGTCAACGCATTTGTTGTGTTTACATTAGTTGATTGAGTTGACAAAAAAAACCGAGCTGCCAACTAATTTTCGAGTTGAGCAACGCGCAAGATGCCAACGCGTTGATATTGAAGTTGAGAGTAATTTACGCCAGTTGATATCCACATTCGTTGACATTCACGTTGCTAAGCATTTTTCGTTGACGTCGATATTGTGAATTTATCGAAACTTATTTTCAATATTGTGTTGTTTTGTTAATTGAGAAAAGTGGTAAGTACTAATGCATATGTAACTTAAAACTAATTGATATGCAATTTGTTAACTTAAGAATAAAGTCAGAACAATGGCAACAGCGAAGAAGAGCAAAATAGCGGCAGCAGTGGTTTTGGTTCTCGCTCTTGAGCTAATCGATAGCTATCGCCTGCAACTGAAGCAGGTCTACTTTCGATATTAAAATATGGTTCAATAAATATGCATAAGAATAAATAAAATTGTATTTTAAATAGCTTTTTATTACTAATTTTTGTTTTTATAGACTGCACAGTTGAAAAAGCAGACAACATTAATTAAAACGGATGGCGAAGCGAAGTGCTGCCACCTTTAATATGTTCATAAAGTTTGTCAACACACAGCAAATGAAAGAACATGAGCTCAACTTAATTTTGTGTTGTCAACGCGCCGATTGTGACTTCAACTGTTGACACAAAGTGTTTACACTATGTTTACACTCAGAGCAACAATTGACGATTTTCGCATTGTCAATCTACTGTCAACGCAACAGTTGATCAAGTTGACAGCTGTTCACACTAGGATTGATAAAGTTGATATCAACGTTGACTTGTTTATCAACTAGTGTAAATGCAGCATAACGCCTTAAAGGAATAATGGGAGACCCCACAAACTATATATCAAAATGATTGGGACGAGCTCAGGAATTGATTTCCGTCCGTCCGTCCGTTTGTCCGTCTGTCTGTTTCAACACGATTTCCGGCCAAACTGCTGAGCCGATCTTGATGAAACTTGCACAGATTGCTTAGATCATGTCGGGTTTGTTAACTATGAAATTTCATCCTGATCGGAGCATTCTACGACATAGCAACCATACAAATTGACAATATCCACACGATTTCTGGCCAAACTACTGAACCGATCTTGATGAAACTTTCACAGATTGCTTAGATCATCTCGGGTTTGTTAACTATGAAATTTCATCCCGATCGGAGCATTCTACGACATAGCCACCATACAAATTGACAATATCAACACGAATTCCGGCCAAGCTGCTTAACCCTTTCTTGTCATCTGTTGCTTATAGGCAACATTGCATATTTCTGTCGATAACTCCTAAAAATACCAATAGTTTTACAATCACTTTTTTCTTATCTCTAATAGACATCTGCGAGCACTTGTTTGCGAAGTTTCATGACGATAGCTTAACAGGTGTTCATTTGAAAACAAGCGAAAGTTGCGTAAAAACGTGTGAAAAAAAGTGACAAAAATTAATTTTGTAAAAGTTAAATAAAAAGTAAACTGATTGCCTTTTTGTTATACAAAGTGATTTATTTTATAAATAACAAGTAAGAAAATGAAATAAAATTTACAAAACCAAATTTATTGGATTATTGTGGGTCCAGGAATTTTGTAAACACAATGTTTCTTATAAGCAAAATTTGACCAAAGCAACAATTTTTTTTTCTTTAGTGGACATGCGTCGCAGAGGTCTTACAGAAGCAGCAATAAATAAAATTATCAACTTTGACTGGAATAATTCTGAAGGTGAAGATGAAGAAGAAGAGGAAGAGAATTTTGAGAGAATGATTGAAGAAGTGAGAAAAAGGGAAGAAAGCGTGGAAATGAATTTGTTTACTGAAATCATGGAAGGCGGTGGAAATGCAGATGAAGCTGAAATTGAAGTGCACACAGAAAAAATTGTCAGTGAAACATATGAGAAAATAAACCTGGATAGTTTGAGATGGAGGTCACCATGCCTACCAGATTGCGAAACTGTTTGGAAAGATGAAGTAATTTGTCACGAAGTCAAAGATCCTATAAACTACTTCAATGAGTTCTTTGATGATGAAATTATAACGAAGATTTGCACCGAAACAAATCTTTATTCTATGCAAACGAAAGACGTAGAGCTTCATTGTTTAACTTTCGAAATCAGACGGTTTATCTGGACGTGATAAAAGTTCCAAATATGCGAATGGCTTGGACGCCAAACTACAAATTATCAGCTGTTGCGGATTCTTTATCCAGAACACGCTTTGAGAAAATCAAAGGAGCCTTTCACCTAAATGATAGCACAAAACAGCAGCAACCAGGATCACCCGATTACGACAAGCTCTACAAAATACGTCCATTGTTGGCCAAACTGAAGGAGAAATGCAACAAACTACAGCAGGACGAACATCAGAGCATAGATGAACAGATGATAAAATTTAATGGACGTCAGAGTCTAAAGCAATACTTACCAATGAAACCCAATAAATGGGGCTTTAAAATGTTGACAAGAGCTGGAGTTTCAGGCATCGTATACGAGTTTGTTCTATATGTTGGAGATGGAACATGCCCATGTTTTGGATTGGGTATTTCATCAAATATTGTGTTGTATTTGGCTAGTTATGTGCCTAGAGGCACATACAGACTGGCGTCGCCAGTACCATCTAACGTGCCCGAAATTTCAATGAGCTCTTCGTCGTCAAAACGATCATACATAAGTGAACCTCCGAAGTCGATACGTCTTGATCAAACCGGTCATTGGGTTGAATGGGGAGCAAAAGGAAGGTGTAGATTATGCCAGATTGGTATTATAAAATCTATATGCTCCAAATGTAAGGTGCACTTACGCTGTAACCCACTAAATAACTGTTTTGTCTCATATCGCACATGAAATGTTTGAAAAAATAATACAAAAAAATGAAAACTATCAATATTTGTATGTGTTTGATTGTATACCACCATGGCTCGATGTTGCTTATAAGCAACATCTCATAACTCAAAAACCAGAAGAGATACAGGTTTGAAATTGATATCTTTTCATATTCAAGGCTCAAATAGTATCCCCATATGCTCAAAATATTTTTGAATAAGCCCAGTTTAATTATGACATGAAAGGGTTAACCGATCTTGATGAAACTTTCACAGATTGCTTAGATCATGTCGGGTTTGTTAACTATGAAATTTCATCCCGATCGGAGCATTCTACGACATAGCCACCATACAAATTGACATTATCAACACGAATTCCGGCCAAACTGCTTAACCCTTTCATGTCATCTGTTGCTTATAGGCAACATTGCATATTTCTGTCGATAACTCCTAAAAATACCAATAGTTTTACAATCACTTTTTTCTTATCTCTAATAGACATCTGCGAGCACTTGTTTGCGAAGTTTCATGACGATAGCTTAACAAGTGTTCATTTGAAAACAAGCGAAAGTTGCGTAAAAACGTGTGAAAAAAAAGTGACAAAAATTAATTTTGTAAAAGTTAAATAAAAAGTAAGCTGATTGCCTTTTTGTTATACAAAGTGTTTTATTTTATAAATAACAAGTAAGAAAATGAAATAAAATTTACAAAACCAAATTTTTTGGATTATTGTGGGTCCAGGAATTTTGGAAACACAATGTTTCTTATAAGCAAATTTTGACCAAAGCAACAATTTTTTTTTTCTTTAGTGGACATGCGTCGCAGAGGTCTTACAGAAGCAGAAATAAATAAAATTATCAACTTTGACTGGAATAATTCTGAAGGTGAAGATGAAGAAGAAGAGGAAGAGAATTTTGAGAGAATGATTGAAGAAAGAATTGAAGAAGTGAGAAAAAGGGAAGAAAGCGTGGAAATGAATTTGTTTACTGAAATCATGGAAGGCGGTGGAAATGCAGATGAAGCTGAAATTGAAGTGCACACAGAAAAAATTGTCAGTGAAACATATGAGAAAATAAACCTGGATAGTTTGAGATGGAGGTCACCATGCCTACCAGATTGCGAAACTGTTTGGAAAGATGAAGTAATTTGTCAAGAAGTCAAAGATCCTATAAACTACTTCAATGAGTTATTTGATGATGAAATTATAACGAAGATTTGCACCGAAACAAATCTTTATTCTATGCAAACGAAAGGCGTAGAGCTTCATTGTTTACCTTTCGAAATCAGACGGCTTATTGGCGTACTTGTTTATCTGGGCGTGATACAAGTTCCAAATATGCGAATGGCTTGGACGCCAAACTACAAATTATCAGCTGTTGCGGATTTTTTATCCAGAACAAGCTTTGAGAAAATCAAAGGAGCCTTGCACCTACATGATAACACAAAACAGCAGCAACCAGGATCACCCGATTACGACAAGCTCTACAAAATACGTCCATTATTGGGAAAACTGAAGGAGAAATGCAACAAACTACAGCAGGAAGAACATCAGAGCAAAGATGAACAGATGATAAAATTTAATGGACGTCAGAGTCTAAAGCAATACTTACCAATGAAACCCAATAAATGGGGCTTTAAAATGTTATATTAGGTTAGTAAGATCGTTAGTATTTATGTACTTTTTATATATAACTAGACACTCAGATTTTGACGGACTTATGCACAAACCATTATCTTTAGCCCACACACTAACACGTAACAGATCAGTATTGCACCATTCAATACACTGATTAATTTGACTAATGGGACTACTGACATACAATTGAACATCATCAGCATACATATGTACTTCACAGTTGGACAGGGCACTCGGCAAATCATTTATATAAATTGAGAATAGGAGAGGTTCTAGTATAAGTAGATCAGTGAGGGACACCACGTTTTACCAACATTAAGCTTGAAGTCGCACTCTGCGTTACAACGGCTTGTTTCCTATTTTTTAAATAAGAGGACAATAGTTTAATTGCCGTTGGCATAAAATAATACATCTTGCTAATGTTTCTCAAGAGAAAATCGTGATTTACCGTGTCAAATGCTTTGCTGTAGTCTAGTAGTGAAAGCAGCGTTATTTCACTATTATCCATTCTCACTCGAATGTCCTCGACTACCTTTAAAAGCGCCGTTGTACAACTCATATTTGCCCTAAAACCAGATTGCTTTTTGCTCAAAAGCGAATTTACATTTAAGAAGTTATTAATCTGTCCTGCCATAAGTTTTCAAACACTTAAGATAAAAACGGCAGTATAGCAATTGGCCTAAACTCGTTGTTTAGTTTTGGGATTGGTTTTGTTTTTGCCAGTTTTCACTGCTCAGGGAATGTGGATGACATAATAGCAGTACTTAAAATGTATGTTATGTGGCCGATTATGTTTGGTAAAAGTAATTTAATAAATTTTGGGTTTACGTTATCCAAGCCGATAGCGTTAGATTTAACTTTGAATACTGCATGCAGGACATCACATTGGTTAACACATACAAACTCAAAACACGAACTACCGTTGTTTAACGGTACACAATTTACATACGGATTACTCACAGCTATAGGAACATTGAAGTTGACAAATTTATTGTTAAGTATATCTACATCTTCATCATCACATATCACAGATTTATCTTTTCCAACACCCATATTGTTTAATATTTTCCAAGTTTCTTTGGTTGATATTGCGTTATTGAATTTATTACTAAAGAAATTGCGCTTAGCATTTATAATAAATTGATTAACGTTTCGTCTGTTGGATTTAAAAAGTCGATAGTTATAGTCCGTCCTGTATCGTTTCCATTTATCGTAAGCCTCACCCTGTGTTTAATTGCACTTTTAATATCATTATTAAACCAGGACTTAAGAGCTGGTTTTGTAATTTTAGTTTTTGATGGAAGAAACTCATTGTAGAGATAGTCAATATTATGCTGAAGCACGGTAATTTGGTTGTCAACAGAAAGGATGTGGTAAATGCTATCCCAGTCACAATTGCAGCATGTTTCAACTAGTGAGAATTGATCAAATTTTTTTGAAATTTCTAAAAGTTATTATTTGTTTTGAATATATGAAATGCATATCGTAAGTCAGGAAGATAAGGTCATGCTTAGAAAACGCAGTTGGTCATAATGTAATATATTGTCATTATACTCGATACCGAAGATATCTATTGGATAGTAAATTAAAGTGTCAAGTTGGTGGTTCTACGATAACTGGGGGGCTGACAAATCGATAATTCGATAACTCAAAACGGATAAATCCACATATTTCACACATTCTTACAGCTAGAACTACCAAATTTGGTAAGAAGATTAAAAATTTTAGAGCCACGCCCGCCCACTCCTCCCCAATCCCCCGCATTTTAAAGTTAAACAAGTAAGAAGGCTCTTGTCGGGAGAGCCCGACTAGAAGATACCCTGAACCCAGTTGCAATAAATATATTTAATTTATATAAGACTTTGGTATACTGGCTTAGCTTCCATCGATTAAGTTCAATATCTCCGGTGTTTCTCAATCGATTTGGACGAAATTTTCAGAAAAGTTCTATCATTATCCATTACTTCAACCCTCATTTTTAGATTTTCCAAATTCGATATTTTATTGTTATCGATATTATGTGTATATCGGAAACCAGAATAGTTATCGATAATTTGAAGCAAACTTGTTCTGCTCATGGTATAGGAGAACTTAAATACAAAATCAGAAGTCTCTAGCTCTTGTAGTCTCTGAGATCCTCCTTCGAACTATAGTCACCAAATTTGGTATGAAGATAGCAATTGACATTCCTCAAAGATCTGCATAAAAAATTTGGATGCAATTCCACCCATAACACCTCCAGCCCCCTTTCCTCACATTTTACAACCTTTGAGCTAGATTCACAAAATAAGGTATGAAGATAGCAAATGACATTCCACAAAAATCTGTATGAAAAATTTGGATGCCACTCCCACCCATAACGCCCCCAGCCCCCTTTTTCACACCTATTACAAATTTTTAGCTAGAGTCACCATATTTGCAACGAAGACAGCTGGTGGAATCCCCATCTGCATCTGATAATCTTAAAGGCAGCGTACACCCCTGCCGCATCCGCACCCCTTTGCAATCTGGCCTGCGTAAGTGTTATATTCGATTACACATCTATAAGCCTAGCGTAGTCAATATTCTTATTGGGTCTATAGATACAGCCAATAAGCAATTTATTGTCACAGATAGAATTATTTTTGTTAATAAAAAGGTAGTCTATTGGACTCTCAACTGGCTGTCGACATATAACTTTACATTTTAGTCTATTTGTGACAAATATTGCAACTCCACCTGCGTGACAAACACGATCCGAACGATATAAGTTATAGCCAGGACAAACAACAGACGAGTTCTCTAATTCAGGGACAAACCACGTTACAGATACACACACAATATCAACATTTAAATTCACAAACATAAAACGAAACTCTTCCATCTTCTTCTTATCTATATATATAAAACAGTTTGTCCTGATGATAATGGTAGAGCCACAGCCTAAACGAAAAGAGCTAGAAGGCTGAAATTTTCACACAATTTTCCATACAGGTAGGAGGTGAGCACTAAGAAGGGAATTTTTATTTGGACAACTCCTTCAAGTGCCTCCCATACGAATTGGAGCACTTTTTAGCCATTTTAAAAAATAAATTACAATTACAACAAGTACCCATTCCACTACTGTCGCCTGATTGTCGCACAAGCTGAAAGTTTGATCGCGAGCGAGAATACAAAAACAAAACAAATGCGCAGTGACGCCTTCGCGTCGCACAAGCAAAGTCATAAAACAAGTGGAAACGTTGCAGTCGGACGCAACCGACTGCGGTATACTCGATACCAGTATTAAAAATTTTGATGCCCATCCATGTGGGATGTCAATTGCTATCTTCATACCAAATTTGGTGACTCTAGCTCGAAGTTTGTATAAAGTGGGAAAGGGGGGCTGGGGGCGGTATGGGTGGAATATCATCCAAATTTTTGATGCAGATCTTTGTGGAATGTCAATTGCTACCTTCATACCAAATTTGGTGACTCTAGCTCAAAGTTTGTAAAAGTGGGGAAAGGGTGGCTGGGGGCGTTATGGTTGGGCGTGGCATCCAAATTTTTGCTGCAGATCCTTGTGGAATGTCAAATGCTACCTTCATACCAAATTTGTTGACTCTAGCTCAAAGTTTGTATAAGGTGGGGAAAGGGGGGCTTTGGGGCTGGGGGCGGTATGGTTGGGCGTGGCATCCAAATTTTTGCTGCAGATCCTTGTGGAATGTCAAATGCTACCTTCATACCAAATTTGGTGACTCTAGCTCAAAGTTTTTATAAAGTGGGGAAAGGGGGGCTGGGGGCGGTATGGTTGGGCGTGGCATCCAAATTTTTTCTGCAGATCCTTGTGGAATGTCAAATGCTACCTTCATACCAAATTTGTTGACTCTAGCTCAAGGTTTGTATAAGGTGGGGAGAGGGGGGCTTTGGAGCTGGGGGCGGTATGGTCGGGCGTGGCATCCAAATTTTTGCTGCAGATCCTTGTGGAATGTCAAATGCTACCTTCATACCAAATTTGGTGACTCTAGTTCAAGCATGTAAAAGGTGGTGAAAGGGGGGCTATGGGGCTTGGGGCGGTATGGGTGGGCGTGGCATTCAAATTTTTGCTGCCGATCCATGTGGGATGTCAATTGCTACCTTCATACCAAATTTGGTGACTCTAGCTCGAAGTTTGTATAAAGTGGGGAAAGGGGGGCTGGGGGCGGTATGGTTGGGCGTGGCATCCAAATTTTTGCTGCCGATCCATGTGGGATGTCAATTGCTACCTTCATACCAAATTTGGTGACTCTAGCTCGAAGTTTGTATAAAGTGGGGAAAGGGGGGCTGGGGGCGGTATGGGTGGGCGTGGCATCCAAATTTTTGATGCAGATCTATGTGGAATGTCAATTGCTATCTTCATACAAAATTTGGTGACTCTAGCTCAAAGTTTGTAAAAGGTGGGGAAAGGGGGGTGGAAGGGGTGCGCGTGGCTCCAAAAATTTGATGCAGTTTTTCGGGGGTCGTTGCAAGCTATCTTCCTGCCAAATTTGGTGGCTCTAGCTCCACTACTCTGGAAGATACACGCATTCCCGTTTTTGACGAAGCGTTGGGGTGGATGGGGGCGGCTAGGGTGGTATTGGTGGGCGTGGCATCCAAACTTTTGATGCAGTTTTTGGGGGGTCATCATCACCTATCTTGGCACCAAATTTGGTGGCTCTAGCTCAAAAACTGTGGGAGATATAGCCATTTCTGATTTCAAAATGCGGGGGGGCTGGGGGCGGAATGGGTGGGCGTGGCTCCAAAATTTTGATGCAGTTTTTTGGGGGTCGTTACCAGCTAGCTTTCTACCAAATTTGGTGGCTCTAGCTCCACTACTCTGGAAGATACACGCATTCCCGTTTTTTTCGAAGCGTTGGGGCATCTGGGGGCGGCTAGGGCGGTATTGGTGGGCGTGGCATCCAAACTTTTGGTGCAGTTCATCATCAGCTAAATTGGCACCAAATTTGGTGGCTCTAGCTCAAAAACTGTGGGAGATATAGGCTTTTTTGACTTTAAAATGCGGGGGGTCTGGGGGCGGAATGGGGGGGCGTGGCTCCAAAATTTTTGATTCAGTTTTTTGGGGGTTGCTAGTACCTATCTTCTTACCAAATTTGGTAGTTCTAGCTGTAAGGGTGTGTGAAATATGCGGATTTATCGTTTTTGAGTTATCGAATTTATCGATTTTCCAGCCCCCCAGTTATCGTAGAACCCCAATCTTGACACTTTAATATACTATCCCATAGATAAAGAGAATTTGAAAGTTTCAAGTCTCTAGCTTGAAGGGTGTGGAAAAAACTTGCACACATACGGACGGACAGACGGACAGACGGACAGACACCATGACGGACATTGCACAAAACCAATATACTCTTTACCTTCGGTATCGAGTATAAAAAGGTTCGACACTTTCAAAAACGAAACGGATTTCTGCTTCTTAATAAATATGTGCATACACAATTAAGTGAACAATGCGCTTGAAAATAATATTCATAATTTTATGCATGCATAACTTCGCACAGAGCATATTCTTTTTTTTTTTTAATTTGCTTGCCTTTGACAATTGATTTACGACCCAAGTAGCGTTTGTTGTTGTTTTAAGTGTTGTTGTTGGGCCCGCACTGCTACTTTTTGTTGGTGTCATTGATATTAAATAAATATAGTTTAAAAAAACTAAAAAACACGCTTTTGGAGGATATCAAACTAAAAAGTTAAAAATAATTTTTCAAATAAGCTTAAAACAATAATAAATGATAAATACTAGCATTATTGTACAAAAAGCGTTGGGCGCTCGATGTACGAGAAATATGGACAAAGCGCCCCACGCTTTTTATACCCTTAACCCATAAAATGGGTAAATAAGGGTATAATGGTTTTGTGCAAAAGTATGTAATAGGCAGAAGGAAGCATCTCCGACCCTATAAAGTATATATATTCTTGATCAGCATCCACAGCCGAGACGATATAGCCATGTCCGTCTGTCCGTCTGTCTGTCCGTCTGTCCGTCTGATCGTCTGTCCGTCTGTCCGTCTGTATGAACGCGTGGATCTCAGAGACTACAAGAGCTAGAGACTTCTGATTTTGTATTTAAGTTCTCCTATACCATGAGCAGAACAAGTTTGCTTCAAATTATCGATAACTATTCTGGTTTCCGATATACACGTAATATCGATAACAATAAAATATCGAATTTGGAAAATCTAAAAATGAGGGTTGAAGTAATGGATAATGATAGAACTTTTCTGAAAATTTCGTCCAAATCGGTTGAGAAACACCGGAGATATTGAACTTAATCGATGGAAGCTAAGCCAGTATACCAAAGTCTTATATAAATTAAATATATTTATTGCAACTGGGTTCAGGGTATCTTCTAGTCGGGCTCTCCCGACTAGAGCCTTCTTACTTGTTTTTTATAATAATGCTAGTATTTATCATTTATTATTGTTTTAAGCTAATTTGAAAAATTATTTTTAACTTTTTAGTTTGATATGCTCTAAAAGCGTGTTTTTTAGTTTCTTTAAACTATATTTATTTTTCACTTTTTAGTTCGATGCATTATAAAAGCGTGTTTTTTTTGTTTTTTTTAAACTATATTTATTTTTTAATTTTTAGTTCTATTAATTATTAAAAAAAAAATTGTAGGTTCTAGTGAACATGAACATAGTGCAGATTTAAAAAAAAACAACAATTTTTTTTCGGCCGTGGACGTGATTAGAACCCACGATCGGTGAGCCCGGGAGCGAAGACCCGCGCCTTAGACCGCTCGGCAAACGAACGAACTTGAGGTAGTGGGATATACTCACAGTAATAAGCCACTTGCTTTTAGTCCAAAGGAGAGTTACATACATACAAACATACAAGTGAAGCTAATATAAGCGTGTTAAATAAATATAGTTTAAAAAAACTAAAAAACACGCTTTTAGAGCATATCAAACTAAAAGTTAAAAATAATTTTTCAAATAAGCTTAAAACAATAATAAATGATAAATACTAGCATTATTGTAAAAAAAAAAGCGTTGGGCGCTCGATGTACGAGAAATATGGACAAAGCGCCCCACGCTTTTTTTACAATAATACTATTTATCATTTATTATTGGTGCAGATTAAAAAAAATATATATATATTTCTTTTCGGCCGTGGACGGGATTAGAACCCACGATCGGTGAGTCCGGGCGCGAAGAACGAACTTGAGGTGGTGGGATATACTGACAGTAATAAGCCACTTGCTTTTAGTCCAAAGTAGAGTTACATACATACAAACAAACAAACATACATACAAGTGAAGCTAATATAAGCGTGTTAAAAACAACAACAACATAACAAAACTTGGTGCGTCTAGAAAAATTTCCCACACCAGAACATGTTATGGGGGTGGATTCGCCTACTTGCTGCTTATGTAACTTAGACAAAACGTAACACACTAAAATTATTGATATATTATTGATATACAATTTTGAATAAGCAAAGGGCGTTCACATAAGCGCGTGTGTTGCTCTTATGATAATCAGATAATTTGAAATCTCGCTCCGATCATGCGCCTTTGTTGTTGCTCATTTACGTTCACTCTCTATTTTATGTGCGCGCTTTGCATGTCAATCATAAAGTTTAATAACCCTAGCTCCTCCGCACACACTTTAAATTAAAGCTAAAGTCAATATACAATTCACTTAACTGCAGCCTCTTAGATATGTTTTGCATTGATTCAGAGCGTGTGAAGAAGGTAGCGATGCTACGCTCTTTGTTTGACTTGCAGAGCGCGCGCATAGATAAGAGAATTAGCCGAAATAGCCAACAACGAAGGCGCGATCTAAAAATAATTTGTCATCTAGCGCCGAACATGAAGAGCATGCGCGAGCGAATCTGAAAACAAGTAAGAAGGTTTTAGTCGAGAAATCCCGACTCAAAGATACCCTGAACCCGTGTATTAAATGACTTGCAGAAGTGAGTTTTTCTTGACTTTAACTTTAATTTAAAATATCTCCAGTGTTTCTTAACCGATTTGGATCAAATTTTCAAGGAAGTTATAAAGTTATCCATAGTTTCAACTTCTATTTTTTAATTTTCTTAATTCGAGATTTTTTCGTTATCGATTCCACATGTATATCGAAAGCAAGAATAGTTATCGATAGTTTGAAATAAAGTTGATCTGCCTATGGCTTAGGAGAAGTTATGTTCCAAATTTGAAGTCTCTAGGTCTTTTAGTCTTTGAGATTGACGCGTTCATACATACGGACGAACGGACGGACAGACGGACAGAAGGACAGAAGGTCATGGCTATATCGACATGGCTGTTGATGCTGATCAAGAATATATATATTTTATATGGGGTTGGAGATGCTTCTTTCTGCCTGCTCAAAACAATTATACCCTATTTTTTATCCATTTCATGGTTCAGGGTACAAAAAAATTTAATATTTTACGCATCGATTGCTTTCAAAACAAAGTTTTCTTATATTTTGTAGCCATAGTAAGAGAACAGAGAGAAGAACAAAGAAGAATAAATATGACTGTTTATGGTACTCACTGCAAGCAGCATGCACAGCTGAGGGAATATATGCATATCTGCCTCACAAAGAGCGGCTTAAAGCTTAATCAGCGCGCGCGTCGCTCTTATGACTGCCGCTAGATATAAAATATTTTGAATGCAATCATCCGTCTTTGTTGTTATTTACGCTCTCTTTTGTTTATGCACGCGCTCTGCATATCAAACATAAATCTTAATATCCCTATCTCCTCCGCGCTCACTTAGCTAAGCTTGCCATTACTAAGAGGCTGCAGTTAAGGGAAAGACATTGCTTAATTTGCACCACCCATACCTAGCTCTTAAGTGCAAGCGTTGTATGTTAGAGCTCAGTGTCTGTTGCTTAGAGGATTAACTGTAATGCTCTTTCCAACATTATGTTTTTACATACAATGGTTGTAGTGTTCACAGTACAACTTCTCGTGGTGTAGCCGGGTTCGGGGTTGCGCATTCTCGCTATGCTCGGTACTAGCTCGTCGGATCGGTCGGGATTCTTCCTCTCCCAACTACACAGTTATATCCCGATTCCACTAGAGCAAGATGCAATTATGTAATTGGTATACGAAGATGCCGCATTTTTTTGTATTAGAATCCCATTTGTACAATGGGAATCTTATTCAAATATTCCCCGTTGGTCGGCTGCATTCCCAGTTGGTTCGAAACCGACCAACTGGGAATGTTAGACGTTAACATTACAGAGCACTGAACAGAGCTTTAACATAGTCGATAGTATGAACTTTGTAATCGATACTTGATTTTAACAGTGCCAATTTGAGTAAAACAGCTTGTCATCAAGTGCCTGTCCAAACAAACTAGGATATTCGTTAAACCATGTTTGCATTTTGCGCAAAAATTAAAGCAATAATTTTTACTTCTTTAGCTTCACTAATTTTATTTGTGTTCGAACTCATATTTGCTTCCAATGAAATATAAACGTATAATACACAAACAGCTGTCTGCAGTCTTTTTACAGACCCTGTTAAATCAAGATGCAACTATGCAATTGGATTTATAGTGGAATCACCTGAATCTTTCACTCGCTGTTAATGAAAGATGCAGCCTAATGGAATCGGGGTATTACACTACCACAATAAAAATAATAATGCGCGACAGAATAACTAGAGGATCATGCGTAAACATCCGAATAAAGTTAGGTTCACACATGAAGATAAAAAAAAAGGAAATAAGATACCGACACAATCAAATGGAGAATATGCCTATACTTTTAAATGGCCTCTTAGAGAAGCTAAAGGTGTTATTCGCTCTCTGTCTGTACCCACCAGACCATGACAACTGCTAGGGTAAGTGCGTTGTCCCTATAAAAAAGGCTCTGTATCCTTTATGGCATCCTAAAGAGTTTCGACATGATTACTTGGCGGATATATTTGAATTTTTAAATAGTCTTCATTTCTTTTCCTCAAACTTCATTATAAATGTATTTATATCCATTCTCCATATTCATCTTAAATAACTAGGTATTTCAACATACAAGTTGTGCTTCATCATAATTCATTTGTGTATAAAAGTATATAAATCTGGACAACCATCAATTGAACTGGGTTATACTCATGATTCTACAAAAAAAAAAAAAAATCGGCCATAATATGCCTCAAAATTGCTAAAAAAAGAATAAATATTTATGAGCTGTGATATCTGTGTAAATTTACATATACTCCATGTATAGATGGCAATATTCAAATAGATTAGTTTTACTCACAATTTCAAATGTGTTTACGCTTTACTTTTTTTTTATGCTGCATCACTGTATCGTTGGGCCCAAAGATGTCGATGACGTTGTTGATGTTGCTCAAGTTGAGTCTGCTTTAAAAAAAATGAATTATCAGAATAATGCACTCTATACATGTACACATATATGATTTATATTACCATCGGCTACCATCACTCATAAGGATTAGATCACTTAAATTAAACATTTCAATCTTAAATAGAATTTAACTTAACCTATGCCTTCATTGTTGGAGGTTACTGTAGCAGCAAATTACATTAACATATGGTTAAAGTAATGCAGAGAGACTGCAAAGACTTGGCCTTGAACTTGAACTTCAATCGCGATGATAACGAATCATAGAAGCAAGAGGAATTCTAGAGCGTTGCCAAGCTCGATCAAAACATATCACTCACAAAGAAATTCAAACTTGCACAGACGGCCAAGATTAGCACTGAATCCACGCGTTGATTAGCTACAACTCATTTTTATATCGTTTTCATGTACTTCGCTGGTGGTTGTTTTCTGTTTTTGTGACAAATTAACTGATATTCATATTTATGAGTGATCGGTAGTTATGCAGACTAAGTGAATGATGCTCCATTAAGGTTAGGCTGATCACTGCGGAGCTCAGCAGCCACGCGTGCTAGCGCCGTCGCGATTGTGTGTGCGTTTCATTCGCCCTTGCAAAGGTTATTGGTCGAAATTAACCCACGTTGTCCCTTGAACAGATGTCTTCTATACTTGGTCGTTCAATCGCAAGGCCAAGGGAAGGTGAACACACGAGGAGTTCAGTTTGAGTACGATTTGAATACTGAGTTTTATTCTTAAAATCCTAGGCCTTATATACCTAACAAAGTGTCTTAATCTATATGTTTTTATTATCTCCTGCAAGATAATAAACTTATTTATCGTAAGGGTACTTTTTAGTACCTGCTTTTGACCTGCCCGCAGGCAGGCTCTACGGATTCGTTTACATGCAGGTAACGATCCGTTTTATTATCTATTTATTTTACCAGCAGCTGCAACATTGCTGTGGTGTGTTTATATTTACTTAGGATAATATTATTATCTTCTACTTAGTGGACTGTATATCTTTTGGCCGATTGTCGCGGAAGGCGTCAGTCGGCTATATTGAAACCGTGTTTATTTATGAACATTCTGCCGGGGGCCACAAAGGTGAGGCTCGGCGTCATGTCCCTTTATTTTTAAATCGAAATTAACAATTACTTAAACAGATGCCGGAAAAGCTATTGCTCGTAGTTAACGATTAGTAATTATTGACTTAATTATATATATAATTATAATTATAAAAATTATTAATGCAATTATTAGAGAGGCATGACCTGACACATGATGAAAGTTTAATCCTTTTAATTCTGGATGGTGATGCTGCAGATAATTTATGTCTCCCTTTAACTTATTTATCTCGACCGTGTGATTTATTGTTGATGAGCTCATTGGTTCCCATATGAGCTCTGGGGTTTCGTCAATGTTTCCTATATACGATGGTGAAAGGGCTGATTGACTATCAGAACAGAAATCGGAGTTAGCTACTAAAATCTTGTCATTTGTTCGGACGGTACAACCTGAAGTAATCGACAGAACCCCCTGTGGTGGAAGCATTATAATCTAATGAGGAAGGTTCCCACATTGGAGCTGTACTTTTGTCTTCTGGCGAATCTTATAAAGCCAGTTATTTCTCTTCTCTAGCTCTACCCAATATGTTTGAGATTCGACTAACTTCCTGTATCTACAATTAGAAGGTTGATCTGGTTTAAAGGGAGATACCTCGCAAGTGTTATCATTCGCATTGCTCCATGGCCAGCTGCCATCGCACACTTGTTTATTGGGCTGCCATTTCGTACATTTATTTAGGATTGATTCAGTTACTAAATGGTACGCATCCATTCCAAAATTGGATACTTAATATTCAGCGTCAGTGTGTACTTGTAAAAGGCCGCCCCCGACCTCTACCGGTAGTGGAATTACTCGATATAAATGAGACGGGTGCCTATAGAAAAGAGGTATATTCGCTTTTATAACTAATTTGTTATCAACGAATATTCCCTTTGCGGACATAAGAGTGTAGACTTCCTTAAGCTCCGTATTGGTATTTTTTCCCGGAAGAGCTAGGTTGTCTGGCAGACTCTTTTTTATCTTGGTTATCTCAATCTGGAGTTGAGTAGGTTTTAATCTACCCGGGTTCTGTCGCCCATGGTTAATGTCAATTAATAGACTTATGATGCCTGATTGGATCTTATCACATTCGTCTATTAACATATGTAGCTGCTTTGCCACCATAAAGAATTCCATAGATTCTTGAATACAGTACGCTGTATTAGCTAAATAATCGAGTCTGGCGTGCATCTTTTGAAACTGCTCATTGACTTCATCTTGAGTAGTCTTCACGATATTTAAAGTTGAATCGACAATTGAAGTTTGTTTATCCGTCAATTCATCTAACTTGTGTTGGTTTGCTAGCAGAGTTCTCATGTTATCCTCCATTATAGATCTATCTTGGGCGTCAATTAATCCGAAGATAATATGATACCATGACCCAATGATCTCCAGAGGAGCACGTTTCTGTCTTTCTTTTTTCTGGGACATAAACAATAGATTATTATCTTCAAGTTCTTTGATTCTTTTTTTACTGTAATTCAAATCCGAATCACAACGATCCCTAGATGCAATGAGTCTACTGCAAAGGTTCTGCATTTTTTGCATTAGCTCGTGCCCTTTATTTAACATTTCAAAGTATGCCCCCATCTTGTAGTATATTATAAGCTCCCAGGAAGAGGCCTTTATCTCTACCTCTCCCATTGGGTCTAAATAAATTGCTGCTGTGCTGTTGATTTCTTTTACACCCCATCTGTTTGTCGCGTTTGCCACTGAAAGTGTATTTAAAGCTTGACAGCAAAGCATTAACATCTGCAGTCCTTACTTTAACTACTCTGACGTTTTTATCATGGCCTGGGTGAGTGTCCTCAATTTTTCCCAACGGCCACTTAGCTGGATGGCAGCATTCATCTTTAATGAGCACTATTTGCCCTTTTTCGAGGTTTTCATTCTCTACTCTCCACTTGTTTCGCTGCTGAAGCGTATACAAGTAGTAATCTTTCCATTTTTTCCAAAAATCTTTTCGGAACTTCTGGATCAATCTCCATCTGTCCAGATCTCCTATTTTCCCTTCATTCTGTGCTTCAACTACGCCAATCATTGGTCTCCCAAATAAGAAGTGACCAGGTGTTAGAACCTCGTTATAGTCAACATCTTCGCCTGATGAGTAAAGAGGCCGTGAGTTCAATATTGCCTCAATTTGGCATAGCAAGGTGGAGAATTCCTCGAATTTTAAGTTAGATTCTCCTATTACTCGCTTCAAATGATATTTGACTGATTTCACACCAGCTTCCCAAATACCTCCGAAGTGAGGTCCTGCCGGGGGAATAAAATGCCACTTAATGTGGTCTTTTGCCAGAATAGGGGCAATCTGTGCATTTTCTTTAATTGCTTCTCGCAGTTCTTTATCTAAAATCCTAGCTGCACCTACAAAGTTCAAGCCATTATCAGAATATATGCTTGCACATTTGCCCCTTCTAGAGGTAAATCTTCTGAAGGCTGCTAGGAACGCGTCTGACGTTAAGTCACTGACTGCTTCTAAGTGGATCGCTTTTGTGGCCATACACACGAAGAGTGCTATATAGCCATTAAAACATTTTTGCCCTCGAGTTTTTGAGTATCTTATGTTATATGGCCCTGCAGTGTTTAGAAATAGATATGCAGCAGCTACCCTATAACTGGGAAGATTACCCATTATTTGCTCTGCTGTCTTTTTTTTATACCTGGTGCACGTAACACATTCCCTTAGGCATTTTTTTTTTAACGAGTTTCTTAACCCGATTATCCAAAATTGCCTTTGTGTTTGATTTCTCATCAAATTGATTCCACCGTGCAGAGTCTCGTTATGTACTTTTCTTATAATTAATGTGGTAAAAAGACATTTCTCTAAAATCAAAGGGTGTTTAACTTCGAAATCTACCGAGGCGTTGTGCAGTCTCCCACCAACTCGAAGTAACCCTTGCTCATCTAAAAAGGGATTTAAAGCCAATATTCTGCTTTTTGTAGCAATTTCTTTACTTTGCAGTAGTTCTTTTATCTCTTTATTGAATTGACTTGCTTGCAAGTCTTTTACTATTAGTTTTTCTGCTTCTTTCAATTCTCCTACTGTAAGGTATTTTGGAACTTCCATTTTGTTTATTTGAAGCTTTAGATATTAGTGGTGTTTTGGTGCCGCATTTAGTTGATGCCATAATTGGTGATGGAGCCTGTCTTTTTAGATCTATTTCCTACCTTTTATTTGGTAGGCAAGGCTTCCATGGCACCATACCCCAAAATATTGTTGAACATGTTGTAACCAACTGGCAAACTTTTGCTTGCTTCAGCATAAACTTAAATGGAGAGTTTTATAGCTCTTCTGAACAATATGAGTGCGCTATGTCATACTCATATACTTATGGCACTGCATGTGAGCTTCAAGCAGCAGCAGAATTTTTTGCTGTAAATTTCCAAGTTTTTCAGAATGGAAATTTATTACAAGCATTCGGAAATAATATGCATCCTGTAAAAAGATTGCGTTTTACCGGTCCATTAACGAATGGACATTTTGATGTTTATATTCCTTTAGAGGAAGTATTAACTCAAGATTCTGATACGTGAATGTATAACTAAAAATGTTAAAAATCCTGTTAAAAGACGTAGTCGATTCACCGGCAAAACAGAAAAAAGGTTAAAAAACGTTCATTTGAAAAAAAGTGATATCAATAGGGGTAAGCGCATAGAAGCATCAAAAAGATTTCAGGTTAATAATTCTGAAGCTCATAGAGTTGCAGTGAGAAGAGATCAGGCTAATAATCCTGAAGCTCATAGAGTTGCAGTGAGAAGACATCAGGGTAATAATCCTATGTAAGACATGTCTGGCTTAAACTATGATTTTGAAATAGCTTACAAGTCAGGTAAAATTACTCAACTTGGTAGTATGAATTTGATATGCAAACATTGTAATGCTTTAAAATGGAAAAATGAGCCTTTGGGTATCTGTTGCAAGGCAGGAAAAGTTAAACTTTCACAAAATGAAAGTTTGCCTGATCCACTTAAAAGCTTAATAATTGGTGGACATCCAAAGCATGATCATTTCATTGATCGTATAAGAAAGTATAACAGCTGCTTTCAAATGACTTCTTTTGGAAGTACAAAAATTATAAATGAAAGTTGGTCAATCTTTAAAGTCCAAGGACAAGTGTATCACCTAATTGGTAGTGTCCGACTTTTGCCAAATGAAGAAATGCAGTTTCTTCAAATTTATTTTGTTGGTGATGATGAAAAGGAAGCTCAACTACGTTGCAAAAATATTTCAAATGTTGATTTAAGCGTAGTAAAGGATCTTCAATGTATGTTTCATCATCATAATCGTTATGTTAAAGATCTAAAAATGGCTCTCAATAAAATACCAACAAGTACTAAAGACTATAAATTGATTATACATGCTGATCGAACACCTGCTGGTGCTCACAAAGGGCTTTACAATGCACCTCAATCAAGCGAAGTAGCTTTAGTTATTGTTGGTCAGCAATTTGAAAAGCGCGATATTATTATTGAAAGCCATAATAATAATATACATCGTATAAGTGAGGTGCATCGATCTTACGATGCCTTACAGTATCCTTTGCTATTTCCTTATGGCGAAGATGGCTATTCAGTAGATATACCATATTGGAATCCATTATTACAAAAGGAGGAACCAAAAAAAGTGATATCTACGTTAAGCTTTTACAGCTATAAAATAATGATTCGTCAATCTGAGATAAAAAATTTAATTTTTTTTCGTTCCCTTATTAGTCAGTTTTTTGTTGATAGGTATGCTAAATTGAAACAGAAAGGTTAAATTATATTCGCTACAATCAAGCCAAACTCAGAGCAGATAGCTATATACATCTACAAGACGCAATAGGCCAACAAGATGTTGTCGCAGCTCAACTTTGTCAGATGGTGTTTTACCATCTTCTTTTACAAGCTCTGCACGATATATGCATGAAAAGACTCAAGATGCTATGACATATGTTCGCAATTATGGGCGACCAGATCTTTTTATAACATTCACATGCAATCCACAATGGAATGACATAAAAAGTGTTTTATTACCGGGTCAAAAATCGCATGATCGTCACGATATTATAGCTCGAGTTTTTCATTTAAAAGTTAAAGCTTTAATGTCACTATTGATAAAAGGTTCTTTGTTTGGAAGCGTGCAATGTTTCATGTACTCTGCGGAATGGCAAAAGCGGGGCTTACCACATATTCATATTTTACTTTGGTTAGAAAATAAAATAAGACCAGATAAAATCGATAAGATTATCTGTGCCGAAATACCAAACGCAGATAAGGATCCTTTGTTATTTAACATTGTTAAGTCAAATATGATTCATGGTCCTTGCGGTGTATTTAATAATAAATCGCCATGCATGAAAAATGGAAAATGTACCAAAAGGTTTCCTCGAGAATTACTTAAAGAAACTGTGACTGGAAAAGATAGTTAGGCAATTAATATAAATGGTAATTGCATAGATAATCGTTGGGTTGTGCCTTATAACTGTGTACTATTGAGAACATTTGAAGCTCACATAAATGTTGAGTATTGTAGTTCTGTAAAGTCTATTAAATACATTTGTAAATATGTTAACACGGGCAGCGATCAAGCATCATTTACTCTTGAAGACCAACGTAATGAAATTAATATGTACGAAAGTGGCCGTTATATACGTAGCTCAGAAGCGCTATGGAGAATCCTTGCATTTCCCATACATGAACGTTTTCCGGCTATTACACACTTAGCTGTTCATTTAGAAAATGGTCAACGGATATATTTTAACCCCAATAATCCGCAACAATTACTTGACAGATTAAGCACCCAAAACCACTTTGCTAGCCTTCTTTGAGCTATGCACACGTGATGAGTTTGCAAGAACGCTTTAATATTCTGAAGTTCCATCGTATTTTACAGGGAACAATAATGAACTTCATAGAAGAAAACGAGGGCATGATGTACCAAATTTTCCTGGAGTTAAAAAAAATTCAGCTTTGGGAAGAGTTTACACTATTCATCCTAATAATACAGAATGTTTTTATTTAAGACTTTTATTCCATTTTGTAAGGGGCCCAACTTCATTTTTAAATTTAAAAACCGTTAATGGTATAGCATACGCATCATTTGAATTTTCGTGTAAAGTTCTAAGATTACTAGAAGATGGATGATAAGCACTGGGATTCAACTATAGCCGATGCTGTCATATGTCAAAATCCTACAAAACTGAGAGAACTTTTTGCAATAATGTTAGTATTTTGTCAAATTTCAGATGCTCTTAAACTTTGGAATACTTATAAAGAGAGTTTCTCAGATGATATTTTAAGAGCTTTTGATGAAAGTATTGTGAATAATGTATTAAATAAATGTCTTATATACATTGAAGATATTGTACTGTCTATTGGTGGTCAAAACTTGACTAACTATGGACTTCCACTACCAATCAGATCCGAGGAAATTGTTCAAAATAATGAATATCATAGAGAAACAAATTATGAAAATTGCGATAATTTTGTTGTTAATAATGAGCTACTCCTTACTGCTGAGCAAAAACAAGTATACGAAAAGATACTGCATAGCGTTGAAGCAGAAAAAGGAGAAATCTATTTTTTAGATGCACCTGGTGGAACAGGTAAAACGTTTCTTTTAAATTTATTATTGGCAAAGGTACGGCAAAGTAAAAACATTGCATTGGCCGTTGCTTCTTCCGGTATCGCAGCCACTTTACTAAATGGTGGTCGCACAGCGCATTCTTCACTAGTTTGCATTTAATTTGATTCATTTAGAAACACCACATTGCTCAATTTCAAAGCAATCTAATATGGCTGCTGTGCTCAAAGATTGCAAGCTTATTGTTTGGGATGAGTGTACTATGGGCCATAAAGGTGCTTTTGAAGCTGTAGATCGATCTTTGAAAGACATTCGAGATAGTGAATACTTAATGGGTGGCATAACTGTTCTCTTAGGTGGTGATTTTCGACAAACTTTTCCAGTGATCCCCAGAGGAACAAGAGCAGATGAAATAAATGCGTGCTTAAAGTCTTCAATTTTGTGGCCCAAAATACAGAAAATTGCATTAACGAAGAATATGCGAGTGCACTTAAAAGGTGATAGCATAGCTGGTGAATTTGCAGAAATGCTTCTTCAAATAGGAAATGGATTATTTCCAACCCAAGATGGCAAAATGACTTTACCATCCACTTTGTGTCATGTTGTGAAAAGTATTGAGGAGCTAACTCTTAAAATATTTCCGGATATTACAAATATCTCTCAAAAATCACTCGAATGGTTTTCAGAACGTGCTATTTTGACTGCGAGAAATGACAATGCATTGGAAATAAACGAGTTTTTATTAAAATCATTTCAAAGTGAAGAAATTACATATTAAACTATTGATTCTGTGACTGAAATCGAAGATGCAGTTCATTACCCCGTCGAGTTTCTTAATTCATTAAAGCCGGCTGGCCTGCCTCAACATAAATTAACTTTAAAGATTAGTTCACCTGTAATGTTGATTCGCAACTTGAAGCCGCCAAAACTGTGCAATGGTACAAGAGTGCAAGTTAAAGTCATTCATAAGAATGTTGTCAAAGCAGTTATCTTTACTGGCAATGGTATAGGGGAAACGGTTTTTATGCCGAGAATTCCATTAATACCTTCTGATTCTGAATTGCCAATTCAATTTAAAAGATTGCAATTTCCTTTAAAAGTTTGCTTTGCCTTAACAATTAATAAATCACAGGGACAAACTCTTAAATTAGCCGGACAAGACTTAAGACACGATTGTTTTTCTCATGGCAAATTTTATGTAGCCTGCTCAAGAGTCAGTTCACCAAAAAGTTTATTTGTATTAGCACCTGACGGAAAAACAACCAATATCGTTTATAAAGAAGCTCTTAACAATTGTTAATAATTGCAAATTCAATTCAATAAGTGGATAAGGCCTACTGGGGAAACCACAATAAAAAATTACGCGCCTGATTCTCTACCTCAATGGTGGCATGGAAAAGAGAATATTAAATACTTTGCTTTAATATTTTGTGAAATATTTTCTAATTTATTTATTTTGTATCTACCTTCTATTGCTTAAATTTATATAAACTATCCGCGCAGCGAAGTAAGCGGGCCACTTACTAGTATACATATATAAAAGAGCTTGTCCTGATGAGAATGGAAGAGCCACAGCCTAAACGAAAAAAGCTAGAAGGCTGAAATTTTCACACAATTTTCCATGCAGGTAGTAAGTGAGCACTAAGAAGGGAATTTTTATTTGGACAACTCCTTCAAGTACCTCCCATACGATTTGGAGCACTTTTTAGCCATTTTAAAAAACAAATTACAATTACAACAAGTACCCATTCCACTACTGTCGCCTGATTGTCGCACAAGCTGAAAGTTTGATCGCGAGCGAGAATACAAAAACAAAACAAATGCGCAGTGACGCCTTCGCGTCGCACAAGCAAAATCATAAGAAAAGGTTCGACACTTGCAAAAAAGAAACGGATTTCCGCTTCTTAATGAATAAGTGCATACACAATTAAGTGAACAATGCGCTTGAAAATAATTTTCATAATTTTATGTACATGTATAACTTCGCACAGAGCACATTTTTTTTTTTATACCCTTAACCCATAAAATGGGTAAATAAGGGTATAATGGTTTTGTGCAAAAGTATGTAATAGGCAGAAGGAAGCATCTCCGACCCCATAAAGTGTATATATTTTTGATCAGCATCAACAGCCGAGACGATATAGCCATGTCCGTCTGTCCGTCTGTCTGTCTGTCTGTCCGTCTGTCTGTCTGTCTGTCTGTATGAACGCGTGGATCTCAGAGACTACAAGAGCTAGAGACTTCTGATTTTGTATTTAAGTTCTCCTATACCATGAGCAGAACAAGTTTGCTTCAAATTATCGATAACTATTCTGGTTTCCGATATACGCATAATATCGATAACAAAAAATATCGAATTTGGAAAATGTAAAAATGAGGGTTGAAATAATGGGTAACGATTGAACTTTTCTGAAAAATTCGTCCAAATCGGTTAAGAAACACCGGAGATATCGACATTTTATTGATTGAAGTTATGTCAGTATACCAAAGTCAATTATAAATTTAATTTACATATTTATTGCAACCTGGTTAAGGGTATCTTCTAGTCGGGCTCTCCCGACTAGAGCCTTCTTACTTGTTTTTCATATTTGTGTGCCTTTGACAACTGATTTACGACCCAAGTAGCGTTTGTTGTTTTTGTCAGTGTTGTTGTTGGGCCCGCACTGCTACTTTTTGTTGGTGTCATTGATTAAAAAAAAAAAAAAACAACAACATAACAAAACTTGGTGCGTCTGGAAAAATTTCCCACACCAGAATATGTTATGGGGGTGGATTCGCCTACTTGTTGCTTATATAACTTAGACAAAACGTAACACACTAACATTATTGATATATTATTGATATACAATTTTGAATAAGCAAAGGGCGTTCACACAAGCGCGCGTGTTGCTCTTATGATAATCAGATAATTTGAAATCTCGCTCCGATCATGCTCCTTTGTTGTTGCTCATTTACGTTCACTCTCTATTTTATTTTCAAACATAAATCTTAATATCCCTATCTCCTCCGCACTCACTAAGCTAAGCTAACCCTAACTAAGAGGCTGCTGTTTAAGGAATTGCATTGCCTAATTTGCACCAACCATACCTAGCTCTTAAGTGCAAGCGTTGTATGTTAGAGCTCGGTGTCTATTGCTTAGAGGAATAACTGTAATGCTCTTTCCAACATTATGTTTTTACATACAATGGTTGTAGTGTTCACAGTACAACTTCTCGTGGCGTAGCCGGGTTCGGGGTTGCGCATTCTCGCTATGCTCGGTACTAGCTCGTCGGATCGGTCGGGATTCTTCCTCACCCATCTAAACAGTTATATCCCGATTCCACTAGAGCAAGATGAAATTATGTAATTGGTATTCGAAGATGCCGCAACTTTTTGTATTAGAATCCCATTTGTACAATGGGAATCTTATTCAAATTTTCCCCGTTGGTCGGCTGCATTCCCAGTTGGTTCGAAACCGACCAACTGGGAATGTTAGACGTTATCATTACAGAGCACTGAACAGAGCTTTAACATAGTCGATAGTATGAACTTTGTAATCGATACTTGATTTTAACAGTGCCAATTTGAGTAAAACAGCTTGTCATCAAGTGCCTGTCCAAACAAACTGGGATATTCGTTAAACCATGTTTGCATTTTGCGCAAAAATTAAAGCAATAATTTTAACTTTTTTAGCTTCACTCATTATACTCGATACCGAAGGTAAAGAGTATATTGGTTTTGTGCAATGTCCGTCATGGTGTCTGTCCGTCTGTCCGTCCGTATGGTTGCAAGTTTTTTCCACACCCTTCAAGCTAGAGACTTGAAACTTTCCAATTCTCTTTATCTATGGGATAGTAAATTAAAGTGTCAAGATGGGGGTGCTACGATAAATGGGGGGCTGGCAAATCGATAAATTCGATAACTCAAAACTGATAAATCCACATATTTCGCACATCCTTACAGCTAGAACTACCAAATTTGGTAATTTTGGAGCCACGCCCCCCCCATTCCGCCCCCAGCCACCCTGCATTTTAAAGTCAAAAACGCCTATATCTCCCACAGTTTTTGAGCTATAGCCACCAAATTTGGTGCCAAGATAGGTGATGAGTACCCCCCAAAAACTGCATCAAAAGTTTGGATGCCACGCCCACCAATACTGCCCTAGCCGCCCCCATCCACCCCAACGCTTCGTCAAAAACGGGAATGCGTGTATCTACCAGAGTTGTGGAGCTAGAGCCTCCAAATTTGGTGGGAAGATAGCTGGTAACGACCCCCAAAAATCTGCATCAAAGTTTTGGAGCCACGCCTACCCATTTCGCCCCCCTTTCCCCACATTTTACAATTTTTGAGCTAGAGTCACCGAATTTGGTATGAAGGTAGCATTTGACATTCCACAAGGATATGCAGCAAAAATTTGGATGCCACTCCCAACCATACCGCCCCCAGCCCCCCTTTCCCCACTTTATACAAACTTTGAGCTAGAGTCACCAAATTTGGTATGAAGAGAGCAATTGACATCCCACATGGATCGGCAGCAAAAATTTGAATGCCGCGCCCACCCATACCGCCCCAAGCCCCATAGCCCCCCTTTCACCACCTTTTATATGCTTCGAGCTAGAGTCACCAAATTTGGTATGAAGGTAGCATTTGACATTCCACAAGGATCTGCAGCAAAAATTTGGATGCCACGCCCAACCATACCGCCCCCAGCCCCATAGCCCCCCTCTCCACACTTTTACAAACTTTGAGCTAGAGTCACCAGATTTGTTATGAAGATAGCAATTGACATTCCACAAAGATCTGCATCAAAAATTTGGATGCAATTCCACCCATTCCGCCCCCAGCCCCCTTTCCACACTTTATACAAACTTCGAGCTAGAGTCACCAAATTTGTTATGAAGATAGCAATTGACATCCCACATGGATGGGCATCAAAATTTTTAATACTGGTATCGAGTATACCGCAGTCGGTTGCGTCCGACTGCAACGTTTCCACCTGTTATATTTGTGTTCGAACTCAAATTTGCTTCCAATTAAATATAAACGTATAATACACAAACAGCTGTCTGCAGTCTTTTTACAGACCCTGTTTAATCAAGATGCAATTGGATTTATAGTGAAATCACCTGAATCTTTCACTCGCTGTTAATGAAAGATGCAGCCTAATGGAATCGGGGTATTACACTACCACAATAAAAATAATAATGCGCGACAGAATAACTAGAGGATCATGCGTAAACATCCGAATAAAGTTAGGTTCACACATGAAGATAAAAAACAAGTGGAAACGTTGCAGTCGGACGCAACCGACTGCGGTATACTCGATACCAGTATTAAAAATTTTGATGCCCATCCATGTGGGATGTTAATTGCTTTCTTCATACCAAATTTGGTGACTCTAGCTCGAAGTTTGTATAAAGTGGGGAAAGGGGGGCTGGGGGCGGTATGGGTGGAATTGCATCCAAATTTTTGATGCAGATCTTTGTGGAATGTCAATTGCTATCTTCATAACAAATTTGGTGACTCTAGCTCAAAGTTTGTAAAAGTGGGGAAAGAGGGGCTGGGGGCGGTATGGTTGGGCGTGGCATGCAAATTTTTGCTGCAGATCCTTGTGGAATGTCAAATGCTACCTTCATACCAAATTTGGTGACTCTAGCTCAAAGTTTGTATAAAGTGTGGGAAAGGGGGGCTGGGGGCGGTATGGGTGGAATTGCATCCAAATTTTTGATGCAGATCTTTGTGGAATGTCAATTGCTATCTTCATAACAAATTTGGTGACTCTAGCTCAAAGTTTGTATAAAGTGGGGAAAGGGGGGCTGGGGGCGGTATGGTTGGGCGTGGCATTCAAATTTTTGCTGCAGATCCTTGTGGAATGTCAAATGCTACCTTCATACCAAATTTGGTGACTCTAGCTCAAAGTTTGTAAAAGTGTGGAGAGGGGGGCTATGGGGCTGGGTGCGGTATGGTTGGGCGTGGCATCCAAATTTTTGCTGCAGATCCTTGTGGAATGTCAAATGCTACCTTCATACCAAATTTGGTGACTCTAGCTCGAAGCATGTAAAAGGTGGTGA
This sequence comes from Scaptomyza flava, assembly GCA_030179655.1. Lineage (NCBI taxonomy): Eukaryota > Metazoa > Arthropoda > Insecta > Diptera > Drosophilidae > Scaptomyza > Scaptomyza flava. The sequence goes on along the minus strand of JARNME010000029.1, from coordinate 27,014,713 downwards.
AAGGGGGGCTATGGGGCTTGGGGCGGTATGGGTGGGCGTGGCATTCAAATTTTTGCTGCCGATCCATGTGGGATGTCAATTGCTATCTTCATACCAAATTTGGTGACTCTAGCTCGAAGTTTGTATAAAGTGGGGAAAGGGGGGCTGGGGGCGGTATGGTTGGGCGTGGCATTCAAATTTTTGCTGCAGATCCTTGTGGAATGTCAATTGCTATCTTCATACAAAATTTGGTGACTCTAGCTCAAAGTTTGTAAAAGGTGGGGAAAGGGGGGTGGAAGGGGTGCGCGTGGCTCCAAAACTTTGATGCAGTTTTTCGGGGGTCGTTGCAAGCTATCTTCCTGCCAAATTTGGTGGCTCTAGCTCCACTACTCTGGAAGATACACGCATTCCCGTTTTTGACGAAGCGTTGGGGTGAATGGGGGCGGCTAGGGTGGTATTGGTGGGCGTGGCATCCAAACTTTTGATGCAGTTTTTGGGGGGTCATCATCACCTATCTTGGCACCAAATTTGGTGGCTCTAGCTCAAAAACTGTGGGAGATATAGCCATTTCTGATTTCAAAATGCGGGGGGGCTGGGGGCGGAATGGGTGGGCGTGGCTCCAAAATTTTGATGCAGTTTTTTGGGGGTCGTTACCAGCTAGCTTTCTACCAAATTTGGAGGCTCTAGCTCCACAACTCTGATAGATACACGCATTCCCGTTTTTGACGAAGCGTTGGGGTGGATGGGGGCGGCTAGAGCAGTATCGGTGGGCGTGGCATCCAAACCTTTAATGCATTTTTTGGGGGGTCATCATCACCTATCTTGGCACAAAATTTGGTGGCTCTATCTCAAAAACTGTGGGAGATATACGCTTTTTTGACTTTAAATTGCGGGGGGGCTGGGGGCGGAATGGGTGGGCGTGGCTCCAAAATTTTGATGCAGTTTTTTGGGGGTTGCAAGTAGCTATCTGCTCACCAAATTTGGTAGTTCTAGCTGTAAGGATGTGCGAAATATGAGGATTTATCGGTTTTGAGTTATCGAATTTATCGATTTGCCAGCCCCCCAGTTATCGTAGAACCCCTATCTTGACACTTTAATTTACTATCCCATAGATAAAGAGAATTGGAAAGTTTCAAGTCTCTAGCTTGAAGGGTGTGGAAAAAAGTTGCGAACATACAGACGGACAGACGGACGGACACCATGACGGACATTGCACAAACCCAATATACTCTTTACCTTCGGTATCGAGTATAAAAAGGAAATTAGATACCGACACAATCAAATGGAGAATATGCCTATACTGTTAAATGGCCTCTTAGAGAAGCTAAAGGTGTTATTCGCTCTCTGTCTATACCCACCAGCCCATGACAACTGCTAGGGTAAGTGCGTTGTCCCTATAATAAAGGCTCTGTATCCTTTATGGCATCCTAAAGAGTTTCGACATGATTACTTGGCGGATATATTTGAATTTTTAAATAGTCTTCATTTCTTTTCCTCAAACTTCATTATAAATGTATTTATATCCATTCTCCATATTCATCTTAAATAACTAGGTATTTCAACATACAAGTTGTGCTTCATCATAATTCATTTGTGTATAAAAGTATATAAATCTGGACAACCATCAATTGAACTGAGTTATACTCATGATTCAACAAAAAAAAAAAAAAAAAAAATCGGCCATAATATGCCTCAAAATTGCTAACAAAAGAATAAATATTTATGAGCTGTGATATCTGTGTAAATTTACATATACTCCATGTATAGATGGCAATATTCAAATAGATTAGTTTTACTCACAATTTCAAATGTGTTTACGCTTTACTTTTTTTTTATGCTGCATCACTGTATCGTTGGGCCCAAAGATGTCGATGACGTTGTTGATGTTGCTCAAGTTGAGTCTGCTTTAAAAAAAATGAATTATCAGAATAATGCACTCTATACATGTACACATATATGATTTATATTACCATCGGCTACCATCACTCATAAGGATTAGATCACTTAAATTAAACATTTCAATCTTAAATATAATTTAACTTAACCTATGCCTTCATTGTTGGAGGTTACTGTAGCAGCAAATTACATTAACATATGGTTAAAGTAATGCAGAGAGACTGCAAAGACTTGGCCTTGAACTTGAACTTCAATCGCGGTGATAATTGTTTAATTCGCTTTGCATCGCAACGGACGTGTTTTTTTTTATGCGCTTCGCTTTTTTACTATTGTGCGTTTTATTTCTGCTATTAATTTCGCGTCTTTGTGTAAACTAATAGTTTTGTGACTTTGTGTTTTGCCGGTTTGCCTAAACCCAAAGTGGACAGTAAATTAACAATTTAATTTGCATTTGTTTTAAAGTGATTCCAAACACAACAACAAACTGCAGTCCAGCATACTGAAAAATTTGCTCAACTTGCTGCCGACTGCTTTTGTTTTGTTTTTGTGTTTTTACGCTCACTCTCTCTCTCTCTTTTTTTCAAGCGCTTCGCTCCCAGTGCATTAAATCGTTTCTTGATCGTTTACTCTAACGCGCTCTTTTGTGTTGGTGTTGGTCGCGGTCAAACTCTTCTCCGTTGCTTGTTGCTTTCGGTGGTCGCGCTCGCGCCGTTTTTGTTTGTGAAGCTGTGAAGTAAGTTTTGTTTGTAGCTTTACTATTTGCACTTTAGGGTGGACCTGTATTTAATCATAACAATTTTCTGCAGCGATATTTTTTTATTTTATTTTTTATTTGTACTTTTCTTCCCTTTTAATAAATTAAATAAAAATGTCTGTCTGCTGCTATGCGAATTGTCAAGTCCGCGCAAACTCAAAAATGGGTTTTGTCTGCTGCTGGATGTGCACAAATGTTGCTCATGAGCAATGTGCCGGCATTACTGGCCGTGTCTCAGACCTCATGAAGGATACTAATTTAGAGTGGCCGTGTTGGTCATGTTTGGAGAAAAAAAAAGACATTGTAAGCTTTATAAATACTCAACTTGGCTTAGAGGGCATTTTCTGCCAGTTGAATAAACTGTGTGAAAAGTTCTCATCGGTTCAAAGAAACCTTAACGAGAAAAATCTCGTAATGGATTCTCCAAAGCGTAAAAAGGCCAACGTTGGGCAGTTATCGGGCTCTGTGATGTCGGAAAATACTCCAAACCCTCCGATACCGCAGGGTAAAGTAAATAAAGTAAATAAAAATCTTCATGTCCCTCCAACTAAAATTATCGAGAACTTAGATGATATACCAATAACTCCCATGGATATTGTGTTATCTGAACCCGATCCTTCGGTTTCTTTGGTGGTTAGTAGTGTTGATGTTAATCAACAAAAAATCTATCAAACTTAAAGAGCCAAATATTCAGTTATCCGAGACTGAGTCTTCCAAACCAGCCTCAGTGGAGGATATAATTAAAAAATTTGTTGCTGTTCCACCTAAAAAACAAATATTTGTTTCAAGGCTTCCCCCTGATTTAACATCAGATGATGTCAAGGTCTATATCAAGGCCAAATCGAATGCCAATTTCACGGTGGAGAAATTCAAATTTGCTTATGATCGGAACATTTCGTCTTTTAAAATCAGTGTTCCGAATCAAGATTTTTGCACTATATGCTGCAAAGAATTTTGGCCAGAACACATAATTGTGAAAGAGTATACTGCAAGGAAAAAAAATCGGCCCCCGATTGTATCTACCCTTCCGGTGGTTGGTTCTAAGGTAACTCTCCCAATAACTGATAGTTCAAAAAACTAACATCCTCCTTCTTACTTGGCTATCAGAATGTAAGAGGTCTTTGTAGTAAACTCACTAGTTTATACCTTAATAGTCTTTCTTTCCCCTTCCATGTCATTGCCTTTACTGAAACGTGGTTAAGGCAAGACATTCTCAATTCCGAAATTCTATATAGTACATATTCTATTTACAGAAAGGACCGTACTCTTCGGCGTGGTGGTGGAGTGCTTATTGCTGTGAATGTAGACTTTCCTTCTGAAACAGTCGTATTAGATAGTTCTTTTGATATAGAGTTTATTGCTGTAAAGCTAAACATTTGCGGTATTAACATTTTTATCACTTGTTCGTATATACCTCCTTCTTCTGATCTCTCTATCTATGAGACACATCTATCTGCTATTCATTCTGTCTCTGCCTTGCTTTCTGATCGTGATTTTCTTGTAGTTCTTGGTGATTTCAACATTGCTGAAGCTACTTGGATTTCTTGTCCTGACTCTGGTGCCCTGACTCCCACGGCCCCGAATGAATTTTTAATCGACCTACTTGGGATGTCATTGAGTCAAATTAATGCTATCCCAAATTCTCTCAATAAAGTGCTTGATCTGATTTTTGTTTTGGATTCATCATCTTCATCCGTTTCCCGTTCCCAGCCTATATCTTATCCCGAAGACTTATACCATCCTACGTTGGAGCTGTTGATTAATTTACCTTCCCGAACGCGTTGCAATTTCAGGATGCCTTTGAGTCGAGTTCGTCATTTTCGAAAAACTGATTTTGAGGGACTCGCTCTGCTTTTATCCCAAACTGACTGGTCTCCCCTCTACGAGTCTGACGACTTGGACGTGGCAATCAGTATTTTTTATAATACCTTATATTCTTTATTTGATTTATGTGTCCCGGTTGGTGAGCTAAACAGGTCTAACAAACCTGTGTGGTTTACCCGAGAGTTGACAATTCTCAAAAATCGAAAATCTAAACTCTACAAGAGATTTAGAAAAAACGGCTCATCGGTGGCCTATTCTGCATACTTGATTGCTCGTGCCAGTTTTGATATCTTAAATAACCTATGTTATAAGAATTACCTGACTCGGTGTAGATTACAGTTTCAGCAGGATCCAAAGCGATTTTTTGATTTTGTTAATGCGAAGCGTAGGTCATCGACACTCCCAACGGAGGTATTCTTTGAGGAAACGAAGGCCAATTCTGATCAGGAGATTGCAAATATATTTGCCCAATTTTTTCAAACGACTTATAGCTCATGTCAATCTCAAGTCGGTTTGCCTTACCCTTATCGGGTTAATGGCTCGAATCGCATCTTTGGACTGAAAATCACTGAAAACTCACTTTTAAATAATCTTCATGTTTTGAAACCTATATTTTCCCCAGGACCTGACGGAGTGCCAAGCTGTGTGCTTAGACACTGCGCTCATGGTCTTTTAAAGCCGTTGCTTAAAGTGTTTAACTTGTCCCTGGAGTTAGGCTCCTTTCCAAAATTTGGAAAGAGTCATTTATAATTCCTCTCCATAAAAAAGGAAACAAATCTAATGTTCAAAATTATAGGGGTATTTCCAAGTTGTCTGCTATTCCTAAGATTTTTGAAAAATTAATAACCTCCCATCTTCAACACCTTTGTAAATCTATTATTTCACCGTGCCAGCACGGATTTATGAAACAAAGATCTACTACCACTAACTTGTTAGAATTTACTTCGTTTGTTATCAAGGGTTTTCAGGACAAATTGCAGACTGATGTTATTTATACTGATTTTAGTAAGGCTTTCGACTCTGTAGATCATCATCTCCTAATACATAAACTTGAACTCTTGGGCTTTTCAAATATTCTAGTTCTTTGGATTAAAGACTACCTAACTCTTAGAACTCAGAGGGTTTTATTCAAAGGGTCCGTTTCCAAGACGGTTCAGGTCACTTCAGGCGTTCCTCAGGGTAGTCATCTTGGTCCTTTATTATTTATTTTGTTTATAAACGATCTTCCATCGGTTATAAAGTTCTCTCGGGTTTTGATGTACGCTGATGATGTAAAGTTATGCACGTCAGCTGCAACTCCCCTAGCTGCTCAACAGCTTCAAAGAGATTTAGACAACTTTCAAATGTGGTGTAAAGTAAATTTTTTAAATCTTAATTACAGTAAATGTAAAGTAATGTCATTTTTAGATGTTTGCCCTTTTTTAATATTTATTTTCTTGACAACAAACCACTAGATAGAATTGAATGGGTTGACGATTTGGGCATCCTTATGGACCCAAAGCTTAAGTTTGACAAGCATATTTCTTCAATTTCCAATCGAGCATCTGGTGTCTTGGGGTTCATTAAGCGCTGGTCGAAGGAGTTTAACGATCCCTACTTAACAAAAACTCTGTATACTTCTCTTGTACGACCGATTCTGGAATATGGATCTTGTATATGGTTTCCGAAATACGAAATTCATCAGAATAAAATAGAATCGGTACAAAAACAATTTCTGCTCTTCGCACTTAGAGGTCTTAACTGGGACACTAACAATAATTTGCCGTCTTATCGTAGTAGACTTTTACTAATAGATCTTCCTTCTCTGAGTGATCGTAGAATAATGCTTTCATTTTCCTTTTTTCACAAATTAATTAATGGTGAAATTGATTCTTCTGAATTAATTAACCAAATTAACTTTGCTGTTCCTATTAGAAATACTAGAAATTTTGTACCTATAGCTCTTCAAACTTGTAATTCTAATTATGCTCTTCATAACCCTTTTCGTATTCTGTGTTCTATTTATAACGATCTTTCCCACTTAATACACAGTGCCACTCCTACTTGCTCTTTTAAAAAGTTAGTTTTGTGTCATTTGTCTACATGTTCGCGATCATCGTAACCGCACGATAAGCGGAGCGCCCCTCGGTCGGATGGGCGGGAGGTGGGTCGCTTTGTGCGTGGGTCCGCGCGTTAACAAGCCGGTGCTTGGTATCGTTGGGCCACTTGACTGTACTGTTCGTTAGTACATCTACGTCCAATACGTCCAATATAACGAATCATAGAAGCAAGAGGAATTCTAGAGCGTTGCCAAGCTCGTTCAAAACATATCACTCACAAAGAAATTCAAACTTGCACAAACGGCCAAGATTAGCACTGAATCCACGCGTTGATTAGCTACAACTCATTTTTATATCGTTTTCATGTACTTCGCTGGTGGTTGTTTTCTGTTTTTGTGACAAATTAATTGATATTCATATTTATGAGTGATCGGTAGTTATGCAGACTAAGTGAATGATGCTCCATTAAGGTTAGGCTGATCACTGCGGAGCTCAGCAGCCACGCGTGCTAGCGCCGTCGCGGTTGTGTGTGCGTTTCATTCGCCCTTGCAAAGGTTATTGGTCGAAATTAACCCACGTTGTCCCTTGAACAGATGTCTTCTATACTTGGTCGTTCAATCGCAAGGCCAAGGGAAGGTGAACACACGAGGAGTTCAGTTTGAGTACGATTTGAATACTGAGTTTTATTCTTAAAATCCTAGGCCTTATATACCTAACAAAGTGTCTTAATCTATATGTTTTTATTATCTCCTGCAAGATAATAAACTTATTTATCGTAAGGGTACTTTTTAGTACCTGCTTTTGACCTGCCCGCAGGCAGGCTCTACGGATTCGTTTACATGCAGGTAACGATCCGTTTTATTATCTATTTATTTTACCAGCAGCTGCAACATTGCTGTGGTGTGTTTATATTTACTTAGGATAATATTATTATCTTCTACTTAGTGGACTGTATATCTTTTGGCCGATTGTCGCGGAAGGCGTCAGTCGGCTATATTGAAACCGTGTTTATTTATGAACATTCTGCCGGGGGCCACAAAGGTGAGGCTCGGCGTCATGTCCCTTTATTTTTAAATCGAAATTAACAATTACTTAAACAGATGCCGGAAAAGCTATTGCTCGTAGTTAACGATTAGTAATTATTGACTTAATTATATATATAATTATAATTATAAAAATTATAAATGCAATTATTAGAGAGGTGTGACCTGACACATGATGAAAGTTTAATCCTTTTAATTCTGGATGGTGATGCTGCAGATAATTTATGTCTCCCTTTAACTTATTTATCTCGACCGTGTGATTTATTGTTGATGAGCTCATTGGTTCCCATATGAGCTCTGGGGTTTCGTCAATGTTTCCTATATACTATGGTGAAAGGGCTGATTGACTATCAGAACGGAAATCGGAATGAGCTACTAAAATTTTGTCATTTGTTCGGACGGTACAACCTGAAGTAATCGACAGAACCCTCTGTGGTGGAAGCATTATAATCTAATGAGGAAGGTTCCCACATTGGAGCTGTACTTTTGTCTTCTGGCGAATCTTATAAAGCCAGTTATTTCTCTTCTCTAGCTCTACCCAATATGTTTGAGATTCGACTAACTTCCTGTATCTACAATTAGAAGGTTGATCTGGTTTAAAGGGAGATACCTCGCAAGTGTTATCATTCGCATTGCTCCATGGCCAGCTGCCATCGCACACTTGTTTATTGGGCTGCCATTTCGTACATTTATTTAGGATTGATTCAGTTACTAAATGGTACGCATCCATTCCAAAATTGGATACTTAATATTCAGCGTCAGTGTGTACTTGTAAAAGGCCGCCCCCGACCTCTACCGGTAGTGGAATTACTCGATATAAATGAGACGGGTGCCTATAGAAAAGAGGTATATTCGCTTTTATAACTAATTTGTTATCAACGAATATTCCCTTTGCGGACATAAGAGTGTAGACTTCCTTAAGCTCCGTATTGGTATTTTTTCCCGGAAGAGCTAGGTTGTCTGGCAGACTCTTTTTTATCTTGGTTATCTCAATCTGGAGTTGAGTAGGTTTTAATCTACCCGGGTTCTGTCGCCCATGGTTAATGTCAATTAATAGACTTATGATGCCTGGTTGGATCTTATCACATTCGTCTATTAACATATGTAGCTGCTTTGCCACCATAAAGAATTCCATAGATTCTTGAATACAGTACGCTGTATTAGCTAAATAATCGAGTCTGGCGTGCATCTTTTGAAACTGCTCATTGACTTCATCTTGAGTAGTCTTCACGATATTTATAGTTGAATCGACAATTGAAGTTTGTTTATCCGTCAATTCATCTAACTTGTGTTGGTTTGCTAGCAGAGTTCTCATATTATCCTCCATTATAGATCTATCTTGGGCGTCAATTAATCCGAAGATAATGTGATACCATGACCCAATGATCTCCAGAGGAGCACGTTTCTGTCTTTCTTTTTTCTGGGACATAAACAATAGATTATTATCTTCAAGTTCTTTGATTCTTTTTTTACTGTAATTCAAATCCGAATCACAACGATCCCTAGATGAAATGAGTCTACTGCAAAGGTTATGCATTTTTTGCATTAGCTCGTGCCCTTTATTTAACATTTCAAAGTATGCCCCCATCTTGTAGTATATTATAAGCTCCCAGGAAGAGGCCTTTATCTCTACCTCTCCCATTGGGTCTAAATAAATTGCTGCTGTGCTGTTGATTTCTTTTACACTCCATCTGTTTGTCGCGTTTGCCACTGAAAGTGTATTTGAAGCTTGACAGCAAAGCATTAACATCTGCAGTCCTTACTATAACTACTCTGACGATTTTATCATGGCCTGGGTGAGTGTCCTCAATTTTTCCCAACGGCCACTTAGCTGGATGGCAGCATTCATCTTTAATGAGCACTATTTGCCCTTTTTCGAGGTTTTCATTCTCTACTCTCCACTTGTTTCGCTGCTGAAGCGTATACAAGTAGTCATCTTTCCATTTTTTCCAAAAATCTTTTCGGAACTTCTGGATCAATCTCCATCTGTCCAGATCTCCTATTTTCCCTTCATTCTGTGCTTCAACTACGCCAATCATTGGTCTCCCAAATAAGAAGTGACCAGGTGTTAGAACCTCGTTATAGTCAACATCTTCGCCTGATGAGTAAAGAGGCCGTGAGTTCAATATTGCCTCAATTTGGCATAGCAAGGTGGAGAATTCCTCGAATTTTAAGTTAGATTCTCCTATTACTCGCTTCAAATGATATTTGACTGATTTCACACCAGCTTCCCAAATACCTCCGAAGTGAGGTCCTGCCGGGGGAATAAAATGCCACTTAATGTGGTCTTTTGCCAGAATAGGGGCAATCTGTGCATTTTCTTTAATTGCTTCTCGCAGTTATTTATCTAATTTCCTAGCTGCACCTACAAAGTTCAAGCCATTATCAGAATATATGCTTGCACATTTGCCCCTTCTAGAGGTAAATCTTCTGAAGGCTGCTAGGAACGCGTCTGACGTTAAGTCACTGACTGCTTCTAAGTGGATCGCTTTTGTGGCCATACACACGAAGAGTGCTATATAGCCATTAAAACATTTTTGCCCTCGAGTTTTTGAGCATCTTATGTTATATGGCCCTGCAGTGTTTAGAAATGGATATGCAGCAGCTACCCTATAACTGGGAAGATTACCCATTATTTGCTCTGCTGTCTTTTTTTTATACCTGGTGCACGTAACACATTCCCTTAGGCATTTTTTTTTAACGAGTTTCTTAACCCGATTATCCAAAATTGCCTTTGTGTTTGATTTCTCATCAAATTGATTCCACCGTGCAGAGTCTCGTTATGTACTTTTCTTATAATTAATGTGGTAAAAAGACATTTCTCTAAAATCAAAGGGTGTTTAACTTCGAAATCTACCGAGGCGTTGTGCAGTCTCCCACCAACTCGAAGTAACCCTTGCTCATCTAAAAAGGGATTTAAAGCCAATATTCTGCTTTTTGTAGCAATTTCTTTACTTTGCAGTAGTTCTTTTATCTCTTTATTGAATTGACTTGCTTGCAAGTCTTTTACTATTAGTTTTTCTGCTTCTTTCAATTCTCCTACTGTAAGGTATTTTGGAACTTCCATTTTGTTTATTTGAAGCTTTAGATATTAGTGGTGTTTTGGTGCCGCATTTAGTTGATGCCATAATTGGTGATGGAGCCTGTCTTTTTAGATCTATTTCCTACCTTTTATTTGGTAGGCAAGGCTTCCATGGCACCATACCCCAAAATATTGTTGAACATGTTGTAACCAACTGGCAAACTTTTGCTTGCTTCAGCATAAACTTAAATGGAGAGTTTTATAGCTCTTCTGAACAATATGAGTGCGCTATGTCATACTCATATACTTATGGCACTGCATGTGAGCTTCAAGCAGCAGCAGAATTTTTTGCTGTAAATTTCCAAGTTTTTCAGAATGGAAATTTATTACAAGCATTCGGAAATAATATGCATCCTGTAAAAAGATTGCGTTTTACCGGTCCATTAACGAATGGACATTTTGATGTTTATATTCCTTTAGAGGAAGTATTAACTCAAGATTCTGATACGTGAATGTATAACTAAAAATGTTAAAAATCCTGTTAAAAGACGTAGTCGATTCACCGGCAAAACAGAAAAAAGGTTAAAAAACGTTCATTTGAAAAAAAAGTGATATCAATAGGGGTAAGCGCATAGAAGCATCAAAAAGATTTCAGGTTAATAATTCTGAAGCTCATAGAGTTGCAGTGAGAAGAGATCAGGCTAATAATCCTGAAGCTCATAGAGTTGCAGTGAGAAGACATCAGGCTAATAATCCTAATGCACGTCAAGAAAGGCGTTTGCGTGCATGGAGTGTTAAAGCCATGTCTGGCTTAAACTATGATTTTGAAATAGCTTACAAGTCAGGTAAAATTACTCAACTTGGTAGTATGAATTTGATATGCAAACATTGTAATGCTTTAAAATGGAAAAATGAGCCTTTGGGTATCTGTTGCAAGGCAGGAAAAGTTAAACTTTCACAAAATGAAAGTTTGCCTGATCCACTTAAAAGCTTAATAATTGGTGGACATCCAAAGCATGATCATTTCATTGATCGTATAAGAAAGTATAACAGCTGCTTTCAAATGACTTCTTTTGGAAGTACAAAAATTATAAATGAAAGTTGGTCAATCTTTAAAGTCCAAGGACAAGTGTATCACCTAATTGGTAGTGTCCGACTTTTGCCAAATGAAGAAATGCAGTTTCTTCAAATTTATTTTGTTGGTGATGATGAAAAGGAAGCTCAACTACGTTGCAAAAATATTTCAAATGTTGATTTAAGCGTAGTAAAGGATCTTCAATGTATGTTTCATCATCATAATCGTTATGTTAAAGATCTAAAAATGGCTCTCAATAAAATACCAACAAGTACTAAAGACTATAAATTGATTATACATGCTGATCGAACACCTGCTGGTGCTCACAAAGGGCTTTACAATGCACCTCAATCAAGCGAAGTAGCTTTAGTTATTGTTGGTCAGCAATTTGAAAAGCGCGATATTATTATTGAAAGCCATAATAATAATATACATCGTATAAGTGAGGTGCATCGATCTTACGATGCCTTACAGTATCCTTTGCTATTTCCTTATGGCGAAGATGGCTATTCAGTAGATATACCATATTGGAATCCATTATTACAAAAGGAGGAACCAAAAAAGTGATATCTACGTTAAGCTTTTACAGCTATAAAATAATGATTCGTCAATCTGAGATAAAAAATTTAATTTTTTTTCGTTCCCTTATTAGTCAGTTTTTTGTTGATAGGTATGCTAAAATTGAAACAGAAAGGTTAAATTATATTCGCTACAATCAAGCCAAACTCAGAGCAGATAGCTATATACATCTACAAGACGCAATAGGCCAACAAGATGTTGTCGCAGCTCAACTTTGTCAGATGGTGTTTTACCATCTTCTTTTACAAGCTCTGCACGATATATGCATGAAAAGACTCAAGATGCTATGACATATGTTCGCAATTATGGGCGACCAGATCTTTTTATAACATTCACATGCAATCCACAATGGAATGACATAAAAAGTGTTTTATTACCGGGTCAAAAATCGCATGATCGTCACGATATTATAGCTCGAGTTTTTCATTTAAAAGTTAAAGCTTTAATGTCACTATTGATAAAAGGTTCTTTGTTTGGAAGCGTGCAATGTTTCATGTACTCTGCGGAATGGCAAAAGCGGGGCTTACCACATATTCATATTTTACTTTGGTTAGAAAATAAAATAAGACCAGATAAAATCGATAAGATTATCTGTGCCGAAATACCAAACGCAGATAAGGATCCTTTGTTATTTAACATTGTTAAGTCAAATATGATTCATGGTCCTTGCGGTGTATTTAATAATAAATCGCCATGCATGAAAAATGGAAAATGTACCAAAAGGTTTCCTCGAGAATTACTTAAAGAAACTGTGACTGGAAAAGATAGTTACCCTCTATATCGTAGAAGAGCGATAGAAGATGGTGGTAATGCAATTAATATAAATGGTAATTGCATAGATAATCGTTGGGTTGTGCCTTATAACTGTGTACTATTGAGAACATTTGAAGCTCACATAAATGTTGAGTATTGTAGTTCTGTAAAGTCTATTAAATACATTTGTAAATATGTTAACACGGGCAGCGATCAAGCATCATTTACTCTTGAAGACCAACGTAATGAAATTAATATGTACGAAAGTGGCCGTTATATACGTAGCTCAGAAGCGCTATGGAGAATCCTTGCATTTCCCATACATGAACGTTTTCCGGCTATTACACACTTAGCTGTTCATTTAGAAAATGGTCAACGGATATATTTTAACCCCAATAATCCGCAACAATTACTTGACAGATTAAGCACCCAAAACCACTTTGCTAGCCTTCTTTGAGCTATGCACACGTGATGAGTTTGCAAGAACGCTTTAATATTCTGAAGTTCCATCGTATTTTACAGGGAACAATAATGAACTTCATAGAAGAAAACGAGGGCATGATGTACCAAATTTTCCTGGAGTTAAAAAAATTCAGCTTTGGGAAGAGTTTACACTATTCATCCTAATAATACAGAATGTTTTTATTTAAGACTTTTATTCCATTTTGTAAGGGGCCCAACTTCATTTTTAAATTTAAAAACCGTTAATGGTATAGCATACGCATCATTTGAATTTTCGTGTAAAGTTCTAAGATTACTAGAAGATGGATGATAAGCACTGGGATTCAACTATAGCCGATGCTGTCATATGTCAAAATCCTACAAAACTGAGAGAACTTTTTGCAATAATGTTAGTATTTTGTCAAATTTCAGATGCTCTTAAACTTTGGAATACTTATAAAGAGAGTTTCTCAGAAGATATTTTAAGAGCTTTTCATTTTTCACAAGACAGAAATATTGATGAAAGTATTGTGAATAATGTATTAAATAAATGTCTTATATACATTGAAGATATTGTACTGTCTATTGGTGGTCAAAACTTGACTAACTATGGACTTCCACTACCAATCAGATCCGAGGAAATTGTTCAAAATAATGAATATCATAGAGAAACAAATTATGAAAATTGCGATAATTTTGTTGTTAATAATGAGCTACTCCTTACTGCTGTGCAAAAACAAGTATACGAAAAGATACTGCATAGCGTTGAAGCAGAAAAAGGAGAAATCTATTTTTTAGATGCACCTGGTGGAACAGGTAAAACGTTTCTTTTAAATTTATTATTGGCAAAGGTACGGCAAAGTAAAAACATTGCATTGGCCGTTGCTTCTTCCGGTATCGCAGCCACTTTACTAAATGGTGGTCGCACAGCGCATTCTACTCTAAAGATTCCATTTAATTTGTTTCATTTAGAAACACCACATTGCTCAATTTCAAAGCAATCTAATATGGCTGCTGTGCTCAAAGATTGCAAGCTTATTGTTTGGGATGAGTGTTCTATGGGCCATAAAGGTGCTTTTGAAGCTGTAGATCGATCTTTGAAAGACATTCGAGATAGTGAATACTTAATGGGTGGCATAACTGTTCTCTTAGGTGGTGATTTTCGACAAACTTTTCCAGTGATCACCAGAGGAACAAGAGCAGATGAAATAAATGCGTGCTTAAAGTTCTTTAATTTTTTGGCGACAATTACAGAAAATTGCATTAACGAAGAATATGCGAGTGCACTTAAAAGGTGATAGCATAGCTGGTGAATTTGCAGAAATGCTTCTTCAAATAGGAAATGGATTATTTCCAACCCAAGATGGCAAAATGACTTTACCATCCACTTTGTGTCATGTTGTGAAAAGTATTGAGGAGCTAACTCTTAAAATATTTCCGGATATTACAAATATCTCTCAAAAATCACTCGAATGGTTTTCAGAACGTGCTATTTTGACTGCGAGAAATGACAATGCATTGGAAATAAACGAGTTTTTATTAAAATCATTTCAAAGTGAAGAAATTACATATTAAACTATTGATTCTGTGACTGAAATCGAAGATGCAGTTCATTACCCCGTCGAGTTTCTTAATTCATTAAAGCCGGCTGGCCTGCCTCAACATAAATTAACTTTAAAGATTAGTTCACCTGTAATGTTGATTCGCAACTTGAAGCCGCCAAAACTGTGCAATGGTACAAGAGTGCAAGTTAAAGTCATTCATAAGAATGTTGTCAAAGCAGTTATCTTTACTGGCAATGGTATAGGGGAAACGGTTTTTATGCCGAGAATTCCATTAATACCTTCTGATTCTGAATTGCCAATTCAATTTAAAAGATTGCAATTTCCTTTAAAAGTTTGCTTTGCCTTAACAATTAATAAATCACAGGGACAAACTCTTAAATTAGCCGGACAAGACTTAAGACACGATTGTTTTTCTCATGGCAATTTTATGTAGCCTGCTCAAGAGTCAGTTCACCAAAAAGTTTATTTGTATTAGCACCTGACGGAAAAACAACCAATATCGTTTATAAAGAAGCTCTTAACAATTGTTAATAATTGCAAATTCAATTCAATAAGTGGATAAGGCCTACTGGGGAAACCACAATAAAAAATTACGCGCCTGATTCTCTACCTCAATGGTGGCATGGAAAAGAGAATATTAAATACTTTGCTTTAATATTTTGTGAAATATTTTCTAATTTATTTATTTTGTATCTACCTTCTATTGCTTAAATTTATATAAACTATCCGCGCAGCGAAGTAAGCGGGCCACTTACTAGTATACATATATAAAAGAGCTTGTCCTGATGAGAATGGAAGAGCCACAGCCTAAACGAAAAAAGCTAGAAGGCTGAAATTTTCACACAATTTTCCATGCAGGTAGTAAGTGAGCACTAAGAAGGGAATTTTTATTTGGACAACTCCTTCAAGTACCTCCCATACGATTTGGAGCACTTTTTAGCCATTTTAAAAAACAAATTACAATTACAACAAGTACCCATTCCACTACTGTCGCCTGATTGTCGCACAAGCTGAAAGTTTGATCGCGAGCGAGAATACAAAAACAAAACAAATGCGCAGTGACGCCTTCGCGTCGCACAAGCAAAATCATAAGAAAAGGTTCGACACTTGCAAAAAAGAAACGGATTTCCGCTTCTTAATGAATAAGTGCATACACAATTAAGTGAACAATGCGCTTGAAAATAATTTTCATAATTTTATGTACATGTATAACTTCGCACAGAGCACATTTTTTTTTTTATACCCTTAACCCATAAAATGGGTAAATAAGGGTATAATGGTTTTGTGCAAAAGTATGTAATAGGCAGAAGGAAGCATCTCCGACCCCATAAAGTGTATATATTTTTGATCAGCATCAACAGCCGAGACGATATAGCCATGTCCGTCTGTCCGTCTGTCTGTCTGTCTGTCCGTCTGTCTGTCTGTCTGTCTGTATGAACGCGTGGATCTCAGAGACTACAAGAGCTAGAGACTTCTGATTTTGTATTTAAGTTCTCCTATACCATGAGCAGAACAAGTTTGCTTCAAATTATCGATAACTATTCTGGTTTCCGATATACGCATAATATCGATAACAAAAAATATCGAATTTGGAAAATGTAAAAATGAGGGTTGAAATAATGGGTAACGATTGAACTTTTCTGAAAAATTCGTCCAAATCGGTTAAGAAACACCGGAGATATCGACATTTTATTGATTGAAGTTATGTCAGTATACCAAAGTCAATTATAAATTTAATTTACATATTTATTGCAACCTGGTTAAGGGTATCTTCTAGTCGGGCTCTCCCGACTAGAGCCTTCTTACTTGTTTTTCATATTTGTGTGCCTTTGACAACTGATTTACGACCCAAGTAGCGTTTGTTGTTTTTGTCAGTGTTGTTGTTGGGCCCGCACTGCTACTTTTTGTTGGTGTCATTGATTAAAAAAAAAAAAAACAACAACATAACAAAACTTGGTGCGTCTGGAAAAATTTCCCACACCAGAATATGTTATGGGGGTGGATTCGCCTACTTGTTGCTTATATAACTTAGACAAAACGTAACACACTAACATTATTGATATATTATTGATATACAATTTCGAATAAGCAAAGGGCGTTCACACAAGCGCGCGTGTTGCTCTTATGATAATCAGATAATTTGAAATCTCGCTCCGATCATGCTCCTTTGTTGTTGCTCATTTACGTTCACTCTCTATTTTATTTTCAAACATAAATCTTAATATCCCTATCTCCTCCGCACTCACTAAGCTAAGCTAACCATAACTAAGAGGCTGCTGTTTAAGGAATTGCATTGCCTAATTTGCACCAACCATACCTAGCTCTTAAGTGCAAGCGTTGTATGTTAGAGCTCGGTGTCTATTGCTTAGAGGAATAACTGCAATGCTCTTTCCAACATTATGATTTTACATACAATGGTTGTAGTGTTCACAGTACAACTTCTCGTGGTGTAGCCGGGTTCGAGGTTGCGCATTCTCGCTATGCTCGGTACTAGCTCGTCGGATCGGTCGGGATTCTTCCTCACCCATCTAAACAGTTATATCCCGATTCCAGTAGAGCAAGATGCAATTATGTAATTGGTATTCGAAGATGCCGCATCTTTTTGTATTAGAATCCCATTTGTACAATGGGAATCTTATTCAAATTTTCCCCGTTGGTCGGCTGCATTCCCAGTTGGTTCGAAACCGACCAACTGGGAATGTTAGAAGTTAACATTACAGAGCACTGAACAGAGCTTTAACATAGTCGATAGTATGAACTTTGTAATCGATACTTGATTTTAACAGTGCCAATTTGAGTAAAACAGCTTGTCATCAAGTGCCTGTCCAAACAAACTGGGATATTCGTTAAACCATGTTTGCTTTTTGCGCAAAAATTAAAGCAATAATTTTTACTTCTTTAGCTTCACTAATTTTATTTGTGTTCGAACTCATATTTGCTTCCAATTAAATATAAACGTATAATACACAAACCAGAGACTATTAATGTAACAAGACAGGTCTTAAGAGCTGGAATGTTATGTTAACTAACAGAGTCGCAACCACGAAGCGGACAACTGGGGAAACAGCGAAAGCCACTATTTCTTATCATTTGTATACCTACTACACTCGCTACAATGTCAGCTGGTGCGAAGTCGGCCATCATTGTTTAGCTTTTTGTTGTGACTGCAAAGTGTGCGAAGCGCAAGGCATAATTAAGTGTTGCCGCACTTCGTTTCTCTTGTTGTTGTCACAAAATTTTAAATCGACAATTTTAG
Organism: Scaptomyza flava; assembly: GCA_030179655.1. NCBI lineage: Eukaryota > Metazoa > Arthropoda > Insecta > Diptera > Drosophilidae > Scaptomyza > Scaptomyza flava. The sequence goes on along the minus strand of JARNME010000029.1, from coordinate 26,996,487 downwards.
ACTTTGCTTTTTTCGGCTTGCTGCTGCTCAACAAGAAAGGGTGGTACAGACTTTATATGAACTTTGTGCAATTGTAGAGCAAAACATGAGATGGTTATATATAATGTCTGTTTTAAACGTTTATGTATATTATGACAGTAAGTAAGGGCATTCATAACTAAAATAAAACAAGTTTTTTATAATTTAATTAACTAACACTAAAGTACACGTATTTTGTATTAAATACTTAAAATAAACTATCAATATATTAAAATAATATATTTGATTAATGAGTGACTATAATTGAATATTGGGACAAAGGGTATTTTTACTTTGCGCAATTTTTGTGTCTTATCTACGACAAGCCAGCACGTTGCTTGGTTTGTTTGAGTTCTGCTTTGCGTTCAGCGGCCTGTGTATTAAAGGAGTGGCGGCGGGCCAGCGGAAAGCAAGGACGGTAAAAATGTGTTAGTGTGTGTATGCATGTGCGTTTGCTTCATTCTTGCTGGGCCTGCACGTTGAGATTTTTGTTTGTTTTTCTTTTTACGTTTTTTCAAATGCATTATTGAATACACTTTCGGCACTTTTGCGCATCGCTGCATAAGTGTATGATAGTTGCGATTGCAAAATTGTTGGAAAGTGTCATAGAGCTAAAAACATGAAAGAGTATGTATGACCAGCAATGCAACACTGATATTTGCCTGTTTATTTTACTAGACGCTTGTTTGTTTTCCTGATCGCCTGTTCCTGCAACTTATCAACCAGCCAAAAATGCCTTGGAAGTATTGGTTTTCTTGTTTTTCTTAGGTTTTTGTAGGCAAAATACTAATATTCACCAAATTTAATCGAAACATTGGCTGTTTAGCGTTTGCCGAAATTCAGAATAGTAGAGAAAGGTCAATGAATGCCATGGCAAATGCTACGCATACATTTAAATATGCACATGTAGATATACAGGGACGCACACACAATCTCACGGGAGCTAGAAAAACAAAATATAATAAAAAATAATAAAAAATAATAATAAAGCCCAAGCCGACCAAAACTGCAAACATATGAAAACGCACATTTATTTAAAAACATATGTATGAAGAACGTTCAAACGCATGTATGCGTGGCTTCGTGTTGTTGTTGCGTTTTGCCTATTATCGAATGGCACACGCACATGCATACACACAAGCTGAACTTGACCTACATTTTTTTGCAGTCAGCTGTTGCTGTTTTGCCGGCGGCAAATTGAAAATATATTTTGCATGTTAATATGTTATTATAAATGTATTTATATTCAAAATTGAAATGTTTTATCAAATATATTGTTAATTACTTTTAAGAAAATATGTAAAACAAAATAATTAAAAATCATATTTAATAAATTGTAATTTTATTATGACGATTTTCTTTTAATAAAAATAAAATAAATCTATAATTTTTTGGCTCATTATTTTGAATCTTTAATGGCATTAATTAGATTAACTATTGTTGTTTGACGTTGTTTCTTATTCTATGGAATGAAAACCAATCAAAAATATATGTAAGTGACGTGCGTTACAAAAAGAGCGGCAAGTGAAAACATCAACAAAAAATAGCTTCGCGCGCTTTTACATGCGTTTCCCTCGCTTTTGTGCTGACCCTTCTAACGATACGGTGAGGTTTATAAGCGATTCTTAAAAGTGCTATTTAAATCAGTTTTTATTAAAACTACACACACCTTATTATTATATTATTGATATTTAATACATAAATTTTTATTCAACCATGGCCAATGATGCAAAACGAGTGCGATACAGTTGTGTTGTGAAGAGCTGCGTTGGTGGCAACAAATTGTTTCGCGTGCCGGCTGATATGGAAGAAGAGTGGTGCGAGAACCTCAAATTGGACACTTCAAGCCTTAACACTTGCACTAGAGTGTGCAACTTGCATTTCGAGGAGGAGTGCGTTGGAATACGCAATTTGAAAGCTGGATCAGTGCCAACACTGCAATTAGGTAAGTGTCTGTGTATGTTATTTTTATGGCGGGCTCCACGCTTATGCCAAATGTATTAACTGTTTCATGCATGTATATGTATTTTTGTGTTTAACAATGTTGCAATGTGATTGTTTTTTAGCTGTGATTGTTGTGTTAAATGTGTTTGACTCCTGCCTAATTTGTCTCTTGGCCGTCCGTTTTAAGTATGGGCATATATGTTTGTATGTCACTTAGGGCATATAATAATATCATAATGTTCTTTAGGACACGCTGACGAACCCGTCAACAAAAATTCTGTGAAACCAAAAATATTTAGTAGATATTGCTGCATAATAGACTGCAATATGAGCAATCCACCGTCGATGCTACATAAATTCCCGGATGATAAAATTCAGAGGGCAGAGTGGATACAAATTTGTCACATTAAGCCAGCATTTAAAAACAACAGCCGACTGTTTATTTGCAAAAAGCATTTTCACCCATCGGATTTCCAGAAGAAGAAATTAAAAAAAAATGTGCATCCGATTATGGGTTTGACAATTACGAATACAGAAAATGATGATGATGATGAATATAATGAGAACCACGCTTTGGTCGAAACAAGCAAGCCAGAAGATACTGAAAAAGAGCCAAAAGAAGAAGCATGCCCTCGTTGTGAAGTATATTGCCGCAACGAGTCTTATTGGCGCAAACAATATTTTGAAATGCAAGCCAAATATAATAATTTGTTGAGCGATCATAAAAAAATTAAGGAAGAAAGGCGGCTTTGCTGGACAAATTTAAAGATAGCGAGAACAATTGGTCACTGCAGCGCATAGATGTCGCAAATAACTCTATAATAGTTCCTGACGAAGTCAACGAGGAATCTAAATTTTTTGCATCACTGCTTCTGAAGAAAGAACACAAAAGAAAATTCACAGATGCCCAAAAAAACCTTTTAATGAATATTAATTATAGGTCATCAAAAGGCTACAAATTTTTGCGTGATGCGCTATCTTTTAACTTGCCAAGTCCTAGGACATTATTAAATTGGAGCCCAATTAGAATGATTTCTCCGGGCATAAATGAAGAGGTCTGCCAAAGAATAGCTACACATGTGCAACAGATGAAACCGAGCGAACGCAACTGTGTTATTGTTGTTGATGAAATGCACGGACGTTGTGAGCTCGAGTATAACAGCACAACAGACCAAATAGACGGCTTCGTTGACTGTGGCAAGGGAAAACGCGAACCAATATTGGCAAACAGTTTCCTATTTTTCCAAGTGAAAGGCATTATTCAGCCATGGAAATACGCATTTAGCTACTATTGCACAGATTGTCTGAAAAGTACTACAGCTATAACGACCCAAGGATTGTTAGAGAACATTGACGTTTTGTCTAAAATGGGTTTAAAAGTAAAAGCCATTGTATGCGACCAGTCAATAATCAACCAAAGCGTCTATAAAAGATTAAAAGAATTTAATAGAAAATGGCAAATTGAGTTTAATGGCAATAAAATATACATGATGTATGATTATGTACACTTATTTAAAAGTTTAAGGAACTGCCTAATATCAAAGCCCATTGTGACTCCAAAAGGCGTGGTTAGCTGGCAAGTGATTAAGGAATTGTTTAAAATTGACACTAGGCAGAACAACTCGCATGGTGCCTAAGCTTTCGGCGAAACACATCAAACCAAAGTTTTACGAACAAATGAGTGTTAAACTTGCTGTCCAAGTGTTTTCGAGATCAGTAGGGAATGCAATAACAGTTTGCCATAAAAACAAACTCTTTTCCGCCAAAAACATGGAATTTGCATTAGCCACAGCAGATTTTGTCATAAAAATGAATGATGGATTTGACATGCTGAACTGCAAATCATATAAGCAGGGCTACAAAAATCCCTATAAATTAGCAAATAAGGAAAAACTGATCGAGTTTATGAGTTACATTAAGAGCATCAGACCAGACTCCCAAAAGCGTTGCCGTGCTGGTTTGATAATGACTCTAGAAAACATTATAAGCGTTACGGACGAGCTATTTAGCGACAAAACGATCGAGTACGTGCACACAACAAGGTTCAACCAGGACAGTTTAGAAAACTTCTTCGCTGCTGTGCGCTCAAAACTGGGGAACAACACAAACCCCTCAGTACGCGAAATGCAGTACTTGACAGCCAGATTGTTGTCCATGAATATAATTACAAAATCATGTAATGTAATGTAATGTAATGTCGAACGAGGGTGGGCTTGCGCCCTTCGGCACTGCGACCCACAAGGATCTATTGTGCCCCCTTACCACTAGTTCATTTTTAATGTTCTCAGGAACTGAGTCAGACCAGTCTGTGGGATATGCATCAGGTCTTCCTCTCTGAGAGTGTAGTTGCCTAACAGCTTTGCTCTATTACGTGCCAGGGCGGGGCAGTTTGTGATTAGGTGTTCCATTGATTCAACATCCTCTTCGCAGAATCTACAAGTTCTGTTTCTAGCAAGGCCCATCTTATGTAGATGGTCGTTGCAGGGAAAGTGGCCTGTTAACGCCCCACAAAGTGACCTAAGTTGTGATCTGTTTAAGGATAGAGCTACCTTTGCTCTTGCTGCATCAGGGCAAACATATCTTTTTGAGTGCCTAAGACCCTCTAGATTGTTCCAGTGCATTATTTTCTTTTTTTCTAACCAATTGTGTATGTCAGATTTGAGTTTGTTGTTTGAATAACCAAACATTGGACTTGGGCCTATAAACGGGGCTTCCGCTCCTAATTTAGCCCTTACATCCGCGGCCTCATTACCTGAGTGACCTTCATGTCCTGGGACCCAAACCAGAGAAACTCTATTATTGGTTGCCAGTGCATTTAGCTCACGGTGACATTCATGTATGAAGTTTGAGCTATAGCTATAGCTGTTTAGTGCTTTAAGAGCTGCTTGACTATCGGAGAGTATACGAATGTTAACTCCTACCAATCGTCTGCTATTCAGTCTATATACCGCCTGTAAAATAGCGAAGAGCTCCGCCTGGAAAACGGTGCATTCGGCCTCAAGTGAGAGAGAGATGTGTGTGCGAGGACCCACTATGCCTGCTCCTACCCCTGATGCTGTCTTGGATCCATCTGTGAACCAATTTTGTGCATCGTCATTTAGCCAAGATGGATTTGAAGTCCATTGCTCTCTTGTTGGAAAAATGACCTTGTAATTTTTCGTGAAACTATGGATGGTTTGTATTTGTATTTACAAAATCATACTTGAGTAATACCAATTGTGAGGATGATGATGAAGTTCAGCACATGAATTGGATTTGTGCCCCCGATCAGCCTATAGACGCAACGGAGGACAACCAGGCTCCACATCCCACAAATCAACAGCCTGGCATTGACATCGATCTGAATGGTGTGGAAGTAGCATCAAATACGCCTCAAGTATCTGTTGGAGAGTTTGTGTCGCGCAGATATTTTGACGGCTACTTGATTGCTAAGAAAAAGTTCAACTGCCCAAAATGCGATATTGCCCTCAGCCATATGGACTCATTTGCATGTAAGAGTTATGAAGACCTGATAAAGGCACGGAATTTTGCTATGGACAAAATGTGCCTTACAACACCATCAGACGAATTCTTCCTCGTGTGCAACTTGCATTACGAGTCCTTTGCCGAAATTTTCGAAAGGTCGCCGCACTCAAGGAATCTGTGCAAGACCATAACTGAAGAATGTCTTCGTCGAACACTTCACCCAGATTGGTTCGATAAAAAAAACAGCTGCTACAACCACCGCCTGGAATTGCTGAAAAGATTGTTAGTCATATTAACAAGAAAAAGAGCAAAGTGGCTGTTCCAGGAAAAGCTGTTGGATAAGACATCCACAAATCATGGGCCCATGGCGAAAAAACTAAAAATTATGAAGCATTAATTCATCACGTAAGTTGGCAAATTAAATGTACATTAATAAAAAACTATAATTAATATTATTGCTTTTTATAGGCCAGGCTCAGATTTCTTCAGAATTGGTATCGGAAGAGCCATGCCACTCCGATACATTTGGTAAGTAAAGCATTAATAAAAATATCTTAGACAAAATATCATTTTAATAGGTCTTGCACAATATAGCGTGGTTTCCAAAGGGGTTGGCCAGCATTTGACCGGGTGCCCACATAAGTATGGTAAGTATTCAACGAGTTAATAAATGCCAAATTTCTAATTCTAATTTCAACTATAGGATTACTTTGGAGGCATGCGCTTAGAAGGATGACCCTAGATGGTGCGCCAACATGGATGGACGGATGTGCCCCTGGAACAAGCCCCAAGAAGGATGTGCCAAAGGGATGACACCGGAAAGATGTGCAAAGGCGAGCTGAGCTGCTAGCAGCTCTGTAAGTATAAAAAATAATATATTTTGAATTTCCATGATTTTAATACATGTAATTAATTTTATTTATTTATTTATTTTCATACTGCGAGCGAACTGGATTCACTGGATCAATGAGTCAGAAAGATGAGCAAAGGCGAGCTGCATTAAAAATCTTGAGCTGGAATATTGATCTGAACTGGGAGGCATGAGCGATTGCAGAACATCTGCAAGCATTGCTGCGTTGCAGCTTTGTAAGTAATACAAATATATATTTTTTATCTAGCGATGCTAAAAGATATTTATGTATTTATTGCAAGGAAATTTGCGCTGGACTGAACGTCTTGTTAAAGATTTCAACTGGAGCGATAGGACGGGTTCACTTGTCGTCTGAACATATTAGCAGGCTTGCTTGACTTAAACGCAATATAAAAACATACGTTTTTTACATATTTGTATACTGTATGAAGTATTATATTGATATATTTTTTGTATATTTTCAGAAACATACATCCAATCTTACGGCTTAAAAGCAGCGTGATGGCGTGCGCTGATTAATTTAGTTGTATTTTAAAACTGTTGCATTTAATCATTATTTTACGCAAATGCGAGTTTAATTTTTGAAATTATGTTAATAAGAAAACGAGAATGTAACAGTTAGTTGGTCTTTTTATATTGTCATTAATTTAATTACCATTACTATAATATTGTAATCAAAAAATGCCTGACATAAATACAAAAAAATGGATTGCAAACATAAATAAAAAACTTAATTATATCTAACATCATGCATTGCTATTAATAAGTTTGTATAAAATGATAAATTCAAGTGCTTCAGTTTCTCAAAATAACACGAATAAAAGAACTGACTTAGTGTTTAGGCATTACACAGCAACAAGACAGCAATGCAAAACAAAAACAAGCCAAAAAAACATGGCGGCATGTGTATTGTAAACAAAGAAGCAATAATCAAAACAAGCGCAGCTGGTTGTCGCTAGGGGAAACCGACTTTTCTACTCGCTAGTTTGTCCGCTTCGTGGTTGCGACTTGGTTTACAGCATGTTAACTTGAACAATTCTTAAAACCCATCTTTCTGTTAAATAGTCTCTGACACAAACAGCTGTCTGCAGTCTTTTTACAGACCCTGTTAAATCAAGATGCAACTATGCAATTGGATTTATAGTGAAATCACCTGAATCTTTCACTCGCTGTTAATGAAAGATGCAGCCTAATGGAATCGGGGTATTACACTACCACAATAAAAATAATAATGCGCGACAGAATAACTAGAGGATCATGCGTAAACATCCGAATAAAGTTAGGTTCACACATGAAGATAAAAAAAAAAGGAAATTAGATACCGACACAATCAAATGGAGAATATGCCTATACTGTTAAATGGCCTCTTAGAGAAGCTAAAGGTGTTATTCGCTCTCTGTCTGTACTCACCAGACCATGACAACTACTAGGGTAAGTGCGTTGTCCCTATAAAAAAGGCTCTTAATCCTTTATGGCATCCTAAAGAGTTTCGACATGATTACTTGGCGGATATATTTGAATTTTTAAATAGTCTTCATTTCTTTTCCTCAAACTTCATTATAAATGTATTTATATCCATTCTCCATATTCATCTTAAATAACTAGGTATTTCAACATACAAGTTGTGCTTCATCATAATTCATTTGTGTATAAAAGTATATAAATCTGGACAACCATCAATTGAACTGAGTTATACTCATGATTCAACAAAAAAAAAAAAAAAAATCGGCCATAATATGCCTCAAAATTGCTAACAAAAGAATAAATATTTATGAGCTGTGATATCTGTGTAAATTTACATATACTCCATGTATAGATGGCAATATTCAAATAGATTAGTTTTACTCACAATTTCAAATGTGTTTACGCTTTACTTTTTTTTTATGCTGCATCACTGTATCGTTGGGCCCAAAGATGTCGATGACGTTGTTGATGTTGCTCAAGTTGAGTCTGCTTTAAAAAAAATGAATTATCAGAATAATGCACTCTATACATGTACACATATATGATTTATATTACCATCGGCTACCATCACTCATAAGGATTAGATCACTTAAATTAAACATTTCAATCTTAAATATAATTTAACTTAACCTATGCCTTCATTGTTGGAGGTTACTGTAGCAGCAAATTACATTAACATATGGTTAAAGTAATGCAGAGAGACTGCAAAGACTTGGCCTTGAACTTGAACTTCAATCGCGGTGATAACGAATCATAGAAGCAAGAGGAATTCTAGAGCGTTGCCAAGCTCGTTCAAAACATATCACTCACAAAGAAATTCAAACTTGCACAGACGGCCAAGATTAGCACTGAATCCACGCGTTGATTAGCTACAACTCATTTTTATATCGTTTTCATGTACTTCGCTGGTGGTTGTTTTCTGTTTTTGTGACAAATTAATTGATATTCATATTTATGAGTGATCGGTAGTTATGCAGACTAAGTGAATGATGCTCCATTTAGGTTAGGCTGATCACTGCGGAGCTCAGCAGCCACGCGTGCTAGCGCCGTCGCGATTGTGTGTGCGTTTCATTCGCCCTTGCAAAGGTTATTGGTCGAAATTAACCCACGTTGTCCCTTGAACAGATGTTGTTGAGAAGTAAGTACTCGTGGTGTTGTACTTTTTATACTGATCTTTATTTTCCTGAGCCAGGCTTCTTATACCCAGACTCATGCATATATCATCCCTTAATTCTAACTTATCTATTGCTGTGTTTGTAAGACTCAGCGTTGGTCTATTAATATTCTTATCCTATCGCTGTGTTTGTAAGGTACAGCGTGCATATGGCTATTTAAGATAACAAATATGTGTCCCTATCTGTACTGCACTCTCAGTTGGAATAACCAGTTCGTCTGCCTGTTGGCCCTTGAGAGCGCACAAGGCATGTTATAAGTCTTATCTTATTATAATGTATGTTCATGATTGAACATTCTGCGGGGGGGCAGCAAATGTGACAGCTAGCAACTGCTGCCTCTGGTTTTGCTTTTTCTTTACATAAATGAAAATTACAACTATTATTATTATTGTTAATGCTAAGGAAATATGACCATTCATGGTGTTAAATGCTCAATGTGCACTTTTTGCCTGTGTAGATCCTTTATGTTTTGCTGTAGTCGCTGTAGTTCCACTGAGTTATTTACTACAATGTGGTGGAGTGGTGTCGGCACCCATGTGCTGTTGTGGTTGAGTACTTTTAGGAAGAGTGGAGAGTACCTTGCTGTATCTGTTGATGTGACTTCCTGCGGTGTTATGATGGTGATTTTACCTATCCTGGCTGTACATCCAGCGTATAGCTCTATTATGCCTTGGTTAGGCAATAGGGTCATCTCCTGGTAGTTTCCGCATATTGTGTGAGCTGACGTCTTTTCGAATATTTTAAACAACCACCGATTTTTTCCATTCAGCTTTTGTAAGAAGGTATCCTCCTCGTACTCGACCATGTTGCATGGCTGTTTTTTGCTTGGTTTGATGGTTTGAGTGGTATGCATTTATCTCGTTATTGAAGATAAGAAAATCCGTTTTAATTTTAGGAATTACCCTTCTTCCATTGAGTTCCAGCGGTATTGGAATTGTTTTGAAGAGGCTGGCATGTTGATTTATGTATATGGGCATCCTTGCATCGATGATTAGCATGTTGTCCTTAAATATGGTTTGTGCCTTCATTAGTTTATATACTAATTGTAATCGATGTGGGGAATTGCCGCCGGGAAGAAGTTGATTTCTTTGCAACCTTTTTTGAATTTCATTGAGCTCGGCTAACATTTTATTTGGTTCAACAAGCGAGGGATGAACTCTTCCTTGGTTAACATCCGTTACAAGCGCAATGACCGCTGATTGAAGATCTTCGGTTTCATCAATCCAGTTACGTACTTGAGTAATAACATGAAGAATTTTATGGATTCCTTGTAGACGAAAAAGTTCTCTTTTATCGTGTTTGCCATCTTGTTCATTTCCTTTGATACTTCTTCAAAGCTTTTATTGATATCTTCTGTAGTTGAGCGTACCAAGTTTGAAGTTGCGTTGATAATCGAAGTCTGGTTGCTGACATATTCATTAAGACGTTTCTCGTTCTGGATTATGGTTTGCATGTTTTCGATGATTCTGTTAGCTGTGCCAATGTCGAAAAACATTATAAACCTTTTTTTCCTTTCCGAAGCTTGAGTGATGATTTTATTTTTCTCCTGTATATTGTTTATTTTCAACTTGACGGTGCGGCTCACGGTTGTACAGTATTATTTAAATTCACCCAATTTCCTCATGACCTCATCAGCTTGTCTCAAGACTTCGAAATATGCTTGCATGTTGTAGTAAAACAACAATTGCCAGCTTGACGAGACGACTTCCACTTTTCCAAGATTGTCCATCAGCATTGCTGTTTGCTGATCCATGTTCTGGATTCTCAACTTGCTTGTATTTGCGGCAGGTATCGTAGAAGCACTTGCTATCTGTAGGATCATTAGCAGGCTTAAAATCGTTGCTTTAACTGGAGTTATTTTAGCTGCTCTTGTTTTGATCCGCTTTTTGGAGTTGTCGACTTGCTCATCTTTGTCCTGAGTTGGTAGTAAACAGATCTTATTTATTGATCTTTTTACTTCACCCGTGTTTGTTTTTACTGTTACTACTCGAACTTTATCATCTTGTCCTTTAGTAGTTTTAGTTATTTTTCCCATGGGCCATCTACCCGTGTGCGTGTTTTCTTGTTTTAATAAAACAAGTTGGCCTTCCTTGGGGTTTGACTTTCCTTGTCGCCATTTTGTTCGCTGTTGCAGTGACGCCAAGTATTCTTCCTTCCATTTCCTCCAGAATTCTCCTCTAATGCGCTGCATGTGTCTCCATCTGTCTAAAGACCCAATTTTCCGATTGTCATCAACATGTTCTGGAGCTCCAATGAGTGGTCTTCCCACAATAAAGTGACCTGGAGTCAAAATGTCATCCCCATCTGTGTCACTATCCAAGGTGACTAGCGGGCGTGAGTTTAACACTGCTTCAATTTGGCAGAGCAGTGTTGTAAACTCCTCAAATGTGAAGCTGTTATCGCCGATGACCCGCTTGAGATGGTGTTTTACCGACTTTACTCCAGCTTCCCATATTCCTCCCATGTGGGGGCTTGCCGGCGGGATAAAGTGCCACTTGATGCCTTCTTTTTCAAGCACCGGTGCCAGATTGCTATTGCCTTTTATAGCGGTGACCAGATCCTTGTCAAGTATTCTAGCTGCACCCACAAAGTTTGTGCCGTTGTCTGAATACAGATGTTCGCTTTTGCCGCGTCTGGCAAAAAATCGGCTTAGAGCCTCTAAAAACTTATCTGATGTTAAGTCGCTGACGGCTTCCAGGTGTATTGCTTTCGTGGCCATGCATACAAATAGGCATATGTACCCTTTATATGATTTTTGACCTCTTCCTTTTGAACAGCAAATTTGGAAAGGTCCAGCGTAGTCGATGTCAGTATTCTGGAACGGGTAATCACCTGTTACTCGATACACAGGCAAATTGCCCATCAGTTGACTGGCCATTTCCTGTCTATACCTAACGCAGGTAATACATTGGCGTACATATTTTTTTAAAGAGTTCCGAAGACCAAAGATCCAGAATTCTCGTTGAACTATGTTCCTCATCAGTTTCATTCCACCATGTAAAGTTTCCTTATGAGCATTGTGTATGATTAGAGAAGCTAAGTTTGATTTTCCAACTATAATTGGGTGCTTCACGTCATATGGCATCATTGCATTTTGAAGACGGCCTCCCACACGTAATACTCCATCTCCATCCAGAAAGGGGTTGAGCGGCTGCAATTTACTCTTTGCTTCTAGAGATTTTCCAGCTGTCAGCAAATTAATTTCTTGCCCAAAATCAAGCTGTTGTTGTAATTTTACAACGGCTGTTTTGGCTTTCTTTAATTCGTCAACGGTGAGGTAGGTCGACTGCTGTTGCTTCCCTCGTAGTTTTGCTATAAAGCGTAATACATAAGCCAGTACGCTTTTTAGCTTGTTAAGCGACGAAAATTTTGTCAATAGTGGGATGAGGCAGTTTTCTTTTTTTGTTAGAGTTGCTACTATAAATAACTCAGGTTCTTCAAATTGTGGCCACTGATTTGACGGTCTTGTGGCCCGAGTGGCTCCTTTCCACCATATGTTGCATGCTTTTAATTGGTTTGGTGAAATTCCTCTTGAGGCGACATCTGCTGGGTTGTCTGCTGATTTAACGTAACTCCATTCGACATGAGGCAATTTTTTGTTTATTTCATCTACTCTTGTTTTAACGAATTTATCTTTGCTGCGCTTGTTCTTTATCCAAGCTAGCGTAATCTGTGAATCACTCCATGCTTGCGTTTTGGTGTGGTTTCCTACTATTGCTTGGACTTTAGCTAATAGTTTGGCTAATAAGTGAGCTGCACATAGCTCTAGCTTAGGGATTGTTTTTTTTGTTTTTTATTGGATTTACTTTGCTTTTCGCTGTTAGCAAAGTGATTTTATTTCCAATTTTGGTATACACCACTGCTGCATACGCTTTTTCTGATGCATCGCAAAATCCATGGAGCTCCGTAGCATCAGTGCTCGATTTTCCAGACCAGCGCGGTATTATAATTTTTTCTAAGTCTGGCAATGCGCTCGCATATTCTTGCCAATAATTGGCAAGACTGGGCTCCAGCTCGGCGTCCCAAGTAAGCGGTAGTTTCCATAGCTCCTGAATAAAGCATTTTCCCTGCAGTGTAGCTGGTGTAAGTCATCCCAGTGGATCGAAGATTCGTGCCAATTGAGATAAAATTAGACGCTTTGTTATGCGCACCAATTTTGGACAGTCAACGAAAAATGTAAATACATCCTTTTTGGGATCCCATTGCAGACCGAGAGTTTTTACCGACTCGTCATTGTTTATTATAATTTTTTCGGTTGAGTCTCCTCCTTGAATTCCAGCGATGACTCTGTCATCATTTGATACCCATTTTCTCAAATGCATGCCAGCCTTTTCCATGACGCTTCTAATATCAGTTTGTGTTTTGATGCAGTCGTCAATTGATTCGCCACCAGTGATTAGATCATCCATGTAAAAGTCTTCCTTTATTGCCGTCATCAGTTTGGTGTTGCCTTGGCAATGCTGATTTGCTAGTTTTTGTAGACAGCGGACTGCTAAAAATGGCGCAGCTGAAGTCCCGTACGTTACCGTAGTTAGCTTGAACTCCTTATTTGGCAACTTTGGGTCGTCTCTCCAGAGGATATATTGATATTCCTGATCGTCTTTGGCGACTTTAATTTGAAGGTACATCTTTTCAATGTCAGCTGTCATTACGAACTTCCATAGTCGCCATTTGATTAGTATATCAAATAAGTCCTTTTGTATTTTGGGACCAACTATCATCACGTCATTTAAACTTAATCCGTTGGACGTTTTTGCCGATGCGTCAAACACTACTCTTAGTTTAGTAGTAAGACTGTTTGGCCTGATCACTGCTTGGTGTGGCATATAATATTTGCCTTGGCCGATTGTGTTCACCGGTTCCATGTGACCCAGTTTCAAATATTCCCTCATGAACTTTTTGTATTCATTGAATATTTGCGGGTGCTTCTTGAACTTCATTTCCATTTGAAGTAGTCTTGCCATTGGCTGTTTCCGAGAGTTGCCTAACTCAAAGTTTTTACGGAATGGTATTAAGACTACCAGCCGTCCATTTTCATCCTGCGTAGTTTTTTCCTGGAAGACCTTTTCACAAACAGTGTTATCTTCCGAGTCGCTGGAGTCGCTTTCAAGCTCCCAGAAGCGTTCCAGATCGTCCAGGCAAATGGTCGTTGTTGCACTGATCACTTTATTGCTGGACGATCTAGCTATGCTGCCGGAAATTATCCATCCAAGTTCGGTTTTTTGACCCAGAGTTTCATTGATTTTCTTTACTTGTCCTAACATAATTATAGGAAGTAAGTCAACGCCGATTATGACATCAATTCGGCTGGGCTCATTGAAGTGTGGGTCTGCTAGATCGCAGCCCATCCAATCTTTACAGACATTCATGTCAATTTTCTTGCTTGGTAGAGCTCTTTGTAGTTTTGGCATCACAAGCGCCTGTGTTTTTGTAATAAACTGGCTTTAACTGGCCTGGGTTTAATCATTAGGCAAACGCTGTTTTTTAATATTTCCACGTTTTGTGAAATTCCTTGAACTTCAACATTTCTTTTTGTTCGTCGAAGTTTCAGTTGTTGTGCGGCTTCTTCCGAGATGAGCGTTTTTTGCGAACCTCCATCGATCAGGGACCAGACTTATTTTTTATCCGGATGAGCGCAGTTGCCAGCAACGTGTCTTGCCCTTTACTTTCTTTAAGGCAATTGCTGCTGACGGTCTCTTTATTATTTGCATCCTCATGAAGCAAATTGTTGTGAGCTTTTGAGCATCGATTGCATTTCCAATCCTTTTTGCAATCTTTGATGCTATGTGTGCCCAAGCATTTGAAGCATAGCGAGCTTTTGGTCACAAATTCCTTGCGCTTTTTGACTAGCTCGGTTCTAAACTTCTGGCATCTCGTTATTTCATGACCATCCAGTTGGCAATAACGGCATCTTTTGTTGTTCGTTTTCTTGGCTTCTGACTGAATGGCATGTTTTGTACTGAGTCTATTGAGTTATATAGTTGCTCAATAAACTCTAGTACATCGGACAAGGACTGAATTTCCCTAGCCTTCTTTACATGTTGCTCGTAAAGTTGTAGGACTTCTGTGGAAAATCTTCGCAGCAGAATTTGAGCGAATAAAACATCAGCATCACTAGAAATTTGACCTTTTTCTTTAATGATGTAGATGCACTCAGTAGCTGTGTCCAAGAACTTGCGGATACTGCCTTCATCATTGTTCTTCAGCAGTTCCAAGTCCAGCAGCTGGTTTACGCAGTTAGCAAATATTTTGCGCGTATTTTCGTAGCGCTTGCATATAAGCTCCCACGCTGCATTGTAGCTAGCTGCTGATCCTATTAATAAATGGCCGACGACCATTTTAGCTTCTCCTTTGAGGCAAGATTTTAGATAGTTCAGCTTCCTTGTATCGCTGATGTCTTTCCTGTTGTGAATTACCTCGGAGAACAGCTCGAAGAATGTTGGCCACTCTTTGGGACTTCCATTGAAGTGAGGAAGATCCACTTTTGGTAGCTCTGGAACTTCTTCTTTAATTCGGTGCATGTCACTTATTCTTTTGTTTAATTTTTTTCAAAGAACGTCTACACTGCACTCTAGATCATCGATCTCGTCGATGTCAAATGCAAATTTTTCATAGCGTTCCTCTAATTCTGTAAGTGTTGACTGCACCTTGTTCCAAAGGAAGTTAAGTTTGTTCCTATGATCATTTATATCTTCCTGGTTGCTGATTTCTAGGCAGGCATTCACTGTATTAATGTGCTGCCTTACCTTCTGTGCTCTTTTGTCCACAAGATCTACCAATACGTCCATTGGGCTTGGGCTCCGTTGAGAAGACATTTCAAATTTCTCTTGAATATGCTTTCCTTTGGACGTCCCAGGTAGCATTTCCACGTCATTTTGTTGGTCGCTTATCTTGGCTTGGTCGGCAGCTTCGACCTTCATCAGGGACTCTTTATAGGTCCTGATGTTTGCCATTGTGACATCATATATTTTTCCAGTAAAATATTGATGATCGACGACTCCAATTTTCATCAGCATGTCATGATTGGCAGTGAATTCGGCTGCCAAATTATCAACAGCTGATACTGCTTCCTTTTTTTCTATTGCCCGCCGGACTTCTTCAAATATCTCCGATTGCTTTTTCAACAGTTGCAGAGTTTGTGCTGACAGCATTTTGTATGTTTTTATTTTTATTTTGGCTAAACCCGTTGGAGGTGTTTTTGTTTGATCGCCTGGTTGACCGTGCTGTGCTTCGACTCACAGCTTGTTATGGTTAGCCAAAAAAAATTTTTTCACTATACACACACACTATTAACACTTCTGTTGTTGAATGCCACAGAAACGCTTTATTATTTATTATTTATTTTGCAGAGTAAAGTAGCACAGTACTCGAAGGACCAAAATGTTGAGAAGTGAGTACTCGTGGTGTTGTACTTTTTATACTGATCTTTATTTTCCTGAGCCAGGCTTCTTATACCCAGACTCATGCATATATCATCCCTTAATTCTAACTTATCTATTGCTGTGTTTGTAAGACTCAGCGTTGGTCTATTATTGGACGTAGATGTACTAACGAACAGTACAGTCAAGTGGCCCAACGATACCAAGCACCGGCTTGTTAACGCGCGGACCCACGCACAAAGCGACCCACCTCCCGCCCATCCGACCGAGGGGCGCTCCGGTTATCGTGCGGTTACGATGATCGCGAACATGTAGACAAATGACACAAAACTAACTTTTTAAAAGAGCAAGTAGGCGTGGCACTGTGTATTAAGTGGGAAAGATCGTTATAAATAGAACACAGAATACGAAAAGGGTTATGAAGAGCATAATTAGAATTACAAGTTTGAAGAGATATAGTTACAAAATTTCTAGTATTTATAATAGGAACAGCAAAGTTAATTTGGTTAATTAATTCAGAAGAATCAATTTCACCATTAATTAATTTGTGAAAAAAGGAAAATGAAAGCATTATTCTACGATCACTCAGAGAAGGAAGATCTATTAGTAAAAGTCTACTACGATAAGACGGCAAATTATTGTTAGTGTCCCAGTTAAGACCTCTAAGTGCGAAGAGCAGAAATTGTTTTTGTACCGATTCGATTTTATTCTGATGAATTTCGTATTTCGGAAACCATATACAAGATCCATATTCCAGAATCGGTCGTACAAGAGAAGTATACAGAGTTTTTGTTAAGTAGGGATCGTTAAACTCCTTCGACCAACGCTTAATGAACCCCAAGACACCAGATGCTCGATTGGAAATTGAAGAAATATGCTTGTCAAACTTAAGCTTTGGGTCCATAACGATGCCCAAATCGTCAACCCATTCAATTCTATCTAGTGGTTTGTTGTCAAGAAAATATATATTAAAAAAAGGCAAATATCTATAAAATGACATTACTTTACATTTACTGCAATTAAGGTTTAAAAAATTTACTTTACACCACATTTGAAAGTTGTCTAAATCTCTTTGAAGCTGTTGAGCAGCTAGGGGAGTTGCAGCCGACGTGCATAATTTTACATCATCAGCGTACATCAAAACCCGAGAAAACTTTATAACTGATGGAAGATCGTTTATAAACAAAATAAATAACAAAGGACCAAGATGACTACCCTGTGGAACGCCTGAAGTGACCTGAACCATCTTGGAAACGGACCCTTTAAATAAAACCCTCTGAGTTCTAAGAGTTAGGTAGTCTTTAATCCAAAGAACTAGAATATTTGAAAAGCCCAAGAGTTCTAGTTTATGTATTAGGAGACGATGATTTACAGAGAAAGCCTTACTAAAATCAGTA
Source organism: Scaptomyza flava (assembly GCA_030179655.1). NCBI lineage: Eukaryota > Metazoa > Arthropoda > Insecta > Diptera > Drosophilidae > Scaptomyza > Scaptomyza flava. Next base: position 26,978,774 of record JARNME010000029.1, on the reverse strand, counting down.
TAAATAACATCAGTCGGCAATTTGTCCTGAAAACCCTTGATAACAAATGAAGTAAATTCTAACAAATTAGTGGTAGTAGATCTTTGTTTCATAAATCCGTGCTGGCACGGTGAAATAATAGATTTACAAAGGTGTTGAAGATGGGAGGTTATTAATTTTTCAAAAATCTTAGGAATAGCAGACAACTTGGAGATACCCCTATAATTTTGAACATTAGATTTGTTTCCTTTTTTATGGAGAGGAATAATAAATGACTCTTTCCAAATTTTTGGAAAGGAGCCTAACTCCAGGGACAAGTTAAACACTTTAAGCAACGGCTTTAAAAGACCATGAGCGCAGTGTCTAAGCACACAGCTTGGCACTCCGTCAGGTCCTGGGGAAAATATAGGTTTCAAAACATGAAGATTATTTAAAAGTGAGTTTTCAGTGATTTTCAGTCCAAAGATGCGATTCGAGCCATTAACCTGATAAGGGTAAGGCAAACCGACTTGAGATTGACATGAGCTATAAGTCGTTTGAAAAAATTGGGCAAATATATTTGCAATCTCCTGATCAGAATTGGCCTTCGTTTCCTAAAAGAATACTTCCGTTGGGAGTGTCGACGACCTACGCTTCGCATTAACAAAATCAAAAAACCGCTTTGGATCCTGCTGAAACTGTAATCTACACCGAGTCAGGTAATTCTTATAACATAGGTTATTTAAGATATCAAAACTGGCACGAGCAATCAAGTATGCAGAATAGGTTACCGATGAGCCGTTTTTTCTAAATCTCTTGTAGAGTTTAGATTTTCGATTTTTGAGAATTGTCAACTCTCGGGTAAGCCACACAGGTTTGTTAGACCTGTTTAGCTCACCAACCGGGACACATAAATCAAATAAAGAATATAAGGTATTATAAAAAATACTGATTGCCACGTCCAAGTTGTCAGACTCGTAGAGGGGAGACCAGTCAGTTTGGGATAAAAGCAGAGCGAGTCCCTCAAAATCAGTTTTCCGAAATTGACGAACTCGACTCAAAGGCATTTTGACATTGCAACGCGTTCGGGAAGGTAAATTAATCAACAGCTCCAACGTAGGATGGTATAAGTCTTCGGGATAAGATATAGGCTGGGAACGGGAAACGGATGAAGATGATGAATCCAAAACAAAAATCAGATCAAGCATTTTATTGAGAGAATTTGGGATAGCATTAATTTGACTCAATGACATCCCAAGTAGGTCGATTAAAAATTCATTCGGGGCCGTGGGAGTCAGGGCACCAGAGTCAGGACAAGAAATCCAAGTAGCTTCAGCAATGTTGAAATCACCAAGAACTACAAGAAAATCACGATCAGAAAGCAAGGCAGAGACAGAATGAATAGCAGATAGATGTGTCTCATAGATAGAGAGATCAGAAGAAGGAGGTATATACGAACAAGTGATAAACATGTTAATACCGCAAATGTTTAGCTTTACAGCAATAAACTCTATATCAAAAGAACTATCTAATACGACTGTTTCAGAAGGAAAGTCTACATTCACAGCAATAAGCACTCCACCACCACGCCGAAGAGTACGGTCCTTTCTGTAAATAGAATATATACTACATAGAATTTCGGAATTGAGAATGTCTTGCCTTAACCACGTTTCAGTAAAGTCAATGACATGGAAAGGGAAAGAAAGACTATTAAGGTATAAACTAGTGAGTTTACTACAAAGACCTCTTACATTCTGATAGCCAAGTAAGAAGGAGGATGTTAGTTTTTTGAACTATCAGTCATTGGGAGAGTTACCTTAGAACCAACCACCAGAAGGGTAGATACAATCGGGGGCCGATTTTTTTTCCTTGCAGTATACTCTTTCACAATTATGTGTTCTGGCCAAAATTCTTTGCAGCATATAGTGCAAAAATCTTGATTCGGAACACTGATTTTAAAAGACGAAATGTTCCGATCATAAGCCAATTTGAATTTCTCCACCGTGAAATTGCCATTCGATTTGGCCTTGATATAGACCTTGACATCATCTGATGTTAAATCAGGGGGAAGCCTTGAAACAAATATTTGTTTTTTAGGTGGAACAGCAACAAATTTTTTAATTATATCCTCCACTGAGGCTGGTTTGGAAGACTCAGTCTCGGATAACTGAATATTTGGCTCTTTAAGTTTGATAGAGTTTTTTGTTGATTAACATCAACACTACTAACCACCAAAGAAACCGAAGGATCGGGATCAGATAACACAATATCCATGGGAGTTATTGGTATATCATCTAAGTTCTCGATAATTTTAGTTGGAGGGACATGAAGATTTTTATTTACTTTATTTACTTTATTTACTTTACCCTGCGGTATCGGAGCGTTTGGAGTATTTTCCGACATCACAGAGCCCGATAACTGCCCAACGTTGGCCTTTTTACGCTTTGGAGAATCCATTACGAGATTTTTCTCGTTAAGGTTTCTTTGAACCGATGAGAACTTTTCACACAGTTTATTCAACTGGCAGAAAACGCCCTCTAAGCCAAGTTGAGTATCTATATAGCTTGCAATGTCTTTTTTCTTCTCCAAACATGACCAACACGGCCACTCTACATTAGTAACCTTCATGAGGTCTGAGACACGGCCAGTAATGCCGGCACATTGCTCATGAGCAACATTTGTGCACATCCAGCAGCAGACAAAACCCATTTTTGAGTTTGCGCGGACTTGACAATTCGCATAGCAGCAGACAGACATTTTTATTAAATTTATTAAAAGAAAAGAAAAGTACAAATAAAAAATAAAACAAGTGGAAACGTTGCAGTCGGACGCAACCGGCTGCGGTATACTCGATACCAGTATTAAAAATTTTGATGCCCATCCATGTGGGATGTTCATTGCTATCTTCATACCAAATTTGGTGACTCTAGCTCGAAGTTTGTATAAAGTGGGGAAAGGGGGGCTGGGGGCGGTATGGGTGGAATTGCATCCAAATTTTTGATGCAGATCTTTGTGGAATGTCAATTTCTATCTTCATAACAAATTTGGTGACTCCAGCTCAAAGTTTGTAAAAGTGGGGAAAGGGGGGCTGGGGGCGGTATGGTTGGGCGTGGCATTCATATTTTTGCTGCAGATCCTTGTGGAATGTCAAATGCTACCTTCATACCAAATTTGGTGACTCTAGCTCAAAGTTTGTATAAAGTGGGGAAAGGGGGGCTGGGGGCGGTATAGGTGGAATTGCATCCAAATTTTTGATGCAGATCTTTGTGGAATGTCAATTGCTATCTTCATAACAAACTTGGTGACTCTAGCTCAAAGTTTGTAAAAGTGGGAAAAGGGGGGCTGGGGGTGGTATGGTTGGGCGTGGCATTCAAATTTTTTCTGCAGATCCTTGTGGAATGTCAAATGCTACCTTCATACCAAATTTGGTGACTCTAGCTCAAAGTTTGTATAAGGTGGGAGAGGGGGGCTATGGGGCTGGGGGCGGTATGGTTGGGCGTGGCATCCAAATTTTTGCTGCAGATCCTTGTGGAATGCCAAATGCTACCTTCATACCAAATTTGGTGACTCTAGCTCAAAGTTTGTATAAGGTGGGGAAAGGGGGGCGGAATGGTTGGGCAAGGCTCCAAAACTTTGATGCAATTCTTTTGGGGTTGTTGCCAGCTATCTTCCTACCAAATTTGGTGGCTCTAGCTCCACTACTCTGGAAGATACACGCATTCCCGTTTTTGACGAAATGTTGGGGCAGATGGGGGTGGCTAGTGCGGTATTGGTGGGCGTGGCATCCAAACTTTAGATGCAGTTTTTGGGGGGTCATCATCACCTATCTTGGCACCAAATTTGGTGGCTATAGCTCAAAAACTGTGGGAGATATAGGCTTTTTTGACTTTAAAATCCGGGGGGGCTGGGGGCGGAATGGGTAGGCGCGGCTCCAAAATTTTTGATGCAGTTTTTTGGGGGTTGCTAGTAGCTATCTTCTCACCAAATTTGGTAGTTCTAGCTGTTAGGATGTGCGAAATATGTGGATTTATCGGTTTTGAGTTATCGAATTTATCGATTTGCGAGCCCCCCAGTTATCGTAGAACCCCCATCTTGACACTTTAATTTACTATCCCATAGATAAAGAGAATTGGAAAGTTCCAAGTCTCTAGCTTGAAGGGTGTGGAAAAAAGTTGCGTTCATACAGACGGACAGACGGACAGACACCATGACGGACATTGCACAAACCCAATACACTCTTTACCTTCGGTATCGAGTATAAAAAATATCGCTGCAGAAAATTTTTATGATTAAAATACAGGTCCACCCTAAAGTGCAAATAGTAAAGCTACAAACAAAACTTACTTCACAGCTTCACAAACAAAAACGGCGCGAGCGCGACCACCGAAAGCAACAAGCAACGGAGAAGAGTTTGACCGCGACCAACACCAACACAAAAGAGCGCGTTAGAGTAAACGATGAAGAAACGGTTTAATGCACTGGGAGCGAAGCGCTTGAAAAAAGAGAGAGAGAGAGAGTGAGCGTAAAAACACAAAAACAAAACAAAAGCAGGCGGCAGCAAGTTGAGCAAATTTTTCAGTATGCTGGACTGCAGTTTGTTGTTGTGTTTGGAATCACTTTAAAACAAATGCAAATTAAATTGTTAATTTACTGTCCACTTTGGGTTTAGGCAAACCGGCAAAACACAAAGTCACAAAACTATTAGTTTACACAAAGACGCGAAATTAATAGCAGAAATAAAACGCACAATAGTAAAAAAGCGAAGCGCATAAAAAAAACACGTCCGTTGCGATGCAAAGCGAATGAACGAATATTAATATTCTTATCCTATCACTGTGTTTGTAAGGTACAGCGTGCATATGGCTATTTAAGATAACAAATATGTGTCCCTATCTGTACTGCACTCTCAGTTGGAATAACCAACATGTGTCCCTTGCACTGTCAGTTCGTCTGCCTGTTGGCCCTTGAGAGCGCACAAGGCATGTTATAAGTCTTATCTTATTATAATGTATGTTCATGATTGAACAGATGTCTTCTATACTTGGTCGTTCAATCGCAAGGCCAAGGGAAGGTGAACACACGAGGAGCTCAGTTTGAGTACGATTTGAATACTGAGTTTTATTCTTAAAATCCTAGGCCTTATATACCTAACAAAGTGTCTTAATCTATATGTGTTTATTATCTCCTGCAAGATAATAAACTTATTTATCGTAAGGGTACTTTTTAGTACCTGCTTTTGACCTGCGCGCAGGCAGGCTCTACGGATTCGTTTACATTCAGGTAACGATCCGTTTTATTATCTATTTATTTTACCAGCAGCTGCAACATTGCTGTGGTGTGTTTATATTTACTTAGGATAATATTATTATCTTCTACTTAGTGGACTGTATATCTTTTGGCCGATTGTCGCGGAAGGCGTCAGTCGGCTATATTGAAACCGTGTTTATTTATGAACATTCTGCCGGGGGCCACAAAGGTGAGGCTTGGCGTCATGTCCCTTTATTTTTAAATCGAAATTAACAATTACTTAAACAGATGCTGGAAAAGCTATTGCTCGTAGTTAACGATTAGTAATTATTGACTTAATTATATATATAATTATAATTATAAAAATTATTAATGCAATTATTAGAGAGGCATGACCTGACACATGATGAAAATTTAATCCTTTTAATTCTGGATGGTGATGCTGCAGATAATTTATGTCTCCCTTTAACTTATTTATCTCGACCGTGTGATTTATTGTTGATGAGCTCATTGGTTCCCATATGAGCTCTGGGGTTTCGTCAATGTTTCCTATATACGATGGTGAAAGGGCTGATTGACTATCAGAACGGAAATCGGAATGAGCTACTAAAATCTTGTCATTTGTTCGGACGGTACAACCTGAAGTAATCGACAGAACCCCCTGTTGTGGAAGCATTATAATCTCCTGAGGAAGGTTCCCACATTGGAGCTGTACTTTTGTCTTCTGGCGAATCTTATAAAGCCAGTTATTTCTCTTCTCTAGCTCTACCCAATATGTTTGAGATTCGACTAACTTCCTGTATCTACAATTGAAGGTTGATCTGGTTTAAAGGGAGATACCTCGCAAGTGTTATCATTCGCATTGCTCCATGGCCAGCTGCCATCGCACACTTGTTTATTGGGCTGCCATTTCGTACATTTATTTAGGATTGATTCAGTTACTAAATGGTACGCATCCATTCCAAAATTGGATACTTAATATTCAGCGTCAGTGTGTACTTGTAAAAGGTCGCCCCCTACCTCTACCGGTAGTGGAATTACTCGATATAAATGAGACGGGTGCCTATAGAAAAGAGGTATATTCGCTTTTATAACTAATTTGTTATCTACGAATATTCCCTTTGCGGACATAAGATGGTAGACTTCCTTAAGCTCTGTATTGGTATTTTTTCCCGGAAGAGCTAGGTTGTCTGGCAGACTCTTTTTTATCTTGGTTATCTCAATCTGGAGTTGAGTAGGTTTTAATATACCCGGGTTCTGTCGCCCATGGTTAATGTCAATTAATAGACTTATGATGCCTGATTGGATCTTATCACATTCGTCTATTAACATATGTAGCTGCTTTGCCACCATAAAGAATTCCATAGATTCTTGAATACAGTACGCTGTATTAGCTAAATAATCGAGTCTGGCGTGCATCTTTTGAAACTGCTCATTGACTTCATCTTGAGTAGTCTTCACGATATTTAAAGTTGAATCGACAATTGAAGTTTGTTTATCCGTCAATTCATCTAACTTGTGTTGGTTTGCTAGCAGAGTTCTCATATTATCCTCCATTATAGATCTATCTTGGGCGTCAATTAATCCGAAGATAATATGACACCATGACCCAATGATCTCCAGAGGAGCACGTTTCTTTCTTTCCTTTTTCTGGGACATAAACAATAGATTATTATCTTCAAGTTCTTTGATTCTTTTTTTACTGTAATTCAAATCCGAATCACAACGATCCCTAGATGCAATGAGTCTACTGCAAAGGTTCTGCATTTTTTGCATTAGCTCGTGCCCTTTATTTAACATTTCAAAGTATGCCCCCATCTTGTAGTATATTATAAGCTCACAGGAAGAGGCCTTTATCTCTACCTCTCCCATTGGGTCTAAATAAATTGCTGCTGTGCTGTTGATTTCTTTTACACTCCATCTGTTTGTCGCGTTTGCCACTGAAAGTGTATTTGATGCTTGACAGCAAAGCATTAACATCTGCAGTCCTTACTTTAACTACTCTGACGTTTTTATCATGGCCTGGGTGAGTGTCCTCAATTTTTCCCAACGGCCACTTAGCTGGATGGCAGCATTCATCTTTAATGAGCACTATTTGCCCTTTTTCGAGGTTTTCATTCTCTACTCTCCACTTGTTTCGCTGCTGAAGCGTATACAAGTAGTCATCTTTCCATTTTTTCCAAAAATCTTTTCGGAACTTCTGGATCAATCTCCATCTGTCCAGATCTCCTATTTTCCCTTCATTCTGTGCTTCAACTACGCCAATCATTGGTCTCCCAAATAAGAAGTGACCAGGTGTTAGAACCTCGTTATAGTCAACATCTTCGCCTGATGAGTAAAGAGGCCGTGAGTTCAATATTGCCTCAATTTGGCATAGCAAGGTGGAGAATTCCTCGAATTTTAAGTTAGATTCTCCTATTACTCGCTTCAAATGATATTTGACTGATTTCACACCAGCTTCCCAAATACCTCCGAAGTGAGGTCCTGCCGGGGGAATAAAATGCCACTTAATGTGGTCTTTTGCCAGAATAGGGGCAATCTGTGCATATTCTTTAATTGCTTCTCGCAGTTCTTTATCTAATTTCCTAGCTGCACCTACAAAGTTCAAGCCATTATCAGAATATATGCTTGCACATTTGCCCCTTCTAGAGGTAAATCTTCTGAAGGCTGCTAGAAACGCGTCTGACGTTAAGTCACTGACTGCTTCTAAGTGGATCGCTTTTGTGGCCATACACACGAAGAGTGCTATATAGCCATTAAAACATTTTTGCCCTCGAGTTTTTGAGCATCTTATGTTATATGGCCCTGCAGTGTTTAGAAATGGATATGCAGCAGCTACCCTATAACTGGGAAGATTACCCATTATTTGCTCTGCTGTCTTTTTTTATACCTGGTGCACATAACACATTCCCTTATGCATTTTTTTTAACGAGTTTCTTAACCCGATTATCCAAAATTGCCTTTGTATTTGATTTCTCATCAAATTGATTCCACCGTGCAGAGTCTCGTTATGTACTTTTCTTATAATTAATGTGGTAAAAAGACATTTCTCTAAAATCAAAGGGTGTTTAACTTCGAAATCTACCGAGGCGTTGTGCAGTCTCCCACCAACTCGAAGTAACCCTTGCTCATCTAAAAAGGGATTTAAAGCCAATATTCTGCTTTTTGTAGCAATTTCTTTACTTTGCAGTAGTTCTTTTATCTCTTTATTGAATTGACTTGCTTGCAAGTCTTTTACTATTAGTTTTTCTGCTTCTTTCAATTCTCCTACTGTAAGGTATTTTGGAACTTCCATTTTGTTTATTTTAACGTTAATGAACCTTAGGACGTACGCCATGATTCTTGTAAGCTTAAGGAAGCATGAATTTCTTTGTATTAGTTCTTGTATTGGACTAATTTGTTCTGAGACTGTAGCAGCTATTATTGCTTGCTCTGGGATTGGTTCTTTTGGCCATTCATTTTGGGTCTTACTCAACCAATGTGGCCCCTGCCACCATAAGGTGGAATCTTTTAATTTGTTGGGAGCGATACGCCTGGACGCTATATCGGCTGGATTATCTTCCGATCGGACATGTTTCCAGAGTATTCCTAAGATGTTTCTTATTTCCTCTACTCTTTTTCTTATAAATTTATCCTTACTGTTCGCATTCTGTATCCATGCTAGAGTGATTGTAGAATCACTCCAAGCAATCATCTCAACTGATATATTTAGTACGTCTCTAATTTTAAGCATTAATTTTGCCAGCAAATGTGCTGCGCATAATTCCAATTTCGGAATCGTGTTTTTGTTTTTTATTGGATTAACTTTATTTTTGCTACCTATGATTCTTACTGAGTCCCCGATTTTGGCATATACTACTGCTGCATAAGCTTTTTCGGAAGCGTCGGCAAACCCATGTAATTGAACATGTGACCCAGTCTCAGATTTAATCCACCTTGGTATCCTAATCTGACTTAAACTATCCAGTTCTGATGTATATGCCTTCCATTCGTGTACTTGTTCAAATGATAACGGTTGATCCCATTCAAGATCTTGCAACCAAAGTTTCTGCATGAACAGTTTTCCCACAGTTGTTACTGGACCTAACCATCCTAGCGGATCATAGATTTTCGCTAATGTAGATAAGACCATTCGCTTAGTTATCTTATCCATTTTTCCACCATTGATACTGAACTTAAATGCGTCCTGCATTGGTTCCCATTGTAATCCTAACGTCTTTATGGACTCGTTTTCTTCTATTTCTAGCATTTTATTTTCTCCTATCTTATTGATATCTTCTAGCAGTTTTGTTTTATTTGATATCAATTTTCTAAGATTAAAGCCGGCTTTGCAAAGTTCTAAAGATGCATGTTTAATTGTACTTTTAAGTTCTTGTTCAGAAAACGCGCCTGTCATCAAGTCATCCATATAAAAATTGTTCATGATGATTTCACCGATTTTTTCATTTTTGCATCTTTGCCCGATGTCCAGCAATACTCTTGTTGCCAAATACGGCGCGGATGCTGTACCATAGGTTACCGTTGATAGCCGAAAAGTTTTAATTTCTTCTTTTGGAGATTCCCTCCACAATATATTCTGGTATTCTTGATTGTTTTCATGAATGTTAATCTGCCGGTACATTTTCTCAATGTCTCCTGATACTACAAATGGCCATTTACGCCAATTTAATATTATGTCGAATATATCCCTTTGAATTCTGGGTCCTATCCACATAATATCGTTAAGACTTTTGTTATTAGTAGTCTTCGAATTTCCCAATTCTTTATTTTCTTTAAATGGTGTAGATACAGTATATCTTCCATTTCTATCTATTTTGGTGGTTTGCTTGAAGTTTTGTTCGCAAATTTGAGATTCTTCATTCTCTTCTGAATCTTTTTCAAGCTCCCAAAATATTTCTAGGTCTACAGTTTCAAACGTGGTTGCTACTATAGCCTTTCCGCCTTTTGATTTCGAGCACCCTGAAATGATCCACCCCAGGTCAGTGTCTTGACCTAGCAGACCATCTTGTCTCACTATTCCTCGCCGTTTGATACTTGAATACATATCGGCACCAATTATTAAATCAACTCGACCCGGCTTATCAAAATTGGGATCGGCTAGCTTAAGTTTTTTCCATCGCGACGTGTCTATTTTTAAAGACTCGCTTGGAAGGGCTCTCATTAATTTTGGCAGAACTATTGCTTCCGTTTTTAAGAGTTCCTTGGTAACTTAATTTTTAATTAAACTTATCTTTATTTTACTCTTGGCTACCATTGCACCAGTGGCGGAAACTCCACTAATATTGGTGTTGGTTTTGATTTTAGGTAATTTTAGAATCTGAGCAGCTTCTTCTGAGATTATAGTGGTCTGGGAAAAAATTTGAATGCCACGCCCAACCATACCGCCCCCAGCCCCCCATTCCCCACTTTTACAAACTTTGAGCTAGAGTCACCAAATTTGTTATGAAGATAGCAATTGACATTCCACAAAGATCTGCATCAAAAATTTGGATGCAATTCCACCCATACCGCCCCCAGCCCCCCTTTCCTCACTTTATACAAACTTCGAGCTAGAGTCACCAAATTTGTTATGAAGATAGCAATTGACATCCCACATGGATGGGCATCAAAATTTTTAATACTGGTATCGCGTATACCGCAGTCGGTTGCGTCCGACTGCAACGTTTCCACTTGTTTTTTGTTGTTGCTGTTGTTGATCCTGTTGCAGTTGTTGATGTTGATCCTGTTGTTGTTGTTGATGCTGTTGCAGTTGTTGATGTTGATCGTGTTGCTGTTGTTGATGTTGTTGTAGGCGGATATTGAACGAAGAATATGTTAATCTTGGAAGTAGTAGGAGAATGGGGATTCTGGAACAGGAAGTAGCTGTCACTTTAATTACCCCCCAATCATAATTTATGACCCTTTAAGTAATATGATCCCCTTTTTTTTGACACTTTTAGTACCCCCAATACTTAAATTTATGACCCTTTTTTTTGACACTTTTATTACCCCCCAATACTATAATTTATGACCCTATTTTTCCCATGATCGTGCCCGCTTTAATTAGACTAGGTATTAAGGACAAAGGCATGACATTCCTAGGCCGCATTGTTATGGTTGCGAGAATCAGTGATCATAGAATCTGGTGTCAAGTGTACATCTGTTTGCACGTGCGTTGTCTTTTACCCCCTGCAAGCAAGCCACGACATGCATTGTTATTGTCAAGAGCAACATCAACAACAGCATCCTTGAGAATCAGTGATCATAGGATCTGGTGTCAAGTGTGCTCCTGTTTTAAGTGCGTTGCCTTGAACACGTGCAACAACAACAACATTCATGTGGGTTTGTGAGCAAGGGATCGGGTGTCAAGTTGTGAAAATCAGTGTTCACACTATCAGTTTTGGCTATGTAACCAATATGTATTAGAGTCAAGTGTGCTCCTGTTTGACAAGCAGGCCATAAACATTGATCTTTATGGTTGTAATAATGACAGGATCAGTTTTAGCTATTTAACCATTTAGTGCTATAGTCAAGTGTGCTTCAGTTTTAAATACGTTGCTCTGCACACATGCATTGTAATTGTCAAGAGCAACATGAACTACAACCTTCGTGGGGGGTTCTGTGAACAAGGCATGGGAATTTTCCTACGCAGCAGCAGCACCAGCAGCAGCAGCGGCAGCGGCAGGATCAATACATTGCTTCTAAACAAGAGTATTGATACTTGTTGATTAAGATTAAAATGTGTTAAGAGGGGGAAAGAGTTAGGGGGAGAATGTGTTAGAAGGAGAATGTGTGTTAGAGGGGGAAAGGGCTATAGGGGGAAAGTGTTAGAAGCAGAATGTGTGTTAGAAGAGGAAAGTTATCCTGCTTGTATTAATTTAATAGGCCACGACCCTTATACGATTTTGATTGGTCCCCACCGTCCTTAATATGAAAACTATTTTCCAATCCTTTGGGCTTGATATTTAAATATTTAGCGCCATCCATTTCTAACCTTTGATATTATATATACCTGCTGTTATTATGGTCAACAGCAACAACAACAACAACAAGAACATACAGATTCGTGGGGTTCTGTGATCAAGGGATGCAAATTTTGCTACGCAGCAGCAGCAGCAGCGGCAGGATCAATACGTTGATCTTTATGACTGTGTGAATGAGAGGATCAGTTTTAGCTATTTAACCATTTAGTGCTAGAGTCAAGTATGCTTCAGTTTTAAATACGTTGCTCTGCACACGTGCATTGTAATTGTCAACAACATCAACTACAACCTTCGTGGAGGCGTTATGTGTGCAAGGATGGGAATTTTCTTTTGCAGCGGTAGCAGCAGCAAGATCAACACATTATTTTTAAACAAGAGTATTGATACTTGTACATTTAGATTATAAAGAGTTAGATGGAGAAGGTGTAAGAGGAGGAGTGTTAGAGGGAGAAGGTGTAAGAGGGCGAAGGGATAGAGTGGGAAAGTGTAATAGGGAGAAGGTGTTAAAGAAGGAAAGAGTTAGAGGGGGGAAGTGTTAGAAGAAGACTGTGTGCAAGAAAGTGTAAGAGGGAGGAAGACTTAGAGACAAGTTTGTGCATGCTTGAAGTGCGCTAGTCAAAGGTCAAGTACATTAGTTGGCTACTGTGTTATAGTTATCACCGTCCGTGAGGTTCAGTGAGCAAAGTACATTGCCAATGAAACTATTAAATGATAGAGTCAAGTGTGCACAGGTTTCTTAGCTACAAGTTAGTAGATACAAGAGAGAGAGTCAACTGTGAGCAGGTTTCTTAGCTATGAATAAGTAGATAAGAGAGAGTCGAGAGGGCGCCTGTTTGACGTGCGTTGCCTTGCACACCTGCAGGCAAAACATTAACAATGAATGTTTGTGAAAACCAGTGATCAAAGAATAAAAGGATTGAGACAAGATTGTGCTTGTTTGAAGTACGCTAGTCAAAGGGCAGTACATTCGTAGGCCGCATTGTTATGATCAAAAGCAACACCAACAACAACAAGAACAACAACATTCGTGAGTGTTATGTAGGCAAGGGATGGGAATTTTTCGCAGCAGCAGCAGCAAGATCAACACAAGAGTATTGAGACTTGCAGATTTAGTTTGGAATATTATAGGGGGAAGTTGTAAGAGGGGGAAAGTGTTAGAGGGAGAAAGAGAGAGTTAGTATTAGAGAGAGTAAGTGTTAGAGGGCGAAAGTGTTATAGGAGAAAGTGATCCTGCTTGTATTATTATATTAAAACACGCTCCCCTATGCGATTCTATACACGAGCGTCTATGAAATGCAGGTGGTATGTTAATTGATTGTCCCTCCTTCTAACGCACACCCAACTTGTTTGCTACTTACGTTTCTAACCTTTATTTGCATACACACATCTGTTTTGATTATTGGACTGACTTCTGTTACTTTTATAGAGCTAATTAGTATAACTTTATTATAAACCAAAGAACCTTTTTTAAATTGGTGAACTTTGTTAATAAACTATCAAATTATGTTTTTCTTATGGGTATGTTTTAATTTTATTTCATATATATATAATTTTTTTTTATTTATTTTTTTTTTTTTATAGATTTTTGCAGTATGTTAAATTTGAGATTTATATTAAGCTTGTTCCGTTGAGGGATTTAGAAAACACAAACACCGAACATTAAGATTAATGACATAAAGTTATAGCCGGTAGAACACACAAGTCATACTCCATGATTTTGTTTCGGCTTTATAAAAAGCTTTTTTAAGTCAATATTATAAGCCTTAGTTCTAGTACTCACTTGAAAGCTAAACGAAGTTCGTGTAGCTGGTATAATAAATCATGTTTTAACAAAGTAATTTTGATCTTAATATTTATACTTTATCGTTTATTGTGATTATTATTTATTTTTTTAATCCCCATATATTGGATTCCATTCTATCTCAATAATAATTTATTTTGCTTATACATTCTTTAAATTCTTTAGGGTAATCTTTTAGGCTTATCAAATAATCTTTTCCTTAATTTTCCCTCTGCTCGATTTAAGATTTTCATCAAATGACACTTTCATATTTAAGATATCCGTCAAACTATTTCTTATACTCAACTAAAATTATTTCATCATACTAACATATCAAATCAGTTTCTAAAATAAAGAAAATGAAAACAGTAAGATGTTCTTAGCAGCTTGATTTTTTTATAAACGGGTTTTACCAACTCCTTCTCAGTATGCTACCTACGATCAAAATGTATAAAGAATGTGTTTTGTACTTATTTACTGACTTCAAAAATTCTTCTATTGACGTTGTATGATACCCTATCTTAATTTGTGTTATATTTAATCGTTTTCTCAACTTAGTATTCTTCAGATTTTTAAACATTTTATGTTATGTAGTTAGCTATTTTGATTAGGCTTTACGCTTAAAACGAGATAGACTGTATTATTGTCCTTAACAAGTTCTCTTAATTTTAACAGGGAAATCGATCGGACATTGATTTTTCACTTTAGAATTGATTGCTTTCATATATTTTAAACTGTCAACCTTTATACCTTTCTACTTTTTTAGTGACTATGTTAGATTTTTATATTTCCAAACTCATTGCTTAAACTAACAAAACTTCGTTTCTAATTTCTTATAATTGATGGATGGTAATATTTTATATCATTATTCTCCCCATTTTTCTTGCATTTAATAAGGAAGAGCATTGAACTAGCTTAACAGTTCGAGATATGAGTCTTACACTGTTTCGAAAAGTATGAATACGTTAAGTGTTTTAATTTAAGGGTTAAGTATCTACTACTACTGTTCCTTAACTGTAATAGTTGCAGTTTTGTTACATCTCACTTCCATTTTTTTTCTTGTTTTTATTTTTATTTATTTATTTTATTTTATTTTTTTTTTGTAGGTGCTTTATTAATTTTAATGAGAACAAAATCTTTTTGTTCTAGATGCCATGTTATTAGGGCGTATTTATTCATTTAAGTATTATAATTATTTGTTAAGGAGACTTATTTTCTTTAGTGCTCAAAACTTATTGTCGCTAAAAGATTTTTTTTTTTGATCTGAGTTATTTATTTAATTCGTGAAACCATTGTATTGTGTTTTATTATTCTTGAACCTTTGCATTAATCTTGAATTTTGATGGCAAAATACGGTTGTGATGTACTAAAGCTCTAGATGACTTGAGAGTCGGTATTTTGCAAAACGGGCGGTAGAGTAAAATAATGTACTTTAACTATCACCGGATTGGTCTATAACGACTAAATATTGGTATTTTCTGTTTTTTCTTCCTTTGTATTAGTCGTTTTATACACCCTAGCTCTTGATCCTGTTTTTTGATTTTAGATTAGGGTTTGATTTTATTGTATACTGTTTGTGGAGGAGGCTCCAAATAATAAGATTTGATTTAATAATTGTATGGTAAGATTTATTCTTCTTTTTTGTGTTCGTAAAGCACTAGTTGTGTGTATGTTAAACTAATACAATGAGCGCAAGCAAGTCATTTACAATAATTTTCACTAACTTAGGATTCATGGTTTCAAGACCGTTTAGACTTCATCGTAAGTAGTTTTGCTAGGCTATATTCTATTATGATTCTTGTGGGTTATAATTCGTACATTGAAAGAGCGAGATAAAGCTGTTCTTGTTTAGGTCCACAATCTATTTACTTGGTCCATTTTCCTTTGCATATAATACGGCAGGGAGTAAGATTTAAATGTAGTATGTCATTCCATTCTAGTAATATTTGTATATTGTTTTTATTATTTTGTTATTTAATTTTTAATTTTATTCTTTTATGTTATTTGACTTTATATATTGCAGTAGTAGGTGAATGGGGGTTCTAACTCAAAAGGATGCCGACAATTTATGACCCCATTAATTTTATGACCCTTTTATCGCCCCCTTGATCTTTGACCCTTTTTTTTAACACTTTTATTACCCCCTTCCATATCATAATTTATGACCCTTTTTCCCACGATCGTATCCCTCCTTTGATTAGCCTAATGTGGAGAACAAAGGATTTACATTCCTAGGCCACCACTTTACCAGCAGCATCTGTGAGAATTAGTGATCAAAGGATTTGGAGTCAAGTGCGCACCTCTTAAACCTGCGTTGCATTATACACCTGCAAGCAGGTGATCAGAGGAACAGATTTGGCTATTTACCTAACTAGTGTTAGAGTCAATTGTGCGCCTCTTTGACGTGCGTGGCATTGTAAATCTGTTTATGGTCATGAGGTGCAGTGTGCACAGGAAGAAAGGATAGATAAGAGAGAGTCGAGAGGGCGCCTGTTTGACGTGCGTTGCATTATAAACCTGCAACACACGTCAAGAAATGAATGTTTATGATCATGAGGTGCAGTGTGCACAGGAAGAAAGGATAGATAAGAGAGAGTCGAGAGGGCGCCTGTTTGACGTGCGTTGCATTATAAACCTGCAACACACGTCAAGAAATGAATGTTTATGATCATGAGTAGCAGGGTGCAAAGGAAGAAAGGATAGATAATAGAGAAAAGCAAACGCTTGTTCGATTTACTGGGGTTCTGTGCACAAGGCATGGGAATTTTCCTACGCAGCAACAGCACCAGCACCAGCAGCAGCAGCAGCAGCGGCAGCGGCAGGATCAATACATTGCTTCTAAGCAAGAGTATTGATACTTGTTGATTAAGATTAAAATGTGTTAGAGGGGGAAAGAGTTAGGGGGAGAAAGTGTTAGAAGGAGAATGTATGTTAGAAGGGGAACGAGCTAGAGGGGGAAAGTGTTAGAAGGAGAATGTGTGTTAGAGGGGGAAAGTGATCCTGCTTGTATTAATTTAATAAGCCACGCCCCTTATACGATTTTGATTGGTCCCCACCGTCCTTAATATGAAAACTATTTTACAATCCTTTGGGCTTGATATTTAAATATTTGGCGCCATCCCTTTCTATCCTTTGATATTATATATATACCTGCTTTTATTTTGGTCAAGTGCTAGAAAAATCTTATATCCTGCATTGACTTCAAAACGAATAAAAGAGGTAGTTTTGGTTAACTAAACCATCATTAGCTCTCGAAAATTACAAGTGTAACTTTTAAAATTTTTCGTCTGTGTTTTAAAACGTCTGTGTTTTTAAATTTAAAAAAAAAAAAAAAAATAAAATAAAAAATGTCTTCAAACGTAAACAACAACGTTGTCTATACAACCGCCGCAGCGAACGACCTAGCCGAGATTTTCGGCACCGAAACAAGACCCCACACTCCAGGATCGCAAACCACTACCACCACCTCCACGATCACTAACAAAGCCACCACACTCATGAAGATGTTTAACGCCGCCTTCCCCAACACACCCTTCAACACCACTTACGTCAACACGCCCAACAATGCCACTTACACCAACACACCCATCGCCACCACCTTCAACAACGCACCTTTCGCCACCACATACAACAATACACCCTACGCCGCCACAAACATCATCACCGCCACTCCCAATGCGACGACAAAGTGGTGCAACACATGTAAGGTTAATGTACTTTTTTCAAAGTGGAATGGACATTTAAGGTCCAGTACACATAAAATGCGTGTTTTCATACCCCTAAATAGTGCTGTTAAGCAGATTTCAGGGGGATTTAAAAATCGTATTATTACTCTAGCATTTGAGAATAGGCGTGAGGAAATTCTTGATCCCCAGGAATTCCTCACTGATGCCTCATCGGAACTCATTCCAATAATATCCAATGTTTTATCTTTACACACATCGTGTAAGATAAACTTTGAGTTATTTGCAGAATACATAAAATTCCATCAAGATGAGATGGTGATGCAAGTCAAGTCGCATCAAACACCTATGTGCACACTGCACCTCATGATCATAAACATTCATTTCTTGACGTGTGTTGCAGGTTTATAATGCAACGCACGTCAAACAGGCGCCCTCTCGACTCTCTCTTATCTATCCTTTCTTCCTGTGCACACTGCACCTCATGACCATAAACAGATTTACAATGCCACGCACGTCAAAGAGGCGCACAATTGACTCTAACACTAGTTAGGTAAATAGCCAAATCTGTTCCTCTGATCACCTGCTTGCAGGTGTATAATGCAACGCAGGTTTAAGAGGTGCGCACTTGACTCCAAATCCTTTGATCACTAATTCTCACAGATGCTGCTGGTAAAGTGGTGGCCTAGGAATGTAAATCCTTTGTTCTCCACATTAGGCTAATCAAAGGAGGGATACGATCGTGGGAAAAAGGGTCATAAATTATGATATGGAAGGGGGTAATAAAAGTGTTAAAAAAAAAGGGTCAAAGATCAAGGGGGCGATAAAAGGGTCATAAAATTAATGGGGTCATAAATTGTCGGCATCCTTTTGAGTTAGAACCCCCATTCACCTACTACTTATTGCCTTTAAATTTAAGGGTTTTGCCTCTCAATTTTTGAGCCGAGACTTAGTATTTTTTTCTGTGCTGCATAAACGAAATCATGCTTGATCCCAGATATGTTTATTCTTAATCAATATTTAGATCAACACCGTAGGCTTTCAAGTACTATATGTCTGTCTCTATATTTGATCAGCTTTTAGGTATTGAGATTAAATTTTGCTCAGGATCTAATCGCTGACTTAAAAACATCTTATAGAATTTCTTCAACATTATTAGTTGGTTCTTTCCCTATCGCTTTTTATCACGCTCTTTGAGATTATAACATTACTTAATGGAATGTGCTCTATGTTCCTGATTGTTTGCTGATAATTATTGTTAATTATTATTTTGTTTATTTATTTCTTTTGCATCTCAAATAGTATTTTTTACCTTATGTTTATTTTTTTCGCTTCACTTTTATACTTACTTTAATAATTTATCATATGTTTCTTACAATTTATATTCAATCGCCCTTTATTTGACAAAAACTGGGCTGTTAAAAACGGAAGCCAATTAATCTATAAAACTGATGGAAGGGAATAGTTGTGATTATTTTTCATTTAAAAATAAACGTAGGCTGTTATACGGGTACACAAAATATTTACTTATCTTAAATTAAAATTTGAATTGATTTTAATAAACCGGTTTTTTTCGAAAATGTAGTTTTTAAAGAATATATTAAGCTCATATCATATTTAGTTAGATTTTCACATTTAGGTAACATCAGTTCAACTCCCTCACCATCCGATAGTGAGCTGCCGTTTACAGACAGTAAAGTAAACGGGGATGCCGCTATATTGTTTCTCATAATCACAATTTAGCTGCCCGACGATGAAAATTAGTTCCCTTACGATTTGAGTACTGACACTGTTTACAGCAGCCTGGCATTCTAAAAAGACTCAATCGCTCACCATCATCACTTGACACCCCACCCACAATGTAACACCCAAAATATTTATTATGGTTTGCATTAAATCGTGAATCATAGTCGAGTCTACTACGTACTTCATCTAAAACCCCTATCAATTTATCCGTTTTTTCTTAGTATTATTTTTTCAACCAAGTAAGTGCGTACCTGTTTTTTCAATTTTATCTTTCTAGAAATGGTAGAAATGGAAATGGTTCGGTAGCCTCACAATCATTCAATATGTATGTTATAGGGATTTTGTATTGTATTTCTATTATTGTAAATTTTAAGTTTTCCGGTTTGGTGAGTAGCCCTTCTCATTTAAGTATTTTGTTTGCTTATACTCACATAATCATTTACTTCGATTTTTATCTGACTAATAAAAATGTCTTAAATATTTTAAATATATTAAAGGATTTACTTTTATGTATGGAATTTTAGCTGTCCTATTATATCCCTGATTGTTCTTACTAAACAATTGATTGAACACTGCCTCCATAATGTCTTTTAAACGTATCTTTGATTGAGTTTTCGATAATCACTACTTATTAAATTTTCTAGATCGTACCCGAGTCACGTTAATATAGCAGGATACGTCAAAATAAGCACGCAAACAAGATTGAGGGCAGAGACACTCCCAAAAGGCTTTGAGCTGAAGTGTGACGTAGAAAAAGGTACAATAAGGTAGGAGCTAACGAACAGCGAGAGTCTTTAGAGGGAAGCGAGCTGAACGAAGACATCTGATCTCAGACAAGACAAATGTTTATCGGGAGAAAGAATCCTCCTTTCACATTATAGCAGTATGCGTAGCCTCAACAAGGAACAAATTTTATTAGAACAACATATCAACCGTATTAGAGGCTAAGAAACCCTCAACTCATCATAAATACTTGATCTCGTACAGTTTCCATGTCCGGTGGAAGAGTCATAGAACTAGAAGGGGGCACAACAGACCTCTCAGTTACCAAATCATTCATCGACGATTAAGGTTTATACAGGCAGGAGACATATTATTCTATTATTAATTCCCCTTTATATTTTATTTTTTATTAAAAAAGAAAATTTCAATAAAGTTGTTACTATTTTATTGGCTTTTTTTGACTTTTTTATTAATTTTTTATTATCTTGTCTGAAATTTAATTTCCCTTTTTATACCCTTAACCCATAAAATGGGTAAATAAGGGTATAATGGTTTTGTGCAAAAGTATGTAACAGGCAGAAGGAAGCATCTCCGACCCTATAAAGTATATATATTCTTGATCAGCATCCACAGCCGAGACGATATAGCCATGTCCGTCTGTCCGTCTGTCTGTCCGTCTGTCCGTCTGCATGAACGCGTGGATCTCAGAGACTACAAGAGCTAGAGACTTCTGATTTTGTATTTAAGTTCTCCTATACCATGAGCAGAACAAGTTTGCTTCAAATTATCGATATCTATTCTGGTTTCCGATATACACATAATATCGATAACAATAAAATATCGAATTTGGAAAATCGAAAAATGAGGGTTGAAGTAATGGATAATGATAGAACTTTTCTGAAAATTTCGTCAAAATCGGTTGAGAAACACCGGAGATATTGAACTTAATCGATTGAAGCTAAGCCTTACATAAATTTAATTTATATATTGCAACTGGGTTCAGGGTATCTTCTAGTCGGGCTCTCCCGACTAGAGCCTTCTTACTTGTTTTTCTTTACAAAGTAGTTAACATCTGTCAGCAAAGTCAATTTGTGATTTTTTTTTTTTTTTAATTTCTGAGAACCGAATCTATTATTTATAGGTGCTTTTAATTTTTTTCATTATTATTTTATTTACTAAAGGCCATCGAAAGTACTGACGCAATACTGCTGCGTTTCGTACTATAACTATAATTTAACATTTAAATGAAAGAACAAGTCCACAATCGTGTTGATAAAAACCGGGACTTAAAAGTACGCTGTTGAACAGAGTAAGGTACTCCTTGCAAAGTGAGGAAGCGGTGGCCATCTGACGTTTCCAGGCAAATATTTTCTCTTTCAACCTCAATTCTAGAACTCATACAATAACCTTGAAAAGAGGTAAGCCCAAAATACATGGAACTGGTGGCAGTTTTGCTGTTAAAAACACGTTTTTTTTTCGGTTTTAGAAACCGGTTGTTGTTTAACTGTTTAAAACAGGGAGCTGCTATTTTTTACGGTTTGAAAAACCGGGTGCTGTTTTGCTGTTATTTTTCATGTTTTTCAGAAACAGCTTCTTGTTTTGCTGTTATTTTTGATGTTTTTAAGAAACAGGTTGTTATTTAGCTGTTTAAAACAGAGAGCGGTTATTTTACCGGTAAAAAAAAAACCGGCTGCAGTTTAGCTGCTAAAAACAGGTTTATTTCGGTTTAAGAAACCGGTTGTTGTTTAACTGTTTAAAATAGAGAGCTGTTATTTTTTCTGGTTTTAAATGCTGGGGCTGTTAAGCTGTTATTTTTGTGGTTTTCAAGAATCATGTTGTTGTTTGACCGTTATTTTTCCGGTTTAAAAAAAGTTGAGGGAAGGGGGGTGAAAATTTTGATGTTAAAAACAGGTATTTTTCAGGTTTAAAAACAGGTTGATGTTTGACTGTTATTTAAAAATAACAGCTAACAGAAAGCTGTTTTTAAAACAGATTGTTGATAGATGTTAAACTGGTGGGCTGTTATATCTGCATATTGCACATATAACAGCCCTCCGTTTAAACATATATCAACAACCTGTTTTTAAACCTGAAAAATCCCTGTTTTTAGCAGCAAAATTTACACCCCCCTCCCCTCAACTGTTTTCAAAGCGGAAAAATTGCAGTCAAACAACAACCTGATTCTTGAAAACCACAAAAATAACAGCTTAACAGCCCCAGTATTTAAAACCAGAAAAAATAACAGCTCTCTATTTTAAACAGTTAAACAACAACCGGTTTCTTAAAATAACAGCAAAACAGCACTCGGTTTTTCAAACCAGAAAAAATAACAGCTCTCTATTTTAAACAGTTCAACAACAACCGGTTTCTTAAACCGAAACAAACCTGTTTTTAACAGCAAAACTGCAAAAGGTTTTTTTTTACCGGTAAAATAACCGCTCTCTGTTTTAAACAGCTAAATAACAACCTGTTTCTTAAAAACATCAAAAATTATAGCAAAACAAGAAGCTGTTTCTGAAAAACATGAAAAATAACAGCAAAACAGCACCCGGTTTTTCAAACCGTAAAAAATAGCAGCTCCCTCCCTGTTTTAAACAGTTAAACAACAACCGGTTTCTAAAACCGAAAAAAAAACGTGTTTTTAACAGCAAAACTGCCACCAGTTCCATGTATTTTGGGCTTACCTCTTTTCAAGGTTATTGTATGAGTTCTAGAATTGGAGTTGAAAGAGAAAATATTTGCCTGGAAACGTCAGATGGCCACCGCTGCCTCACTTTGCAAGGAGTACTTTACTTTGTTCAACAGCGTACTTTTAAGTCCCGGTTTTTAATCGCCACGATTGTGGACTTGTCTTTCATTTAAATGTTAAATTAAAGTTATAGTACAAAACGCAGTAGTATTGCGTCAGTACTTTTGTTGGCTTTAAGTGAAAAAAATTGAAAGCACTCTTAAAAAAAAATAGATTCGAATCTCAAAAAAATTTTAGAATAAAAATCACGAATTGACATTGCTGACAGATGTAAACTACTTTGTGAAGAAAAACAAACGGAAATTAAATTTCCGACAAGATAATAAAAAATTAATATAAAATCAATAAAATTCAGTAGAATAGTAACAACTTTTTAATAAAAAATAAATAAACATAAAGGGGAATCAATAATAGAATAATATGTCTCCTGCCTGTATAAACCTTAATCGTCGATGAATGATTTGGTAACTGAGAGGTCTGTTGTGCCCCCCTTATAGTTCTATGACTCTTCCACCGGACATGGAAACTGTACGAGATCAAGTATTTATGATGAGTTGAGGGTTTCTTAGCCTTTAATACGGTTGATATGTTGTTCTAAGACAATAAAATTTGTTCCTTGCTAAGGCTACGCATACTGCTATAATGTGAAAGGAGGATTCTTTCTCCCGATAAACATTTGTCTTGTCTGAGATCAGATGTCTTCGTTCAGCTCGCTTCTAAAGACTCTCGCTTCGTTAGCTCCTACCTTATTGTACCTTTTTCTACGTCACACTTCAGCTCAAAGCCTTTTAGGAGTGTCTCTGCCCTCAATCTTGTTTGCGTGCTAATTTTTAAGTACCCTGCAATATTTACGCGACTCGGGTACGATCTAGAAAATTTAATAAGTAGTGATTATCGAAAACTCAATCAAAGATACGTTTAAAAGACATTATGGAGGCAGTGTTCAATCAATTGTTTAGTAAGAACAATCAGGGATATAATAGGACAGCCAAAATTCCATACATAAAAGTAAATCCCTAAATTTTTAAAAGATTTTAAGACATTTTTATTAGTCAGATAAAAATCTAAGTAAATGAATATGTGTGTATAAGCAAATATAATACTTAATTGAGAAGAGCTACTCACCAAACCGGAAAACTTAAAATGTACAATAATAGAAATACAATACAAAATCCCTATAACAAACATATTGACTGACTGTGAGGCTACCGAACTTACAGACATTTTCTAGAGAGATAAAATTGAAAAAACAGGTACGCACTTACTTGTTTGAAAAAAAAAATAATAATAATGGTTGAAAAAATAATAATAAATTTATAGGGGTTTTAGATGGGAACAACTCATTGAAAAATGTGAAGTACGTAGTAGACTCGACTATGACTTCACGATTTAATGTAAACCATAATAAATATTTTGGGTGTTACATTGTTCGATCAAATTTCCTCCGAATACTTTATAAATTTGTTTAATAGCTCTTGGTGCTTGATAGTCGTTGTCTAATGTTTTTATATCCAAATTATTAGTTTTGTGGGCTGGTGTGTTAAAAGTTAAAGGTATGAGCCTTGGAAAGTAGCTGGAAATAATATAAATCAGGGGATCCAAAACCGGTACAGAGTAGAACAATGAAATACTATTCAAATAAGGCGCCTACATGCAAACCGTACATTATCTAGGTAAAAGTAAACTATGTGTGTACGATTGATGGTCCAGGTGAGGATCGCTTCGTCGTATGGGTGGGTTGGGTGTCAAGTGATGATGGTGAGCGATTGAGTCTCTTTAGGATGCCAGGCTGCCGTAAACAGTGACAGTACTTTTAATTTAATATAAGTAAATATTTTGTGTACCCGTATAACAGCCTATTTTTATTTTTAAATGAAAAATAAACACAACTATTCCCTTCCATCAGTTTGATAGGTTAATTGGCTTCCGTTTTTACCAGCACAGTTTTTGTCAAATAAAGGGCGATTGAATATAAATTGTAGGAAACATCGAAAAATTTTAAAGTATTGAAGTGGAGCGCAATAAAAAAGAAACATAAGGGAAAAATATTATATGAGATCCAAAAGAAATAAATAAACAAAATAATAATTAACAACAATAATCAGCAAACAATTAGGAACATAGAGCACGTTCCATTAAGTAATATAATAATCTCAAAGTGCGTGATAAAATGCGAAACGGAAAGAAACAACTATTAATGTTGAAGAAATTCTATAAGACAGTTCCGTCTTTCCACTAATTGTTTTAACTGTATAACCTACCTAGCTCAGGCAAGCAAATGTTCTTAAAAGCGTCAAATAGTAAACACTTTGAAACGAGAAGACCTGAAGCTCCTTAAGTGTGAAAGTTGTAACACTCATGTGTTTAAGTTAGCGAATAGATTCTGAGCAAAATTTAATCTCAATACCTAAAAGCTGATAAAATATAGAGACAGACATATAGTACTTGAAAGCCTACGGTGTTGATCTAAATATTGATTAAGAATAAACACCTCTGGGATAAAGCGTGCTTTCGTTTATGCAGCACAGAAAAAACAAAAAATACTATGTCTCGGTTCAAAAATTGAGAGGCAAAACCCTTAAATTTAAAGGCAATATATATAGACAAATAACATAAAAGAATAAAATAAAAATTAAATAGCAAAATAATAAAATCAATAAACAAATATTACTAGAATGGAATGACATACTACTTTTAAATCTTACTCCCTGCCGTATTATATGTAAAGGAAAATGGACCAAGAAAATAGATTGTGGACCTAAACAAGAACAGCTTTATCTCGCTCTTTCAATGTACGAATTATAACCCATAAGAATCATAATAGAATATAGTCAAGCAAAACTACTTACGATGAAGTCTAAACGGTCTTAAGACCATGAATCCTAAGTTAGTGAAAATTATTGTAAATGACTTGTTTGCGCTCATTGTATTAGTTTAACATACACACAACTAGTGCTTTACCAACATAAAAAAGAAGAATAAATCTTACCATACAATTATTAAACCAACTCTTATTATTTGGAGCCTCCTCCACAAACAGTATACAATAAAATCAAACCCTAATCTAAAATCAAAAAACAGGATCAAGAGTTAGGGTGTATAAAACGACTAATACAAAGGAAGAAAAAACCGAAAATACCAATATTTAGTGGGTATAAACCAATCCACTGATAGTTAAAGTTCATTATTTTAAAAACACACTACAATTAAAAATTTTAAGTACTCTACTGCCCGTTTTGCAAAATACCGACTCTCAAGTCATCTCGAGCTTTAGTACATCACAACCGTATTTTGCCATCAAAATTCAAGATTAATGCAAAGGTTCAAGAATAATAAAACACAATACAATGGTTTCACGAATTAAATAAATAACTCAGATCATGAAAAAATAAATCCTTTAGCGACAATAAGTTTTGAGCACTAAAGAAAATAAGTCTCCTTAAGAAATAATTATAATAATTATATGAATAAATACGCCCTAATAACATGGCATCTAATAGATACTGAACCCTTAAATTAAAACACTTAACGTATTCATACTTTTCGAAACAGTGTAAGACTCATATCTCGAACTGATAAGCTAGTTCAATGCACTTCCTTATTAAATGCAAGAAAAATGGGGAGAATAATGAAATAAAATATTACCATCCATCAATTATAAGAAATTAGTAACGAAATTTTGTAAGTTCAAGCAATGAGTTTGGAAATATAAAAATCTAAAATATTCACTAAAAAAGTAGAAATGTACATAGGTTGACAGTTGAAATATATTAAAGCAATCAATTATTAAGTGAAAAAATCAATGTCCGATCGATTTCCCTGTTAAAATTAAGTTAACTTGTTAAGGACAATAATACAATCTATCTCATTTTAAGCGTAAAGCCTAGTCAAAATAGCTAACTACATAACATAAAATGTTTAAAAATCTGAAGAATACTAAGTTGAAGAAAACTATTAAATATAACACAAATTAAGATAGGGTATCATACAACGTCAATAGAAGAATTTTTGAAGTCAGTAAATGAGTACGAAACACATTCTTTATACATTTTTATCGTAGGTAGCATACTGAGAAAGAGTTGGTAAAACCCGTTCATAAAAAAAAAATCAAGCTGCTAAGAACATCTTACTGTTTTCATTTTCTTTATTTTAGAAATTGAATTGATATGTTAGTATGATGAAATAATTTTAGTTGAGTATAAGAAATAGTTTGACGGATATCTTAAATATGAAAAGTGTCATTTGATGAAAATCTTAAATCGAGCAGAGGGAAAATTAAGGAAAAGATTATTTGATAAGCCTAAAAGATTACCCTAAAGAATTTAAAGAATGTATAAGCAAAATAAATTATTATTGAGATAGAACGTAATCCAATACATGGGGATTAAAAAAAATAATAATAACAATAATCTCAATAAACGATGAAGTATAAATATTAAGATCAAAATTAGTTTGTTAAAACATGATTTATTATACCAGCTACACGAACTTCGTTTAGCTTTCAAGTGAGTACTAGAACTAAGGCTTATAATATTGACTTAAAAAAGCTTTTTATAAAGCCGAAACAAAATCATGGAGTATGACTTGTGTGTTCTACCGGCTATAACTTTATGTCATTAATCTTAATGTTCGGTGTTTGTGTTTTCTAAATCCCTCAACGGAACAAGCTTATTATAAATCTCAAATTTAACATACTGCAAAAATCTATAAAAACAAATAAAAAAATAAAAAAATTATATATATATGAAATAAAATTAAAACATACCCATAAGAACAACATAATTTGATAGTTTTTTAACAAAGTACACCAATTTTAAAAATGTTCATTGGTTTATTAAAAAGTTATACTAATTAGCTCTATAAAAGTAACAGAAGTCAGTCAAATAATCAAAACAGATATATGCAAATAAAGGTTAGAAACGTAAGTAGCAAACAAGTTGGGTGTGCGTTAGAAGGAAGGACAATCAATTAACATACCACCTGCATTTTATAGACGCTCGTGTATAGAATCGCATAGGGGAGCGTGTTTTAATATAATAATACAAGCAGGATCACTTTCTCCTATAACACTTTCGCCCTCTAACACCTAATCTCTCTAATACTAACTCTCTCTTTCTCCCTCTAACACTTTCCTCCTCTTACAACTTCCCCCTATAATATTTCAAACTAAATCTGCTAGTCTCAATACTCTTGTGTTGATCTTGTTGCTGCTGCTGCGAAAAAATTCCCATCCCTTGCCTACATAACACTCACGAATGTTGTTGTTCTTGTTGTTGTTGCGGATGCTTTTGATCTTAACAATGCGGCCTACGAATGTTCTGCCCTTTGACTAGCGTACTTCAAACAAGCACAATCTTGTCTCAATCCTTTTATTCTTTGATCACTGGTTTTCACAATCATAAACATTCATTGTTTATGTTTTGCCTGCAGGTGTGCAAGACAACGCACGTCAAACAGACGCCCTCTCGACTCTCTCTTATCTACTTATTCGTATCTAACACCTTCTCCCTCTAACACTTTCCCACTCTATCCTTTCCCCCTCTGACACCTTCTCCCTCTAACACTCCCCCTCTTACACCTTCTCCCTCTAACTCTTTATAATCTATATGTACAAGTATCAATACTCTTGTTTAAAAACAATGTGTTGATCTTGCTGCTGCTACCGCTGCAAAAGAAAATTCCCATCCTTGCACCCATAACCCCCCCCCCCCCCCCCACGAAGGATGTTGTTGTTGCTGTTAACAATAACAATGTACGTGTGCAGAGCAATTTATTTAAAACAGTAGCATACTTGACTCTAACACTAATTGGTTAAATAGCAAAAACTGATCCTGTCATTACCACAATCATAAAGCTCAATGTATTGATCTTGCTGCTGCTGTCGCTGCAAAAGAAAATTCCCATCCTTGCACACATAACGCCCCCACGAAGGTTGTAGTTGTTGATGCTGTTGGTGTTTCTTTTGATCATAACAATGCGGCCTACGAATGTACTGCCCTTTGACCAGCGTACTTCAAAAAAGCACAATCAAGCATGCACAAACTTGTCTCTAAGTCTTCCTCCCTCTAACACTTTCTTGCACACATTATCCTTCTAACACTATCCCCCTCTAACTCTTTCCTCCTCTAACACCTTCTCCCTCCAACAATTTCCCCCTCTATCCTTTCCCCCTCTGACACCTTCTCCCTCTAACACTCCCCCTCTTCTACATTATAATCTAAATGTACAAGTATCAATACTCTTGTTTAAAAACAATGTGTTGATCTTGCTGCTGCTACCGCTGCAAAAGAAAATTCCCATCCTTGCACACATAACGCCTCCACGAAGGTTGTAGTTGATGTTGTTGACAATTACAATGCACGTGTGCAGAGCAACGTATTTAAAACTGAAGCACACTTGACTCTAGCACTAAATGGTTAAATAGCTAAAACTGATCCTCTCATTCACACAGTCATAAAGATCAACGTATTGATCCTGCCGCTGCTGCTGCTGCTGCGTAGCAAAATTTGCATCCCTTGTTCACAGAACCCCACGAATCTGTATGTTCTTGTTGTTGTTGTCGTTGCTGTTGACCATAATAAAAGCAGGTTTATATAATATCAAAGGTTAGAAATGGATGGCGCCAAATATTTAAATATCAAGCCCAAAGGATTGGAAAATAGTTTTCATATTAAGGACGGTGGGGACCAATCAAAATCGTATAAGGGTCGTGGCCTATTAAATTAATACAAGCAGGATAACTTTCCCCCTCTAACACACATTCTGCTTCTAACACTTTCTTTCCCTAACTCTTTCCCCCTGTAACACACACATTCTCCTTCTATCACTTTCTCCCCCTAACTCTTTCCCCCTCTAACACATTTTAATCTTAATCAACAAGTATCAATACTCTTGTTTAGAAGCAATGTATTGATCCTGCCGCTGCCGCTGCTGCTGCTGCTGCTGGTGCTGCTGCTGCTGCTGCGTAGGAAAATTCCCATGCCTTGTTCACAGAACCCCCCACGAAGGTTGTAGTTGATGTTGCTCTTGACAATTACAATGCATGTGTGCAGAGCAACGTATTTAAAACTGAAGCACACTTGACTATAGCACTAAATGGTTAAATAGCTAAAACTGATCCTGTCATTATTACAACCATAAAATCAATGTTTATGGCCTGCTTGTCAAACAGGAGCACACTTGACTCTAATACATATTGGTTACATAGCCAAAACTGATAGTGTGAACACTGATTTTCACAACTTGACACCCGATCCGTTGCTCACAAACCCACATGAATGTTGTTGTTGTTGCACGTGTTCAAGGCAACGCACTTAAAACAGGAGCACACTTGACACCAGATCCTATGATCACTGATTCTCAAGGATGCTGTTGTTGATGTTGCTCTTGACAATAACAATGCATGTCGTGGCTTGCTTGCAGGGGGTAAAAGACAACGCACGTGCAAACAGATGTACACTTGACACCAGATTCTATGATCACTGATTCTCGCAACCATAACAATGCGGCCTAGGAATGTCATGCCTTTGTCCTTAATACCTAGTCTAATTAAAGCGGGCACGATCATGGGAAAAATAGGGTCATAAATTATAGTATTGGGTGGTAATAAAAGTATCAAAAAAAGGGTCATAAATTTAAGTATTGGGGGTACTAAGAGTGTCAAAAAAAGGGGATCATATTACTTAATGGGTCATAAATTATGATTGGGGGGTAATTAAAGTGACAGCTACTTCCTGTTCCAGAATCCCCATTCTCCTACTACTCTTGGACAACCGCAGAACAACAGCAGAAGACGAAGAGATGTCGAGATGAGCACTCAATAACGTGCGATGTGCGTGGGCGATGAAGTATTTGTTGTCGTTGTTATGGGCAAGCTGCTGCTGTTGTGTACAGGAGATTGTGGCTCAATCGATTCCTTGATGGGTGTTGGAGCCTTAACTGTTGCCTTGACGGGGATGGGTGTTGGGGCTGGCCTGTCACAGAGCGAGGTCGGCTGGAGCGTTGACTGCGTAGACCCAATTTTATGGTGCGCTCTAAATAGCGCTGTCGGCTGCGATTTGTTCGGCGCTCTCAAATAGCGCTGTCGGCTGCGACTTCTTGTGCCCTAATATCAGGTATCGGCAGGTCTCAACGTAGAGACGGCCTGGCACTATTTTGTGCACTAATAACTGATACCGGCAGGTCACTTAAATATTGTGACGGCCTGGCACTGGTTTTTATACTCGATACCGAAGGTAAAGAGTATATTGGTTTTGTGCAATGTCCGTCATGGTGTCTGTCCGTCTGTCCGTCCGTATGTGTGCAAGTTTTTTCCACACCCTTCAAGCTAGAGACTTGAAACTTTCCAATTCTCTTTATCTATGGAATATTAAATTAAAGTGTCAAGATTGGGGTTCTACGAGTACTGGGGGGCTCGCAAATCGATAAATTCGATAACTCAAAAACGATAAATCCGCATATTTCACACACCCTTACAGCTAGAACTACCAAATTTGGTAAGAAGATAGCTACTAGCAACCCCAAAAAAACTGCATCAAAAATTTTGGAGCCACGCCCCCCATTCCGCCCCCAGACCCCCCGCATTTTAAAGTCAAAAAAGCCTTTATCTCCCACAGTTTTTGAGCTAGAGCCACCAAATTTGGTGCCAATTTAGCTGATGATGACCCCCCAAAAACTTCACCAAAAGTTTGGATGCCACGCCCACCAATACCGCCCTAGCCGCCCCCAGATGCCCCAACGCTTCGAAAAAAACGGGAATGCGTGTATCTTCCAGAGTAGTGGAGCTAGAGCCACCAAATTTGGTAGGAAGATAGCTGGTAACGACCCCAAAAGAACTGCATCAAAGTTTTGGAGCCTAGCCCATCCATTCCACCCCCTTTCCCCACTTTATACAAACTTTGAGCTAGAGTCACCAAATTTGGTATGAAGGTAGCATTTGACATTCCACAAGGATCTGCAGCAAAAATTTGGATGCCACGCCCAACCATACCGCTCACAGCCCCCCTTTCCCCACTTTATACAAACTTCGAGCTAGAGTCACCAAATTTGGTATGAAGATAGCAATTGACATCCCACATGGATCGGCAGCAAAAATTTGAATGCCACGCCCACCAATACCGCCCCAAGCCCCAAAGCCCCCCTTTCACCACCTTTTACATGCTTCGAGCTAGAGACACCAAATTTGGTATGAAGGTAGCATTTGACATTCCACAAGGATCTGCAGCAAAAATTTGGATGCCACGCCCAACCATACCGCCCCCAGCCCCATAGCCCCCCTTTCCCCACCTTATACAAACTTTGAGCTAGAGTCACCAATTTTGGTATGAAGGTAGCATTTGACATTCCACAAGGATCTGCAGCAAAAATTTGGATGCCACGCCCAACCATACCGCCCCCAGCCCCATAGCCCCCCTCTCCCCACTTTATACAAACTTTGAGCTAGAGTCACCAAATTTGGTATGAAGGTAGCATTTGACATTCCACAAGGATCTGCAGCAAATATTTGGATGCCACGCCCAACCATACCGCCCCCAGCCCCCCTCTCCCCACTTTATACAAACTTTGAGCTAGAGTCACCAAATTTGGTATGAAGGTAGCATTTGACATTCCACAAGGATCTGCAGCAAAAATTTGGATGCCACGCCCAACCATACCGCCCCCAGCCCCCCTGTTTCCCCACTCTATACAAAGTTCGAGCTAGAGTCACCAAATTTGTTATGAAGATAGCAATTGACATCCCACATAGATCTGCACCAAAAATTTGAATGCCACGCCCAACCATACCGCCCCCAGCCCCCCTTTCCCCACTTTTACAAACTTTGCGCTAGAGTCACCAAATTTGTTATGAAGATAGCAA
Source organism: Scaptomyza flava (assembly GCA_030179655.1). Taxonomy (NCBI): domain Eukaryota; kingdom Metazoa; phylum Arthropoda; class Insecta; order Diptera; family Drosophilidae; genus Scaptomyza; species Scaptomyza flava. Next base: position 26,946,070 of record JARNME010000029.1, on the reverse strand, counting down.
TTGACACAAAGATCTGCATCAAAAATTTGGATGCAATTCCACCCATACCGCCCACAGCCCCCCTTTCCTCACTTTATACAAACTTCGAGCTAGAGTCACCAAATTTGGTATGAAGATCCCACATGGATGGGCATCAAAATTTTTAATACTGGTATCGAGTATACCGCAGTCGGTTGCGTCCGAATGCAACGTTTCCACTTGTTTAATCTGTACGATTAGAGCGGCAAAACCAAAATGGTACACTGCGATTTAAAAAAAAAAATAAATAAATAAAAAGCGAGTTTGGCTGGGTTAATCTGTTATTTGCCCCTTACCACTGGTGGGGGGAAGCAAAAACAGAAAATCCGGCTCGACGGACCAAATGAACACACGAGGAGTTCAGTTTGAGTACGATTTGAATACTGAGTTTTATTCTTAAAATCCTAGGCCTTATATACCTAACAAAGTGTTTTAATCTATATGTGTTTATTATCTCCTGCAAGATAATAAACTTATTTATCGTAAGGGTACTTTTTAGTACCTGCTTTTGACCTGCGCGCAGGCAGGCTCTACGGATTCGTTTACATGCAGGTAACGATCCGTTTTATTATCTATTTATTTTACCAGCAGCTACAAGATTGCTGTTGTGTGTTTATATTTACTTAGGATAATATTATTATCTTCTACTTAGTGGACTGTATATCTTTTGGCCGATTGTCGCGGAAGGCGCCAGTCGGCTATATTGAAGCCGTGTTCATTTATGAACAAAAGGGTAACCTCGTTTAAACTTCCACCTGCTGATTATGTCTCATAAAAATCTTAAACACAATAATTCTCACTTCAGTTTTACCTGCACTGGCACTGATTTTATTTTATTCTTATTTTTGTCGTTGTAGTTGTGTTTGTTATAATTAAATTATAATTATTATTTCAACTTAACTTATATATATATACGAGCACGTGTGTATATTTTTAATCTTGCAAAAGTTAATATACACGACCGTCGCTGTTGAATAAATGTTCTCGAATAACTACTAAGCTGTCGGCTGCCTTTGGCTGTACCTGCATAAGCTGGTGTTCGGTAGTTATATCGTAACATGCATTTTTTTCGAAGTAAATCATACGATTATGTTGACCAATTAGGTTTAGACAGCGCATATTCGCCGCAACATCACCCGCGTTGGTGGTTCGAAACTTTGGTAACTTTTCTATTGTTTTATATTTGGGTTCGGCCACTACATGGTAAGGGAATTGGTTATGCATTTTTATACTCGATACCGAAGGTAAAGAGTATATTGGGTTTGTGCAATGTCCGACATGGTGTCCGTCCGTCTGTCCGTCTGTCCGTCTGTATGTTCGCAACTTTTTTCCACACCCTTCAAGCTAGAGACTTGAAACTTTCCAATTCTCTTTATCTATGGGATAGTAAATTAAAGTGTCAAGATGGGGGTTCTACGATAACTGGGGGGCTGGCAAATCGATAAATTCGATAACTCAAAACCGATAAATCCTCATATTTCGCACATCCTTACAGCTAGAACTACCAAATTTGGTGGGCAGATAGCTACTAGCAACCCCCAAAAAACTGAATCAAAATTTTGGAGCCACGCCCACCCATTCCGCCCCCAGCCCCCCCGCAATTTAAAGTCAAAAAAGCGTATATCTCCCACATCAAAAGTTTGGATGCCACGCCCACCGATACTGCTCTAGCCGCCCCCATCCACCCCAACGCTTCGTCAAAAACGGGAATGCGTGTATCTATCAGAGTTGTGGAGCTAGAGCCTCCAAATTTGGTAGAAAGCTAGCTGGTAACGACCCCCAAAAAACTGCATCAAAATTTTGGAGCCACGCAAACCCATTCCGCCCCCAGCCCTCCCGCATTTTGAAATCAGAAATGGCTATATCTCCCACAGTTTTTGAGCTAGAGCCACCAAATTTGGTGCCAAGATAGGTGATGATGACCCCCCAAAAACTACATCAAAAGTTTGGATGCCACGCCCACCAATACCACCCTAGCCGCCCCCATCCACCCCAACGCTTCGTCAAAAACGGGAATGCGTGTATCTTCCAGAGTTGTGGAGCTAGAGCCACCAAATTTGGCAGGAAGATAGCTTGCAACGACCCCCGAAAAACTGCATCAAAGTTTTGGAGCCACATGCACCCCTTCCACCCCCCTTTCCCCACCTTTTACAAACTTTGAGCTAGAGTCACCAAATTTTGTATGAAGATAGCAATTGACATTCCACATAGATCTGCATCAAAAATTTGGATGCCACGCCCACCCATACCGCCCCCAGCCCCCCTTTCCCCACTTTATACAAACTTCGAGCTAGAGTCACCAAATTTGGTATGAAGATAGCAATTGACATCCCACATGGATCGGCAGCAAAAATTTGAATGCCACGCCCACCCATACCGCCCCAAGCCCCATAGCCCCCCTTTCACCACCTTTTACATGCTTCGAGCTAGAGTCACCAAATTTGGTATGAAGGTAGCATTTGACATTCCACAAGGATCTGCAGCAAAAATTTGGATGCCACGCCCAACCATACCGCCCCCAGCCCCATAGCCCCCCTCTCCCCACCTTATACAAACTTTGAGCTAGAGTCACCAAATTTGGTATGAAGGTAGCATTTGACATTTCACAAGGATCTGCAGCAAAAATTTGAATGCCACGCCCACCCATACCGCCCCAAGCCCCCTTTCCCCACTTTTACAAACTTTGAGCTAGAGTCACCAAATTTGGTATGAAGGTAGCATTTGACATTCCACAAGGATCTGCAGCAAAAATTTGAATGCCACGCCCAACCATACCGCCCCCAGCCCCTCTTTCCCCACTTTTACAAACTTTGAGCTAGTGTCACCAAATTTGTTATGAAGATAGCAATTGACATTCCACAAAGATCTGCATCAAAAATTTGGATGCAATTCCACCCATACCGCCCCCAGCCCCCCTTTCCCCACTTTATACAAACTTCGAGCTAGAGTCACCAAATTTGGTATGAAGAAAGCAATTAACATCCCACATGGATGGGCATCAAAATTTTTAATACTGGGATCGAGTATACCGCAGTCGGTTGCGTCCGACTGCAACGTTTCCACTTGTTGTTTATATTTAATGTGAACAAAGAAAGTTATTTTTCGTTTCAGTGATTTTTTTAGTATTGTTTATATTAAGGATAATAATAACATCGAAAGTTACTTTTTGAATCAGTGATTTTTTCAATATTCTGATTTTTGTATTATATAGACATATATACATTCCTTTAAAATACGTATATATATAAATTCACTTAAAATACGTATTTTATGATAAGTTATAATAAAATTTAATTGCTATTATATAAATATTTAAATAACGATCAACGTATTTTAATCTTTTTTGTTGTTTTTTAAACACAAGAAAATTAAGTCGATTTCCGACTTAATAATTGAAGCAACATTTTACATAGTTGTCTTCTATTTTGCATATTATATAATAGTAATATAAACGCTGCTTTTGGCATTTAAAAATCAAATAAAACTAAGCAGTCTGAATATTCTTTTAAATTAATATTAGTTGGTATATTCAATTTAATTGAATTCTATGCTTTGTATAGACACTGTTACGTTGTAACAATCGTTTTACAATGAAGTCAATTGACTCACAGCCAAATTAAAATATGTCTACTGAAACTTTAGATATTAGTGGGGTTTTGGTGCCCCATTCAGTTGATAACATAGTTGGTGATGGAGCCTGTCTTTTTAGGTCTATTTCCTACCTTTTATTTGGTAGGCAAGGCTTCCATGGCACCATACGCCAAAATATTGTTGAACATGTTGTAACCAACTGGGAAACTTTTGCTTGCTTCAGCATAAACTTAAATTGAGAGTGTTATAGCTCTTCTGAACGATATGAGTGCGGTATGCCAATATCAAATATTTATGGTACTGCATGTGAGCTTCAAGCAGCAGCAGAAATTTATGCTGTAAATTTTCAAATTGTTCAAAATGGAAATAATATGCATCCTGTAAAAAGATTTCGTTTTACCGGTCCATTAATGAATGGACATTTTAATGTTTATATATAGGTACTTTAGAGGAAGTATTAACTCAAGATTGTGATACGTCAAGTGAATGCATAACTGAAAATGTGAAAAATCCTGTTAAAAGACGTAGTCGATTCACCGGCAAAACAGAAAAAAGGTTAAAAAACGTTCATTTGAAAAAAAAAAGTGATATCAATAGGGGTAAGCGCATAGAAGCATCAAAAAGATTTCAGGTTAATAATTCTGAAGCTCATAGAGTTGCAGTGAGAAGAGATCAGGCTAATAATCGTGAAGCTCATAGAGTTTTTTTTTTTTTTTTTTTTTTTTTATATTGCTGGTCTTATTTATTGAATCTTTTCTAGTGAATTAGAAAACTAACAATAAGTATACAAATCTAATTAATAAATCTTAGCTAACAGTTCATTTTATTTTTTGACTGTATTCTGAGTGCGCGTCCCTAAACATCATCGCTGGGTTGGTAAGTCGTTACGACGAAGACGGGATCGGCTGCGCAGCCTTGTGAGACCTCTCGCGAAATGATTTGTGTGCGATGAGAGCTTACTAAGATATTTTACTTTTTGTTCCGCTATTTCCTCCTTGACTGTTAAGATGTTTAAGTCTTTATGAATGTTTTCGTTTCGAACATACCACGGTGCCCCGGTAATGGCTCTCAATATTTTTGAGCCAATGGAGGCTATTGGCTTTCAGTTTGAGATGTGTTCTTTTAGCTTCAATGTGTCGCCGCCATGTTAGTCTTCTGTCTAAGTGTACGCCCAGATACGTTACATCGTTTGCTTTTGGAAGTGTGGTGTTGTTTAACGTGAGCGGTGGACAATCTTGCCTGTTAAGGGTGAAAGTTACTTGCTTACATTTTTGTTCGTTTACCTTAATTCGCCAATCTGATAACCATTTTTCCACGTTGACCAGATGAAGGGCTAGTTGCGCTGTTGCTTGTATTGGGCATCTGGAGCGGCTGAGAATAGCTGTATCATCGGCAAAGGTAGATGTTGTCAATCGGCTGCTTATTGGGATGTCTGCTGTGAAAAGCACGTACAGTGTTGGTCCAAGTACGCTGCCCTGTGGAACACCAGCTTCGATACTGTGTTCGTCGGGCATTGCAGTACTACATCTTACTGCGAACTTCCTGTCGTATAGGTACGACTTAAGCAGCTTATGTGTGTTGTTTGGGAGCATTTTTATGATCTTATGCATTAGACCTTCCAACCAAACTTTGTCGAATGCCTGAGAAACATCCAAAAATATTGCAGTGCAGTATTCTCTATTTTCGAACGCGCTTCGTATCTCTGATGTTATTCTGTTAACCTGCTCAATTAATCCGTGCTTTTCACGAAAGCCAAATTGGTGTGACGGGATTTTGTTATGAAGATTCAGGAATGGATTTATCCGGGATAGCAAACATTTTTCAAAAAGTTTTGATAGACACTGTAATAAGCTTATAGGTCTATACGACGTGGGAACTGTGTGATCTTTTCCAGGCTTTGGTATCATAATAATGATTGACTTTTTCCATCTGTATGGATAGTGGCCAAAGTTGGTGATAGTATTGAAGAGCTGGGCAATTATGCAGATTGCACAGTAAGGAAGCTCAATAATCATCTTTGGGGTTATTTGGTCACCTCCTGGAGATTTTTTTGGGTTCAGTTGCTCTTTGATGATTTTAACGATTTTATTCGGGTGAAACTTGATTGGATCATGTTGAAGCTGAGAGCCGTTTGAAGCAGTCGGTAGTGCAAACGTATTTGTTGCAGGGTAAGGTTGGAACCCTTTTTGGAGATGAGTAGCAAATGTGTTAGCTCATTCTTCATCGCTGCGAGCCCAGCCGCCTTCGAAATTTCTTATAGGCATTACTGTTTCTGTGGGTGAGCTTAGAGTTGAGTGAGCTCTCCACAATGAGTTTTTCGTACTGGTGGTTGATAATTGCTCGATGTAACGGCGTTGAGCGCGCTCGTCCTCGATTTTTAACGCTTTGGTGAGTTTACGTGTGGCGTCGTTTAGTTTTTGCTTTGCCGATGGCGATCTGTTCGATTGCCAGTCACGTCGTAAGCGCCGCTTTTAAAGAACGAGCTGTTCAATTTGTAGATTTGTTGTCCTTTGGTTGTGTATTGTTTTCGGTATTTGAGGCGTAGCGGCGCGAGCTGCGGCGACGAAGACAGTCTCCAGAGTGTTAAAAAAACTACAAATGTCAGCTACATCAACGAGACGTGGCTTAAGCTCAATGTGTGAGCTTATATATTTTTATACTCGATACCGAAGGTAAAGAGTATATTGGTTTTGTGCAATGTCCGTCATGGTGTCCGTCCGTCCGTCCGTCTGTATGTTCGCAAGTTTTTTCCACACCCTTCAAGCTAGAGACTTGAAACTTTCCAATTCGCTTTATCTATGGGATAGTAAATTAAAGTGTCAAGATGGGGGTTCTACGATAACTTGGGGGCTGGAAAATCGATAAATTCGATAACTCAAACCGATAAATCCACATATTTCGCACATCCTTACAGCTAGAACTACCAAATTTGGAGGGAAGATAGCTAATAGCAACCCCAAAAAAACTGCATCAAAAATTTTGTAGCCACGCCCCACCATTCCGCCCCCAGCCCCCCCGCAATTTAAAGTCAAAAAAGCCTATAACCACCAAAGTTTTTGAGCTAGAGCCACCAAATTCGGTGCCAAGATAAGTGATAATGACCCCCCAAAAACTGCATCAAAAGCTTGGATGCCACGCCTACCAATACTGCCCTAGCCGCCCCCATCCACCCCAACGCTTCGTCAAAAACGGGAATGCTTGTATCTTCCAGAGTTGTGGAGCTAGAGCCTCCAAATTTGGTAGGAAGATACCTGGTAACGACCCCCAAAAAACTGCATCAAAGTTTTGGAGCCATGCCTACCCATACCGCCCCCAGCCCCCCTTTCTCCACCTTATAGATACTTTGAGCTAGAGTCACCAAATTTGGTGTGAAGGTAGCAATTGACATTCCACATAGATCTGCATCAAAAATTTGGATGCCACGCCTACCCATACCACCCCCAGCCCCCCTTTCTCAACCTTTTTTTCTTTTATTTTTTTCAGCTTGAGTCACCACACTGTTGATGTACGCGTTAGTTCCGTTACTTTTGGCGCGTATATCTTTTTGCTCTCTTTTTTCTCAATTTGATGCCACGCTCACTTCTTCTGCCAAACTCTTTTCGTCCCCAGCACCCACTCTTTATACTCGATACCGAAGGTAAAGAGTATATTGGGTTTGTGCAATGTCCGTCATGGTGTCCGTCCGTCCGTCCGTCCGTCCGTCCGTCTGTATGTTCGCCACTTTTTTCCACACCCTTCAAGCTAGAGACTTGAATTTTTCCAATTCCCTTTATCTATGGGATAGTAAATTAAAGTGTCAAAATGGGGGTTCTACGATAACTGGGGGGCTGACAAATCGATAAATTCGATAACTCAAAACCGATAAATCCACATATTTCGCACATCCTTACAGCTAGAACTACCAAATTTGGTAAGAAGATAGCTACTAGCAATCTCCAAAAAACTGCATCACTGCACTGGAGCCACGCCTACCCATTTCGCCCCCAGCCCCCCTGAATTTTTAAGTCAAAAAAGCTTATATCTCCCTAAGATTTTGAACTAGAGCCACCCAATTTGGTGCCAAGATAGGTGATGATGACCTCCCAAAAACTGCATCAAAAGTTTGGATGCCACGCCCACCAATAATGCCCTAGCCGCCCCAAGCTGCCCAAAAGCTTCGACAAAAGCGGGAATGCGTGTATCTTCCAGAGTTTTGGAGCTTAAGCCACCAAATTTGGTAAAAAGATAGCTGGCAACGACCCCCAAAAATCTGCATCACAGTTTTGGAGACCCGCCCACCCATTCCGCCCCAGCCCCCCGCATTTTGAAATCAGAAAAACATATATCTCCCACAGTTTTTGAGCTAGAGCCACCAAATTTGGTGCCAAGAAAGGCGATGATGACCCCCCAAAAACTGAATCAAAAGTTTGGACGCCACGCCCACAAATACCACCCTAGCCACCCCAAGCTGCCCCAACGCTTTGACAAAAACGGGAATGCGTGTATCTTCCAAAGTAAAGGAGCTAGAGCCACCAAATTGGTTAGGAAGATAGCTGGCAACGACCCCCAAAAATCTTCATCAAAGTTTTGGAGCCACGCCTACCCACTTTGCCCCCCTTTCCCCACCTTTTACAAACATTTAGCTAGAGTCACCAAATTTGGTATGAAGATAGCAATAGACAATTCGCAAAGATCTGCATCAAATATTTGAATGCCACGCCCAGCCATACTGCCCCAGCCCCCCTTTCCAAACTTTCTACAATTTTCGAGCTAGAGTCACCAAATTTGGTATGAATACAGCAATTGACATTCCACACAGATCTGCATCAAAACTTTGGTATTTTGGGCTTGATTTTTAAATATTTAGCGCCATCCCTTTCTAACCTTTCGATATTATATATATATACGCGCTTTTATTATGGTCAACAGCAACAACAACAACAACAAGAACATAAAGATTCGTGGGGTTCTGTGAACAAGGGATGCAAATTTTCCTACGCAGCAGCGTTGATCTTTATGACTGTTTGAATGAGAGGATCAGTTTTAACTATTTAACCAATTAGTGTTAGAGTCAAGTGTGCTCCTGTTTTAAGTACGTTGCGCTGCACACGTACATTGATATTGTCAACAGCAACAACAACAACAACAGCCTTCGTGGGGGGTTATGTGTGCAAGGATGGGAATTTTCTTTCGCAGCGGCAGCAGCAGCAAGATCAACACATTGTTTTTAAACAAGAGTATTGATACTTGTACATTTAGATTATAAAGAGTTAGATGGAGAAGGTGTAAGAGGAGGAGTGTTAGAGGGAGAAGGTGTAAGAGGGCGAAGGGATAGAGTGGGAAAGTGTAATAGGGAGAAGGTGTTAAAGAAGGAAAGAGTTAGAGGGGGAAAGTGTTAGAAGAAGACTGTGTGCAAGAAAGTGTAAGAGGGAGGAAGACTTAGAGACAAGTTTGTGCATGCTTGAAGTGCGCTAGTCAAAGGTCAAGTACATTAGTTGGCTACTGTGTTATAGTTATCACCGTCCGTGAGGTTCAGTGAGCAAAGTACATTGCCAATGAAACTATTAAATGATAGAGTCAAGTGTGCACAGGTTTCTTAGCTACAAGTTAGTAGATACAAGAGAGAGAGTCAACTGTGAGCAGGTTTCTTAGCTATGAATAAGTAGATAAGAGAGAGTCGAGAGGGCGCCTGTTTGACGTGCGTTGCCTTGCACACCTGCAGGCAAAACATAAACAATGAATGTTTGTGAAAACCAGTGATCAAAGAATAAAAGGATTGAGACAAGATTGTGCTTGTTTGAAGTACGCTAGTCAAAGGGCAGTACATTCGTAGGCCGCATTGTTATGATCAAAAGCAACACCAACAACAACAAGAACAACAACATTCGTGAGTGTTATGTAAGCAAGGGATGGGAATTTTTCGCAGCAGCAGCAGCAAGATCAACACAAGAGTATTGAGACTTGCAGATTTAGTTTGGAATATTATAGGGGGAAGTTGTAAGAGGGGGAAAGTGTTAGAGGGAGAAAGAGAGAGTTAGTATTAGAGAGAGTAAGTGTTAGAGGGCGAAAGTGTTATAGGAGAAAGTGATCCTGCTTGTATTATTATATTAAAACACGCTCCCCTATGCGATTCTATACACGAGCGTCTATGAAATGCAGGTGGTATGTTAATTGATTGTCCCTCCTTCTAACGCACACCCAACTTGTTTGCTACTTACGTTTCTAACCTTTATTTGCATACACACATCTGTTTTGATTATTTGACTGACTTCTGTTACTTTTATAGAGCTAATTAGTATAACTTTATTATAAACCAAAGAAACTTTTTTAAATTGGTGAACTTTGTTAATAAACTATCAAATTATGTTTTTCTTATGGGTATGTTTTAATTTTATTTCATATATAAATAATTTTTTTATTTATGTTTTTTTTTTATAGATTTTTGCAGTATGTTAAATTTGAGATTTATATTAAGCTTGTTCCGTTGAAGGATTTAGAAAACACAAACACCGAACATTAAGATTAATGACATAAAGTTATAGCCGGTAGAACACACAAGTCATACTCCATGATTTTGTTTCGGCTTTATAAAAAGCTTTTTTAAGTCAATATTATAAGCCTAAGTTCTAGTACTCACTTGAAAGCTTAACGAAGTTCGTGTAGCTGGTATAATAAATCATGCTTTAACAAAGTAATTTTGATCTTAATATTTATACTTTATCGTTTATTGTGATTATTATTTATTTTTTTAATCCCCATATATTGGATTCCATTCTATCTCAATAATAATTTATTTTGCTTATACATTCTTTAAATTCTTTAGGGTAATCTTTTAGGCTTATCAAATAATCTTTTCCTTAATTTTCCCTCTGCTCGATTTAAGATTTTCATCAAATGACACTTTTCATATTTAAGATATCCGTCAAACTATTTCTTATACTCAACTAAAATTATTTCATCATACTAACATATCAAATCAGTTTCTAAAATAAAGAAAATGAAAACAGTAAGATGTTCTTAGCAGCTTGATTTTTTTATAAACGGGTTTTACCAACTCCTTCTCAGTATGCTACCTACGATCAAAATGTATAAAGAATGTGTTTTGTACTCATTTACTGACTTCAAAAATTCTTCTATTGACGTTGTATGATACCCTATCTTAATTTGTGTTATATTTAATCGTTTTCTCAACTTAGTATTCTTCAGATTTTTAAACATTTTATGTTATGTAGTTAGCTATTTTGATTAGGCTTTACGCTTAAAACGAGATAGACTGTATTATTGTCCTTAACAAGTTCTCTTAATTTTAACAGGGAAATCGATCGGACATTGATTTTTCACTTTAGAATTGATTGCTTTCATATATTTTAAACTGTCAACCTTTATACCTTTCTACTTTTTTAGTGACTATGTTAGATTTTTATATTTCCAAACTCATTGCTTAAACTAACAAAACTTCGTTTCTAATTTCTTATAATTGATGGATGGTAATATTTTATATCATTATTCTCCCCATTTTTCTTGCATTTAATAAGGAAGAGCATTGAACTAGCTTAACAGTTCGAGATATGAGTCTTACACTGTTTCGAAAAGTATGAATACGTTAAGTGTTTTAATTTAAGGGTTAAGTATCTACTACTACTGTTCCTTAACTGTAATAGTTGCAGTTTTGTTACATCTCACTTCCATTTTTTTTCTTGTTTTTATTTTTATTTATTTATTTTATTTTATTTTTTTTTTGTAGGTGCTTTATTAATTTTAATGAGAACAAAATCTTTTTGTTCTAGATGCCATGTTATTAGGGCGTATTTATTCATTTAAGTATTATAATTATTTGTTAAGGAGACTTATTTTCTTTAGTGCTCAAAACTTATTGTCGCTAAAAGATTTTTTTTTTTTTATCTGAGTTATTTATTTAAATCATGAAACCATTGTATTGTGTTTTATTATTCTAGAACCTTTGCATTAATCTTGAATTTGGATGGCAAAATACGGTTGTGATATACTAAAGCTCGAGATGACTTGAGAGTCGGTATTTTGCAAAACGGGCGGTAGAGTAAAATAATGTACTTTAACTATCACCGGATTGGTCTATAACGACTAAATATTGGTATTTTCTGTTTTTTCTTCCTTTGTATTAGTCGTTTTATACACCCTAGCTCTTGATCCTGTTTTTTGATTTTAGATTAGGGTTTGATTTTATTGTATACTGTTTGTGGAGGAGGCTCCAAATAATAAGATTTGATTTAATAATTGTATGGTAAGATTTATTCTTCTTTTTTGTGTTCGTAAAGCACTAGTTGTGTGTATGTTAAACTAATACAATGAGCGCAAGCAAGTCATTTACAATAATTTTCACTAACTTAGGATTCATGGTTTCAAGACCGTTTAGACTTCATCGTAAGTAGTTTTGCTAGGCTATATTCTATTATGATTCTTGTGGGTTATAATTCGTACATTGAAAGAGCGAGATAAAGCTGTTCTTGTTTAGGTCCACAATCTATTTACTTGGTCCATTTTCCTTTGCATATAATACGGCAGGGAGTAAGATTTAAATGTAGTATGTCATTCCATTCTAGTAATATTTGTATATTGTTTTTATTATTTTGTTATTTAATTTTTAATTTTATTCTTTTATGTTATTTGACTTTATATATTGCAGTAGTAGGTGAATGGGGGTTCTAACTCAAAAGGATGCCGACAATTTATGACCCCATTAATTTTATGACCCTTTTATCGCCCCCTTGATCTTTGACCCTTTTTTTTAACACTTTTATTACCCCCTTCCATATCATAATTTATGACCCTTTTTCCCACGATCGTATCCCTCCTTTGATTAGCCTAATGTGGAGAACAAAGGATTTACATTCCTAGGCCACCACTTTACCAGCAGCATCTGTGAGAATTAGTGATCAAAGGATTTGGAGTCAAGTGCGCACCTCTTAAACCTGCGTTGCATTATACACCTGCAAGCAGGTGATCAGAGGAACAGATTTGGCTATTTACCTAACTAGTGTTAGAGTCAATTGTGCGCCTCTTTGACGTGCGTGGCATTGTAAATCTGTTTATGGTCATGAGGTGCAGTGTGCACAGGAAGAAAGGATAGATAAGAGAGAGTCGAGAGGGCGCCTGTTTGACGTGCGTTGCATTATAAACCTGCAACACACGTCAAGAAATGAATGTTTATGATCATGAGGTGCAGTGTGCACAGGAAGAAAGGATAGATAAGAGAGAGTCGAGAGGGCGCCTGTTTGACGTGCGTTGCATTATAAACCTGCAACACACGTCAAGAAATGAATGTTTATGATCATGAGTAGCAGGGTGCAAAGGAAGAAAGGATAGATAATAGAGAAAAGCAAACGCTTGTTCGATTTACTGGGGTTCTGTGCACAAGGCATGGGAATTTTCCTACGCAGCAACAGCACCAGCACCAGCAGCAGCAGCAGCAGCGGCAGCGGCAGGATCAATACATTGCTTCTAAGCAAGAGTATTGATACTTGTTGATTAAGATTAAAATGTGTTAGAGGGGGAAAGAGTTAGGGGGAGAAAGTGTTAGAAGGAGAATGTATGTTAGAAGGGGAACGAGCTAGAGGGGGAAAGTGTTAGAAGGAGAATGTGTGTTAGAGGGGGAAAGTGATCCTGCTTGTATTAATTTAATAAGCCACGCCCCTTATACGATTTTGATTGGTCCCCACCGTCCTTAATATGAAAACTATTTTACAATCCTTTGGGCTTGATATTTAAATATTTGGCGCCATCCCTTTCTATCCTTTGATATTATATATATACCTGCTTTTATTTTGGTCAAGTGCTAGAAAAATCTTATATCCTGCATTGACTTCAAAACGAATAAAAGAGGTAGTTTTGGTTAACTAAACCATCATTAGCTCTCGAAAATTACAAGTGTAACTTTTAAAATTTTTCGTCTGTGTTTTAAAACGTCTGTGTTTTTAAATTTAAAAAAATAAAATAAAATAAAATAAAAAATGTCTTCAAACGTAAACAACAACGTTGTCTATACAACCGCCGCAGCGAACGACCTAGCCGAGATTTTCGGCACCGAAACAAGACCCCACACTCCAGGATCGCAAACCACTACCACCACCTCCACGATCACTAACAAAGCCACCACACTCATGAAGATGTTTAACGCCGCCTTCCCCAACACACCCTTCAACACCACTTACGTCAACACGCCCAACAATGCCACTTACACCAACACACCCATCGCCACCACCTTCAACAACGCACCTTTCGCCACCACATACAACAATACACCCTACGCCGCCACAAACATCATCACCGCCACTCCCAATGCGACGACAAAGTGGTGCAACACATGTAAGGTTAATGTACTTTTTTCAAAGTGGAATGGACATTTAAGGTCCAGTACACATAAAATGCGTGTTTTCATACCCCTAAATAGTGCTGTTAAGCAGATTTCAGGGGGATTTAAAAATCGTATTATTACTCTAGCATTTGAGAATAGGCGTGAGGAAATTCTTGATCCCCAGGAATTCCTCACTGATGCCTCATCGGAACTCATTCCAATAATATCCAATGTTTTATCTTTACACACATCGTGTAAGATAAACTTTGAGTTATTTGCAGAATACATAAAATTCCATCAAGATGAGATGGTGATGCAAGTCAAGTCGCATCAAACACCTATGTGTGTTCTAACAGCTGGAAAAAATATAGAAGAAGTCTATAGTCAGCATGCTGAACTCATCCAGCAAAAAATGGATGAGTTCCAGGAGAGGGACAGCGGATGGACTATGTCCCAGATTATTAGATTAGAGTGTAATGTTAATAAATACACTCCTTTAAAAGTTTCAAATTATATTGAAACTCCAAAGGTGCTGAGAGATAAAAAGGCGATTATAAATGTGAGAAACGAGGATGAATATTGTTTTAAATGGGCTATAATATCCGCCCTTAAAGCATTAGACAAAAATACTGAGAGGTGTTCGAGCTATAATGTGAATATTAATAACTCAAAAATCTTTGTAAGTGATACACTTACATTAGATTTTGAGCAGTTGGAGTTTCCGCTTCCACTTTCACAAATTAAAGTGTTCGAAAGACGGAACTCCACTATCAGTATTAACGTTTTTGGATTCGATGAGGAAAAAGGAAAAGTGGTTGGCCCGCTTTATTTAACGGAGGTTGAACGCGAAAAGCATATAAGTTTATTGCTTTTTGAGAGCGATAGAAGGGCTCATTTTGTATGGATTAAGAATTTATCAAGGTATGTAAAAATTTCAATTTTCTTAATACTTAGTACTTACTAATAATTTTTTTTTTTTTTTTTTTTTTTTTTTTTTTTTTTTTATAGACTGGTTCGCTCACAGGTAACCGCACACAAAAACAACCTTTTCTTTTGCAACACCTGCCTCAACTTCTCCCACAGCGAGAAGTTATCTTTGGAGCACCGGATGAATTGTGGCAAGATGTTTTCTACGCTACCAACGGAAGAAAAAGCAAGTCTTAAATTTAAGAATTTTAATCGTAGTTTAGATGTACCATTTGTAGTGTATGCAGACTTCGAGTGCATACTAACCCCCCTCAACTCGAAAGTGAGCGAGAATGTTACAGCTACATCATTGCATGTACCTATAGCATTCTCGTACTATATTAAGTGCTCCTTTGACTCATCCTTAGATAAGTTTGTTTTAGAGACTGGTAAGGATGCAGGTGTCAAATTTGTCACATCTCTCATTAGAGATGTAAATGAAATTTACACGACCTACCTCTCTAATATTAAGCCAATGACAATGAGTGCAGAGGAGGAAACCAGTTTTCGAAAAGCAGTTAATTGCCATATCTGCAAGAAAATTCTGGGGACCGACCGAGTGCGTGACCATTGTCATTTAACGGGCCAGTACAGGGGCCCAGCCCATAATGCTTGCAATATTAATTTTCAAATTGCACCTTTTGTCCCCGTTTTTTTTCATAATTTTTCGCGGTATGACTCCCATCTTTTTGTTAGAGAACTTAACAAAGTGGAGGGTGATATTAAAGTACTCCCACTGAATAAGGAGTTGTATATATCACTCTCCAAATTTACATACATAGCGTCCCATGACAAAAATTTAGAAATTAGATTTTTGGATACGTTTCGCTTTATGGCAACCAGCTTAGATGCTTTAAGTAGTAATCTAAGTACTGAATGTTTCGAGAGCGTTAAGCGTTTTTATCCCTCTGAGGAGGAGTTTAACTTATTGCGTAGAAAGGGTGTCTTTCCATATGAGTTTTTGGACTCAGAAAACCGACTGACCGAAACCTCTCTGCCTCCAAGGGAGAAGTTCTTTAATAGTTTAACCAATAAAGAATCTTCGCCTGAGGACTACTTACATGCACAACATGTATGGAAAGTTTTCAATTGTCAATCATTAAAAGAATATATGGAACTTTATCTCAAAACAGATGTTCTTTTATTGACTGACGTTTTTCAAAATTTTCGCGCAATATGTAAGAAAATTTATTCTCTTGATCCTGCCCATTATTATACCACACCCGGTTTGTCATGGGATGCTATGCTTAAAACGACTGAAATAGAATTAGATCTGCTAACTGACATTGATATGTATAGGTTTATTCAAAGTGGTATTAGGGGTGGTTTGGTTCAGTGTTGTAAACGGTACTCCAAAGCCAACCATATGTATATGGATGCGTATGACGCAAGCAAACCATCTGAATACTTAATGTATCTAGATGCAAATAATTTGTATGGCTGGGCAATGTCTCAGAGTCTTCCATACACTGGTTTTCAGTGGATGAATGATGATGAGATCGCGTCACTAGATGTTACCCAAATAGTTACAAATTCTGAGTATGGTTACATTTTAGAAGTAGACCTTATATATCCAGATTCACTTCATGATTATCATAATGATCTACCTTTTTGTCCGTTAAACCAAAAACCCACACCAGAAGCAAAGGTGTGTAAGCTTGTTGCTGACCTTAGGGCAAAAAATAAATATCCTATACATTACAAAAACCTTCAACAATGTTTGCGTAATGGTTTAATATTATCAAAAGTATATCGAGTTTTAAAATTTAAACAGGCACCTTGGCTTAAAAAGTATATTGATCTAAACACTTCCCATAGAACACTAGCGAAAAACAACTTTGAAAAAGACTTTTTTAAACTGTTGAATAACGCAGTCTATGGGAAGACAATGGAGAACGTTGAAAAGCGTAAAGATGTTAAAATTGTTACTTCGTGGGAATCAACCACACGCAATCGTTTAGGTGCACGTTCGCTTATTGCAAAGGCTAGTTTTCACAGCTCTGCGCAATTTGCTGAAGACATGTATGCTATTCAGATGAAGCGGCTCCATAATGTTTATGATAAGCCAATGTACTTAGGGTTTACAGTTTTAGAACTCTCCAAATGGCAGATGTATGACTTCCATTATGATTATATTAAACCTAAATTCCAAGAAAAGTCACATTGAATTATATGGATACAGATTCGTTCATATATTCAATACAGACTAAAGACTTTTACGCAGATATTGCTGAAGATGTAGAAATGAAGTTTGATACGTCCGAGTACCCTGAGGAGTTAGCTAAGTTATACGGGATTAAGAGGTGCAATAAAAAAGTCTTGGGTATGATGAAGGATGAGAACTGTGGCAAACGAATGCTGGAGTTTGTTGGTCTCAGAGCGAAAATGTATTCATTGTCTCTTGAGGGGGGTGGTTGTGTTAAAAAATCAAAAGGTGTAAAGAAGTCTGCATTAGATAAGCTTACTATAAATAGTTATAAAGAATGCCTTTTAATAATAAAATATTTAATGATGAAATGATGTTGTTTAGATCTAAGATCCACAACTTGTATACACATAAGATAAAAAAAACTACTTTAAGCTCTAATGACGACAAAAGAAAAATAAGGTCTGACGGTATAAATACATATGCCTGGGGTCATTATAAAATTGATTCCCACATATACTAATAGCTTTATATTGTTAAATAAAAAATAAATAAAAAAATTAAAATAAAAATAAGAATAAGAATAAAAAAAAAAGCACATATACCTTAATTATGTATAAAAAAAAAATAATCTGTAAGTTATAATAATATGAAAAAAAAACCTATAAAAAAAAAACCTGTAAAAAACCTGTAAGTAATAATAATAAAAGATATCAAAACCTGTAAAAAACCTGTAAATAATATAACATTGGTAAAACCTGTAAAATAAAAAAAAAAACCTGTAAATAAAAACCTGACAAAAAAAAAATATATATATATATCGAAACAAAATAAAAAAACATATTTGTATTATAGTTTAAAAACTTTTTTCTTTATTTAATAAATATATAAAAATACAATAGTAAAAACTTGTACAAAACCTGTAAAAAAAAAAAAAAAAAAAAAAAAAGCCTGTAAATAATAATAATTGTTAGGTAGAAAAAAAAATAAATAAAAATTCAAACGAAAATACGTTTTAAAATAAAAATCGTTTTTATTAAAAATTTTACAAAAAAGAAAATTTTATTTTTATAAATTACTTAAAAATTCATCGCTGTTCATTTCATCCAGCATAATATCTAATGAGTCCATTGACTCAAATAGCTCACTCCTCTCGAGCCTGGGAGGACTATACCTCAACTCGTCGAGGCCTAAATCCGAGGTGCGTCAAACGGAGCCGGTTCCCTGAGTCTAATGACCCACTGGGCCATTCCGGGAAACCGGCGGCGGCGTCTCCAGGTTATCCCCTGGTTAACCGGATCGTATATTTCGATCGGCGCCGGCATCTTCTGGTCCTCGCATTCTCCCACCAGCTCCACTGCCGGCTTTAACCAGCTGAGCATGGTGTTTTTCTGTTGCTGCTTATTTGTCTTCTTGGGCATTTTGTTGATTTTCGGCATGGTTTTCTCTTTGTTGACTTTGTATGATTGAACTATGCTCTGCACTGCCTTTTTATACCCATCAGCAGCACACACACACACACACACACACACACACACACACACACACACACATACACGCGCAATACAGGTATCAATACAGGTAACAATTATCCTGCCCACATTTACAATAGGAAAGTGTCACAAAAAGAGTGACGCGCCCAATAACTGTAGCAACCAATAGAGTGACGCGCCCAAAAACCTGTTGCTTTCAATGGAGTCATGCGACCAATACCTGCTGCTTCAAAGAACGTCATTTTTATCTATCCAAGAGTTGTGCGCATTCGAGAACCCTAACCATTTAACGAGTACCTGCCCTTTTCGTTTTTCTATTATTTTCTCAACTAGGTAAGTGTGCGGAAACTTTGTTTTTGATAGTTCCTCTTTATAAAAACCGCCTTTCACTTCGATACCCTCATAGTCTTTCAATATGTATGTAGTAGGGTATGTATTTTGTATTTTTTTAACTTGGAAAATTTCACTTGTCCAGTTTGGGGTATACCCTTTCTCAAATAAATGTTTATGTTTACTTATACGCACATAGTCATGTACTTTGAATTTGCTACCACCAAATATTTTTAAGTGACTGTAAACAGTATTTAATAACATCTGTTCATTTGACGAATTCACTTTTATAGGTGGCATTTTAATTGTTCTATGATATTGATTATTGTACTCTTTAATCAACCGCTTATACATTTCGATCCAATTATATGTTCCATTGAAGCTAAACTCTCTCCACATCATTTCCTTTAAAGTTCTATTAAAACGCTCAACAATCGATGCCTTAAGTACACTATAGCTTGAGTAATGATTAATGTTATGTTTTTTACACAAGTTTTTAAAATCTGTATTAAAAAATTCTTTTCCATCATCCGTTTGCAAATTCTTAGGAATTCTATTCCCTTTAAAAATGCCCGCGAACGCTTGTGTAACTTCTTTTCCAGATTTTGATTTCAATGCTACTCCCCACGCATATTTGGAAAACGTATCAATGATTGTCAATAGAAATCGATATCCCTTATTAGATGAGGAGTACTTTCCCATTTCTACTAAGTCTGCCTGCCAATGATCATCGATTCCCTTTATTACAACTCTTCTTCGCTTAAAGTTTTACGTGCAGGAGCATGTAATTCTTTCACTAATTCCCGTTTGCTCATATTGGAATGTAGCACGTCTTGTTGGTTTTATTTTTTTTTTTTATTTATTTATTTATTTCCTTTATAACGTAGTACAATATTGTTGCTGACGATGTCTTTTTTTATTGTGTCGAGAGAAAAATTTTGAGAAACACATTTTTTTCACCATAGGTACCTTCTCCATCAGTATCGTAATCCATACTATCCATATACACTTCCACGATTTAAGTCCCATGTTTCTTGATATAGTAATAATCACATGAGATATAACCAACAGTGGTGAGGGTCAATCAGCATTTAACGGGTTTTGATAAATTGCATTTACTTATATATCATTTTTATTTATTTATTAATATTTTTCTTTCGTTTTTGTTACGTAGGGGTACAGGCACCTCATCCGCTCTTAGTATTTATTTTTAAAATGGTAGGATTCTCAAAACAGCCAATTACAAATGTAAAATATTTATCAAGTATTTCTTTCAAATTTTCGATACTTTTTATAGTATTGTTTAAATTCTCTTGAAACGCATCAATTTTTGGTTTCTCTGTCTTAATAATAATAATGAGATGGTGTGACCTATATCATTTTTCACTAGAATTAATATTCGATCAACGTATTCTTTTATAACCAAGTCATTCGCCTCCTGCGGTTGTATACAACATATGATTCGTTTTTTCTGTATATTTAAATTTCCATCCTCATCAACGATAAAACCCACTAATCTTTTTCCATTTCTGTGTAAATACTCCAAATGCTTCCTATCGCTTGAGTAGTGTCCAAACTTATCTAGACTCATATTGACTTAACAACGATCTGATTTCACAATTGGTTTTTTTCTTGATGTAACTGCTTGCTTACAAACTCATTATTACTGTTTATTCTTGAAATGATTTCATTGCTAACTTTGTTAACATCATCTAATAACTTAGTTACTTCGTTAGTTATTTCATTCATTTTGCTTTCCATATCCTTTAACTTATTATTTCTTTGTTCGACTAATTGAGTAATATAAGCCGTTTGACTTTTTTTTAATTCAAATACTTCAATATCAACATATTCTTTGATTACCAAATCATCGTTATTTATGGGGGTGATTGAATTTTTAATGCGTTTGTTTTGGGCATTTAGGTTACCATCCTCATCAATATGAATCCCACTCACAGCTTCAATCCCCTTTTTCAACTTCTCCGAGCGTTCTTTATCGTTCGAGACATATTAATAATAAGAATATTTAATGAGTGTATATCATATTTATTAAAAAATTATGTTTGCTTCTCGCAACTCTTCAATTATCGATACAATTTCATTATTATGACTACTGTTACCAGCTGCCTGTGAAGCGATCAAAAGCTTAAGTCTATTTACAATTTCATTAGGATTATCCCAGTATACATAATTTGGTTTATGCTTGTTGAGTATCATAAGAGTTCCGCCTTTATGTGTAGATTTTTTACTATTCAAAGGTGTAGACACTGCACTTGGCTCAACAACTTTCGGGAAAAGTTTTTTTATTATATCAGTATACTTTTTGGAGCGATTACCCTTTAGTGCTTCATTTGGCTGATGATTTCTTCTGTGAGCATTTGTTTTTGACAAGATTTCCTTATATGCATCCAGATCCAATTGGTTATAAGCATGTGGATTTTTTAAAAAGATTAAAGAATACAATCCAGGAGTAAGATTCCACTTTTCACCCGTTTCCAGTTCAAGTCTTTTGTTGTTTACGTTTATTTTAGAGCTGCCTAATTTAGTTTCTCCTTTATTTTTACTTGGTCCAAACGCTTTATCTAACTGTCCCTCACGCTCTAACTCATTTAGACTGAGATCAAAACTATCATCATGTACTACACTTGACTGATTATAATCTTTATTGCCTGCTGTAGCGAGGTTAGTATAGCTTTGTTTACTCGATATAAGCGAATCATGGATTGACTGTTTCTCATCAATTTCCCCATCTATTGCGTCATAAAATTCACTAGTATTATTTTCATTCTCTGCCACCTCATTTACACTTTTATCTTTCTCTTCTTTTTTGATTCGGGGGTATGGCTTAATTTCCCTATTTCCTTTAATAATCTTTTTGAGTGGTTCTGTTATAGGCTTAAATGTTTCCTCCAACTGGTATTCATTTGCGGCTTTACCTAATGTAATACTTCGAAATTTTCTTTTTAACGCGTTTCTTGTTTTTGTTAGCTCCTTTAGTATATGCTCATTCATTTTAGTATATTTATGATAGTAAGCCAATAAACTTGATCAGCGAACGTAATAGAGGGTGGATTTAATAACAGGTTGTTCTGTCCTTGTTTTGCTGTTATTTTTTTTTATTTATGTTTTTTAGAAACAGTGTTTTTTTTATGTTATTTGTTGTTATTTTTCAGAAACAGTGTTTTTTTTTTCTGTTATTTGTTGTTATTTTTCATAAACAGCTTGTTGTTGTTTTCCTGTTATTTTTATGTTTTTCAGAAACAGTGTTTTTTTTTTTCTGTTAATTGTTGTTATTTTTTATGTTTTTTGGTTTTCAAGAAACAGTGGGCTTGCTATATGTGAACTAATCAGATACTCCAAACAAACTGAGATAGTTTAAAGATAATATTTATATATATATACTTAAAAATTATGCTTTTTTTTTTTCTTTATTTAAATGTAAAGTATTTATTTTAATTGATATACAAATTATTTCAAAAAAAAATTTGAAGTGAGCATTAATAACTTAAGACATAAGTGACCGCAGTTAAAAGTACCAAATTGTTGTACTTGATTATAATTGTATTGAATGTTCTCGCCCAAATATCTTATAAGTTCTATAGGGGGTGGCAAATTTCCAAAACTATCAAAATATCTGCATTCCTCATCCGCCTTATAGTAAGCTACCCAATGAGTTCCAGCTCCAGTTGACGAGTCCAAATTAACGATGCCGCATTCTCTTTTTCTTACATTTTTCGGTAAGGCGTTTCTCATGTAAACCCCTCTAAAATGTGGGATATGTTTGCGTGCGAAGTTTATAATATCAATGTTCGAAAGCGGTTTATTGGGCAGCTCATTTATAAAAAATTAATTTTTTTATTTGTGGTTATACCAAAACCTTTTTGATACGGTTTTAAATAGAGTCCACTACCTAAAGCAATAGCCTCCATTTTTCTATTATGACGTTTATTCTCTTCTAGCTCTTTTTTGCATTCTTAGCACTATTAATGCTTCTAGCAATAGCAGCTCCACCAGATGCCATTCCTCCTAATGCACTGAGCGCTGTCAAGATTGGCACAAGTGGTAAAAAACCTCCAATTTAGGAACGTTGATTACTCTAGGAATAACAACAGTATTTTCTTATTTCCAATGGTTTTAGACATAGCTTTTCGGGCTACTTTAATCGCAGCTTGAATGTCAAGTGGTTTTTCTTTCTTAACACTCGTGTTGCGTCTCGAACAATAGTCATGAATTTCTTTTTATTTTTACATGGTTTTCGTTTCTTTTGCTTTTGTGGAAGTCCCATACCAAATTTTTTCTTTGCTTTCATTGCGTTTGTTACGAAATATGCAGAGGATTTTTCACCGAGAGTACTATCAGATGCTTTTACACGCTCCCACGCTCTTTCAGCTAGTATTGTGTCAGCTTTATGACGATTTTCCAGATCTTTATATTTAGAATAGGCTATATCGTGCTCTCTACAAGCGGCATCCAAGGGATTTATTCCTTTGTCACCACGTGCTAGACGAGCTTTAAGCTTTGTTCCTGGACCACAAAACTGATATCCCGGTATGTGCAGTTCAACTGGTAGGGAGTTTATTATTTTATTAACAATACCTCTTCCTAGGTAGAGTGGTGGTTTGTTACTAGTAGTTTTATAAAAGCGCAACACCATTTTATTTGTTGTTTATTCTTCAATGAGATTTTAGCAAGTAACGATCTACTCAAAAGAGTTACATTAATATGCGTTTAATCAAACAAAAAAATGACATAGAAGTAAAAAATATCGATTGTAAAAATGGTGATGTCAAACAACTTAGACATAGTAGCTTGTTACCCAATTCAATACGAGCTCTAATTGTCGGACCTTCAAATTGCGGGAAAACCAATGTTATGATTAGTTTAATTGAAAGCCCTAACGGATTAAAGTTTGAGAATATTTACTTATATTCAAAGTCATTATATCAGCCTAAATATGAATACTTAAAAACACTTATAAAACCAATAAAAGGAATTTGTTTTTTCTGAAAATGAAAATGTTGTTGCACCCAGCGATGCCAAAAAGAACTCTATAATGATTTTCGATGACGTAGCATGTGAAAAACAGGATAATATTCGAGCATACTTCTGCATGGGCAGACATAAAAGTATAGATGCGTTCTATTTGTGTCAAACGTATACACGCATCCCAAAGCATCTTGTGCGTGACAATGCAAACCTAATTATTATGTTTAGGCAGGATGAAGTCAATATGAAACATGTGTATCAGGATCATGTAGGCGTAGACATGTCGTTTGATACATTTAAGAATATTTGTCAATTTTGTTGGAGAGAAAAATATGGATTTTTATTAATAAGTAAAGATGACCCGCTAGAAAATGGACGATATAGAAGGGGGTTTGCTGATTTTATTCAAATTTAAAATAAAATAATATGCAAGAAACTAGTACTATTAATTCACTTATCAATAATCTTTCGAAATGGCAACAACATTAACGTTGACGGGTAACAACTCGATTTTAATAGCTAATTATCATCCTCCCATAGAATTAAGTGGGAGCTATGAATGTGCTCTAATTGATTTTCATATGTACAACTCGGTCCCAAATGTGGACTACGATAATAATTTATTCCATATTGGGGAACATATTTTCGAGATACCTGTGGGATCATATGAGCTTAGTGATATAAGTGAATTTATTAAAGAGAAAATGAAGAAAATAGAGCCCAATGAATTAAATCACCCGCTAATCGAGAGCAATAATAATACCCTTCAAGTAGTGATTTCATCTAAAAAAGATTCAATATATTTTAACAAAGAGCGTTCTATCGGTCAATTATTTGGATTTAATAAAAGAGAACTAAAACCAAAGGCAACGCATATATCAGATCAACCTGTTGATATTTTAAAAGTAAATACGATTCGTCTAGAATGTAACATTGTAAGCGGTTCATATGTAAATGAGGTATCAAGTCATGCTCTGCATGAGTTTGCACTCAACGTTCCGCCAGGCTATAAATTGAGCGAGAAACCAAATAATCTTATTTATTTGCCAGTTAATACGAGCGAGATACAGTCATTAATAATACGGATCGTTGATCAGAACGGAAACTTGGTTAACTTAAGAAAAGAGCTTGTGACACTTCGCTTACACTTGAGGCGCCGATAATGATTATTTATAATAATAAAAACGTGCGCTATCCACCCCCAGCGAGCACTTTGAGTTCTACTACAGAAGGATACAGGTCGACGAAAAAAGTACTTACACCTGAGAACAAATTATTTTTAAAATCTCTGGGTCTAAAAATAAAAAAATAATGAGTAGTGTATTGAATGTTCGAGAGAAAGCCTATTCGGATGAGAGTATAATCAAGAAAGAATATCATAGTTACTCTCCCTATCTACAAGCATTTAAAAGCAATGATGAAGTTAGGATTACTATTCAGAATCAGGACTTATATGTATTGCCTTGTGAGAGTTTTATTAATGTTGAGGGCACAATTTCTTTGGCGGATAACTCGCTTGCTGTAGATGGAAAACTTAAAAACAATTGTATGAGTTATCTCTTTGACGAGGTTCGTTATGAATTAAATGGAATTGAAATTGACCGTACTCGATTTGTTGGTATTTCAACAACCTTAAAAAACTACGCTTCCTTAAACAAAACGGAGAGCTGCATGTTAGAGAATTCTGGCTGGTTCAATGGAAATGATAGAGAGCTGTCAAACGGATACTTTAATTTTTCTATACCTCTTAAATACTTACTTGGATTTGCTGAAGATTATAACAAGGTCTTACTAAATTGTAAACATGAATTGATATTACTAATGACTAAAAATATGGAAGATGTATACTACACTAAAATTGGAACTAAGGAGTATAAGCTAAATATTTCTAACATTGTATGGAAAATACCACATGTAACTCTGAGTGATGAAAAGAAGTTACAAATGTTTAGTTTGACTAAGAGTGGAGGCTCACTTCCACTTGCATTCCGCAGTTGGGATTGTTACCTGAATCCAACATTAGCCGAAGGCACACAACATGTTTGGAATGTTAAGCTAGCAGCTAATAGAGAACGCCCTCGATTTGCGATAATAGCTTTTGTAGTGGACGATAAACTAACACATAATCATTTGAGGAATTTAAAAGTGTATCTTAACTCGGAGAACTTTTCGTACGATGACATGAACATTAATTTTAAGCATGAACGATACGCAATTTTGTATGATATGTATACAGGATTTCAAGCAAGCTACTATATGAAGGAGTCTGAGCCATTACTAACACCTATAGAGTTTAAAGAGAAAGCACCAATGGTTGTTGTTGACTTATCACATCAGAATGAAACAGTTAAAACAGGGCCAATCGATGTAAGAGTTTCAATTGATCTCGATAGTGTTAGTGTGAGGAATACTAAGGTATATTGCCTGCTTATGCATGATCGATTAGCAGAGTATTCGCCTTTGACTGGAATAGTTCAACGCATCGTGTAAAACCAATTTAGTATAGAATCAAGTTGTAGTTGATAATCATTGAAATTAATTATATTAAATATTATGTACCCTCTCTTAATTAAATAATAAATAGAAACATGATGAAATTAATAAGAAAATAATTTTATTTTATTCAAGTATACTAGCATAAACATTTACATTTTCAGATACCTCAAATTGAGAGTTTTCTAAGATGAGAAATAATTTAAATAAATTATTTAGTGCACATTGATTTACTATTTTCTTGTGTACTCTACAATTTGTAAAGAAGTTTGGATATTGCGCTAAGCTCTGTTCAAGATTTACATCTATTATTTTTGTGTGTAAAAATTTACTTAAGAACTCTTTTTTAGCTCTTCCTCTTACTACTACAGTTGCGTAACTATTCAATGGCTTTAGTATTTCACCAAGACTTAGATAAGAGATGTCACCTTCAGACCAATCTAAGCCGTCCACATACTGTTTGGTTATTTTTAAGGTTTTCCTAGTCACTTCATCCAGCTCCCTCATGTGGTAGGGTGGTTTAAAGTGAAAAAAATTGGGTGTGACGGACCCAGCTTGCATAAATGCCAACTCTTTGACAAACATCTGTCTTTCGTTTCCGAATACATATTGAAAGTCAACTAAAATACATGAGTTTCTATCTAGAATAACCATTTTCCTCCAGCGTTAATGATGTACTGAGAAATTATACAAAAATCAATTCCTTAAATATTATGGTTTATCTTATTTTACGTTTAGTTTGAAAAAGCAGTTAAGAGAGGATGGATACGCTACACTTGAAAAAAAAGAAAAACTCAAGGAAAATTCAAGATCATGAAATAATTTTGGATTTGAGTATTTTGTTAGTCTAGAGCTTAAACTAAAGTGTGGGTTTTCTACGAGTAGAGATTTCACACCTATGGTTTGGCTGCAGCAACATAAACGTAACTTTATTGGATTGCGAAAAGAGGAGTGGATTCAATTATTAACTTTTAAGGAGTACATCCAAATGAAACTGGAGCACTTTGACTTCTTAATGCCAGATACAATAATTGAACATCCAATGCTTGAGACCGTTAAGTGTCATTTTAAAATTCGAAAATCAGATAGGCAACGAATATTAATACTTAATCAGTATGGCAATAGAGTTGAATTTGATAGTGACTCATGGAGGACGCTTATAAGATTAGGAATTTTTTTAACAACATTTTGTGTTGGAACACATTACTGAAAAATCAAATAAAGAATATATATCATAACTATATTATTCCAAAGTGTGTAGAGATGCGTAAATATAGTATACAACTTTCAGATTTAGAAGCGACTTATGATTATGAGTCAGAAATTGATCTTACTCGGTTACTGTTTGAAATTTCAAAGAAGATGGGTAAAGAAATAAAAAGGGATGTTAATATTTTTAGGATACAATTTCATCATAATATGAAACTAAATAAAAAATGAAATGCTTTGAGGAAAGTTAAAATATTCATTTAAGTCAGTCTTAAATAAACGTTTGCCGAGTATACTACAAAATGGAGCTGAATTCTAACTTTGGATTTAAAACAATTATCAAGAAAATCGATGATTTTTTAAAAGAGTTTGAGGAAATGATTTTTCCTGAACATCATGAATTGCTTGAAGAATATCGAGAATTTTTCTTGGCGTACGAAAACTGCCATCTAGTTACATCCAAATTTGGCGAGCATCTTTCAGCGTGCAGCTGGTCATCCGATTTAACTACAGAGGGAGTCGACACATGTGGATGCTTTTACTACAGCATGCGTCTGACAAGGCTAGAACGCCTAATGGCAAAATATAAAAATTTAAACAAAAGAATTAACAAACAACGTTTAAGTCAATAAGGCATAAAATGTATGAATACTAGATTTAAAAATAAATATTTTATAGTATACATAGAAAGAATAATAAATAAACTATACAACTTAAACCAAACTACCTCTTTTATTCGTTTTGAAGTCAATGCAGGATATAAGATTTTTCTAGCACTTGACCAAAATAAAAGCAGGTATACATATAATATCAAAGGATAGAAAGGGATGGCGCTAAATATTTAAATATCAAGCCCAAAGGATTGTAAAATAGTTTTCATATTAAGGACGGTGGGGACCAATCAAAATCGTACAAGGGGCGTGGCTTATTAAATTAATACAAGCAGGATCACTTTCCCCCTCTAACACACATTCTCCTTCTAACACTTTCCCCCTCTAGCTCGTTCCCCTTCTAACATACATTCTCCTTCTAACACTTTTTCCCCCTAACTCTTTCCCCCTCTAACACATTTTAATCTTAATCAACAAGTATCAATACTCTTGCTTAGAAGCAATGTATTGATCCTGCCGCTGCCGCTGCTGCTGCTGCTGCTGGTGCTGGTGCTGTTGCTGTTGCTGCGTAGGAAAATTCCCATGCCTTGTGCACAGAACCCCAGTAAATCGAACAAGCGTTTGCTTTTCTCTATTATCTATCCTTTCTTCCTTTGCACCCTGCTACTCATGATCATAAACATTCATTTCTTGACGTGTGTTGCAGGTTTATAATGTAACGCACGTCAAACAGGCGCCCTCTCGACTCTCTCTTATCTATCCTTTCTTCCTGTGCACACTGCACCTCATGATCATAAACATTCATTTCTTGACGTGTGTTGCAGGTTTATAATGCAACGCACGTCAAACAGGCGCCCTCTCGACTCTCTCTTATCTATCCTTTCTTCCTGTGCACACTGCACCTCATGACCATAAACAGATTTACAATGCCACGCACGTCAAAGAGGCGCACAATTGACTCTAACACTAGTTAGGTAAATAGCCAAATCTGTTCCTCTGATCACCTGCTTGCAGGTGTATAATGCAACGCAGGTTTAAGAGGTGCGCACTTGACTCCAAATCCTTTGATCACTAATTCTCACAGATGCTGCTGGTAAAGTGGTGGCCTAGGAATGTAAATCCTTTGTTCTCCACATTAGGCTAATCAAAGGAGGGATACGATCGTGGGAAAAAGGGTCATAAATTATGATATGGAAGGGGGTAATAAAAGTGTTAAAAAAAAAGGGTCAAAGATCAAGGGGGCGATAAAAGGGTCATAAAATTAATGGGGTCATAAATTGTCGGCATCCTTTTGAGTTAGAACCCCCATTCACCTACTACTTATTGCCTTTAAATTTAAGGGTTTTGCCTCTCAATTTTTGAGCCGAGACTTAGTATTTTTTTCTGTGCTGCATAAACGAAATCATGCTTGATCCCAGATATGTTTATTCTTAATCAATATTTAGATCAACACCGTAGGCTTTCAAGTACTATATGTCTGTCTCTATATTTGATCAGCTTTTAGGTATTGAGATTAAATTTTGCTCAGGATCTAATCGCTGACTTAAACACATCTTATAGAATTTCTTCAACATTATTAGTTGGTTCTTTCCCTATCGCTTTTTATCACGCTCTTTGAGATTATAACATTACTTAATGGAATGTGCTCTATGTTCCTGATTGTTTGCTGATAATTATTGTTAATTATTATTTTGTTTATTTATTTCTTTTGCATCTCAAATAGTATTTTTTACCTTATGTTTATTTTTTTCGCTTCACTTTTATACTTACTTTAATAATTTATCATATGTTTCTTACAATTTATATTCAATCGCCCTTTATTTGACAAAAACTGGGCTGTTAAAAACGGAAGCCAATTAATCTATAAAACTGATGGAAGGGAATAGTTGTGATTATTTTTCATTTAAAAATAAACGTAGGCTGTTATACGGGTACACAAAATATTTACTTATCTTAAATTAAAATTTGAATTGATTTTTAATAAACCGGTTTTTTTCGAAAATGTAGTTTTTAAAGAATATATTAAGCTCATATCATATTTAGTTAGATTTTCACATTTAGGTAACATCAGTTCAACTCCCTCACCATCCGACAGTGAGCTGCCGTTTACAGACAGTAAAGTAAACGGGGATGCCGCTATATTGTTTCTCATAATCACAATTTAGCTGCCCGACGATGAAAATTAGTTCCCTTACGATTTGAGTACTGACACTGTTTACAGCAGCCTGGCATTCTAAAAAAGACTCAATCGCTCACCATCATCACTTGACACCCCACCCACAATGTAACACCCAAAATATTTATTATGGTTTGCATTAAATCGTGAAATCATAGTCGAGTCTACTACGTACTTCATCTAAAACCCCTATCAATTTATCCGTTTTTTCTTAGTATTATTTTTTCAACCAAGTAAGTGCGTACCTGTTTTTTCAATTTTATCTTTCTAGAAAATGGTAGAAATGGAAATGGTTCGGTAGCCTCACAATCATTCAATATGTATGTTATAGGGATTTTGTATTGTATTTCTATTATTGTAAATTTTAAGTTTTCCGGTTTGGTGAGTAGCCCTTCTCATTTAAGTATTTTGTTTGCTTATACTCACATAATCATTTACTTCGATTTTTATCTGACTAATAAAAATGTCTTAAAATATTTTAAACATATTAAAGGATTTACTTTTATGTATGGAATTTTAGCTGTCCTATTATATCCCTGATTGTTCTTACTAAACAATTGATTGAACACTGCCTCCATAATGTCTTTTAAACGTATCTTTGATTGAGTTTTCGATAATCACTACTTATTAAATTTTCTAGATCGTACCCGAGTCACGTTAATATAGCAGGATACGTCAAAATAAGCACGCAAACAAGATTGAGGGCAGAGACACTCCCAAAAGGCTTTGAGCTGAAGTGTGACGTAGAAAAAGGTACAATAAGGTAGGAGCTAACGAACAGCGAGAGTCTTTAGAGGGAAGCGAGCTGAACGAAGACATCTGATCTCAGACAAGACAAATGTTTATCGGGAGAAAGAATCCTCCTTTCACATTATAGCAGTATGCGTAGCCTTAGCAAGGAACACATTTTATTGTCGTAGAACAACATATCAACCGTATTAAAGGCTAAGAAACCCTCAACTCATCATAAATACTTGATCTCGTACAGTTTCCATGTCCGGTGGAAGAGTCATAGAACTAGAAGGGGGCACAACAGACCTCTCAGTTACCAAATCATTCATCGACGATTAAGGTTTATACAGGCAGGAGACATATTATTCTATTATTAATTCCCCTTTATATTTTATTTTTTATTAAAAAATAACATTTCAATAAAGTTGTTACTATTTTATTGGCTTTTTTTGACTTTTTTATTAATTTTTTATTATCTTGTCTGAAATTTAATTTCCCTTTTTATACCCTTAACCCATAAAATGGGTAAATAAGGGTATAATGGTTTTGTGCAAAAGTATGTAACAGGCAGAAGGAAGCATCTCCGACCCCATAAAGTATATATATTCTTGATCAGCATCAACAGCCGAGACGATATAGCCATGTCCGTCTGTCCGTCTGTCTGTCCGTCTGTCCGTCTGTATGAACGCGTGGATCTCAGAGACTACAAGAGCTAGAGACTTCAGATTTTGGATTTAAGTTCTCCTATACCATGAGCAGAACAAGTTTGCTTCAAATTATCGATATCTATTCTGGTTTCCGATATACACATAATATCGATAACAATAAAATATCGAATTTGGAAAATCGAAAAATGAGGGTTGAAGTAATGGATAATGATAGAACTTTTCTGAAAATTTCGTCAAAATCGGTTGAGAAACACCGGAGATATTGAACTTAATCGATTGAAGCTAAGCCTTACATAAATTTAATTTATATATTGCAACTGGGTTCAGGGTATCTTCTAGTCGGGCTCTCCCGACTAGAGCCTTCTTACTTGTTTTTCTTTACAAAGTAGTTAACATCTGTCAGCAAAGTCAATTTGTGATTTTTTTTTTTTTTTAATTTCTGAGAACCGAATCTATTATTTATAGGTGCTTTTAATTTTTTTTATTATTATTTTTTTTACTAAAGGCCATCGAAAGTACTGACGCAATACTGCTGCGTTTCGTACTATAACTATAATTTAACATTTAAATGAAAGAACAAGTCCACAATCGTGTTGTTAAAAACCGGTACTTAAAAGTACGCTGTTGAACAGAGTAAGGTACTCCTTGCAAAGTGAGGAAGCGGTGGCCATCTGACGTTTCCAGGCAAATATTTTCTCTTTCAACCTCAATTCTAGAACTCATACAATAACCTTGAAAAGAGGTAAGCCCAAAATACATGGAACTGGTGGCAGTTTTGCTGTTAAAAACACGTTTTTTTTTCGGTTTTAGAAACCGGTTGTTGTTTAACTGTTTAAAACAGGGAGCTGCTATTTTTTACGGTTTGAAAAACCGGGTGCTGTTTTGCTGTTATTTTTCATGTTTTTCAGAAACAGCTTCTTGTTTTGCTGTTATTTTTGATGTTTTAAGAAACAGTTTGTTATTTAGCTGTTTAAAACAGAGAGCGGTTATTTTACCGGTAAAAAAAAAACCGGCTGCAGTTTAGCTGGTAAAAACAAGTTTATTTCGGTTTAAGAAACCGGTTGTTGTTTAACTGTTTAAAATAGAGAGCTGTTATTTTTTCTGGTTTTAAATGCTGGGGCTGTTAAGCTGTTATTTTTGAGGTTTTCAAGAATCATGTTGTTGTTTGACCGTTATTTTTCCGGTTTAAAAAAAGTTGAGGGAAGGGGGGTGAAAATTTTGATGTTAAAAACAGGTATTTTTCAGGTTTAAAAACAGGTTGATGTTTGACTGTTATTTAAAAATAACAGCTAACAGAAAGCTGTTTTTAAAACAGATTGTTGATAGATGTTAAACTGGTGGGCTGTTATATCTGCATATTGAACATATATCAGCTCTCCGTTTAAACATATATCAACAACCTGTTTTTAAACCTGAAAAATCCCTGTTTTTAACATCAAAATTTTCACCCCCCTCCCCTCAACTTTTTTTAAACCGGAAAAATAACGGTCAAACAACAACCTGATTCTTGAAAACCACAAAAATAACAGCTTAACAGCCCCATTATTTAAAACCAGAAAAAATTACAGCTCTCTATTTTAAACAGTTAAACAATAACCGGTTTCTTAAACCGAAATAAACCTGTTTTTAACAGCAAAACTGCAGAAGTTTTTTTTTTACCGGTAAAATAACCGCACTCTGTTTTAAACAGCTAAATAACAACCTGTTTCTTAAAAACATCAAAAATAGCAGCAAAACAACAAGCTGTTTCTGAAAAACATGAAAAATAACAGCCAAACAGCACCCGGTTTTTCAAACCGTAAAAATAGCAGCTCCCTCCCTGTTTTAAACAGTTAAACAACAACCGGTTTCTAAAACCGAAAAAAACGTGTTTTTAACAGCAAAACTGCCACCAGTTCCATGTATTTTGGGCTTACCTCTTTTCAAGGTTATTGTATGAGTTCTAGAATTGGAGTTGAAAGAGAAAATATTTGCCTGGAAACGTCAGATGGCCACCGCTGCCTCACTTTGCAAGGAGTACTTTACTCTGTTCAACAGCGTTCCTTAAAACCCGGTTTTTATCGACACGATTGTGGACTTGTTCTTTCATTTAAATGTTAAATTATAGTTATAGTACGAAACGCAGCAGTATTGCGTCAGTACTTTCGATGGCTTTTAGTAAAAAAAATAATAATAAAAAAAATTAAAAGCACTCTTTAAATAATAGATTCGGTTCTCAGAAATTTAAGAAAAAAATCACAAATTGACTTTGCTGACAGATGTTAACTACTTTGTAAAGAAAAAAAAGGGAAATTAAATTTCAGCAAGATAATAAAAAATTAATAAAAAAGTCAAAAAAAGTCAATAAAATAGTAACAACTTTATTGAAATGTTTTTTTTTTAATAAAAAATAAAATATAAAGGGGAATTAATAATAGAATAATATGTCTCCTGCCTGTATAAACCTTAATCGTCGATGAATGATTTGGTAACTGAGAGGTCTGTTGTGCCCCCTTCTAGTTCTATGACTCTTCCACCGGACATGGAAACTGTACGAGATCAAGTATTTATGATGAGTTGAGGGTTTCTTAGCCTCTAATACGGTTGATATGTTGTTCTAATAAAATTTGTTCCTTGTTGAGGCTACGCATACTGCTATAATGTGAAAGGAGGATTCTTTCTCCCGATAAACATTTGTCTTGCCTGAGATCATATGTCTTCGTTCAGCTCGCTTCCCTCTAAAGACTCTCGCTGTTCGTTAGCTCCTACCTTATTGTACCTTTTTCTACGTCACACTTCGGCTCAAAGCTTTTTAGGAGTGTCTCTGCCCTCAATCTTGTTTGCGTGCTTATTTTGACGTATCCTGCTATACTATCGTGACTCGGGTACGATCTAGAAAATTTAATAAGTAGTGATTATCGAAAACTCAATCAAAAATACGTTTAAAAGACATTATGGAGGCAGTGTTCAATCAATTGTTTAGTAAGAACAATCAGGGATATAATAGGACAGCTAAAATTCCATACATAAAAGTAAATCCTTTAATATGTTTAAAATATTTTAAGACATTTTTATTAGTCAGATAAAAATCGAAGTAAATGATTATGTGTGTATAAGCAAACAAAATACTTAAATGAGAAGGGCTACTCACCAAACCGGAAAACTTAAAATTTACAATAATAGAAATACAATACAAAATCCCTATAACATACATATTGAATGATTGTGAGGCTACCGAACCATTTCCATTTCTACCATTTTCTAGAAAGATAAAATGAAAAGTGATGATGGTGAGCGATTGAGTCTTTTTAGAATGCCAGGCTGCTGTAAACAGTGACAGTACTCAAATCGTAAGGGAACTAATTTTCATCGTCGGGCAGCTAAATTGTGATTATGAGAAACAATATAGCGGCATCCCCGTTTACTTTACTGTCTGTAAACGGCAGCTCACTATCGGATGGTGAGGGAGTTGAACTGATGTTACCTAAATGTGAAAATCTAACTAAATATGATATGAGCTTAATATATTCTTTAAAAACTACATTTTCGAAAAAAACCGGTTTATTAAAAATCAATTCAAATTTTAATTTAAGATAAGTAAATATTTTGTGTACCCGTATAACAGCCTACGTTTATTTTTAAATGAAAAATAATCATAACTATTCCCTTCCATCAGTTTTATAGATTAATTGGCTTCCGTTTTTAACAACCCAGTTTTTGTCAAATAAAGGGCGATTGAATATAAATTGTAGGAAACATATGATAAATTATTAAAGTAAGTATAAAAGTGAAGCGAAAAAATAAACATAAGGTAAAAATACTATATGAGATGCAAAAGAAATAAATAAACAAAATAATAGGTTAGGTTAGGTTATGCCGGCTGGCACTCCCAGGGGGAGCGCCACACATAGACCCCTGAGGGGTGCTTAGTGAGGCCGGTGTTTAGAGGTGTTGAGGGCTATCCCGATGGACTACCTCTCTAAGTGGTGTCCAGCTGGGTAAGCGTACTTCGGGCAAATGCCAGAAGCTTGTTGGGTTCCCGCTTACTGGCTTCATCGAGTGAAGCTAGAAGGGGAGCATGTAGATAGCGTAGTCTTTGTGCTGCCAGTGCGGGGCAGCTGCACAGGAGATGCTCAAGCGTTTCTTTGACACCAGAAACGTTGCATTTCCGGCATTCGTCGTTGTCAGTTATGCCTAGCCTTTTCGCGTGTACTGCGGTTAGGCAGTGGCCTGTGAAGAGACCTACCAGCCTTCGGCAGTCATGCCTTTTTAGCATTAGTGCATATTTCGTTAGTTTCTCGTCGTAGGTTTTGCACATTATTCTTGAGATTCTGCAGTCGGAGGTGTATGTCCACCTTCGTACTGCTGTGTCCCGTACCTGTGTCTCCATATAGGAGTGTAACGTTCGCAGGGAGATCGGGACATCAACAATGTCACTGTTGAGTCCCGTTGCACCTTGCTTAGCCAGAGTGTCCGCTGTTTCGTTGCCCTCGAAGCCCTGGTGGCTTCGAATCCAGTAGATGCGCACTTTTTTAACGGTGCCGAGTGCATCTAGCGTTTCCCTGCACGCCAGGACATTCCGAGAGCTTAGGGCTTTGATTGCTGCCTGGCTATCTACGAATATGTTCACCATGTCCTGCGTTGTATTCGTTTTTAAGACTAATTCTGCTGCTTTCCTGATTGCGAATATCTCCGCTTGGAATATGCTGCAGTGGTCCGGGAGTTTGTAAGACAGGCTCATGGGTGGTTCGGCGCAGTATACTGCTGCGCCGACTCCCTCCATCATTTTTGAGCCGTCTGTATATACGTTGATGGCCGTCTGCTCAGCTCCTGAGCGCCAATCATCTTTTCCTAGGAGCGTGGGCGTATAGTTAAAATTGTTTCTTTGGATCATATAGTCTGTTTCGACTTGGATCCCTCTTCCCATTATACTATGCCCGTAGTTGAGTATCTTCATGTTGCCTATCGTGCAAAGACGTTGAGCAGTATTTTTTGCTGTTAGGCGTGCCTGTATGTCCACGGGGTTGACAGGTTTTAGGTATGTGGATTTCTCTGTGGCTTCCCACCATACCAGTATTCCGTAGAGTAGTATGGGGCGCACAATCGAGATAAGAGTCTAGTGTGTCAGTCGTGGTGAGAGTCCCCAAGTGCTACCCAACATCTTTTGCGATGTATAAAGTGCATTGGTGGCTTTCTTCACCCTTTCCTCCACATTGAGCTTCCAACTCAACTTGCTATCCAATACTATCCCTAGGTATTTGATACTCTCTTTCGGTATCAGTGCCTTATCGTTTATTTTTGGTGGAGTCCAGCGAGGTACCTTGTATCTCTTTGTGAAGAGAATGAGGTCCGTCTTGTCCGCGTTGATACTTAGACCGGCTTCCATGGCCTATTCTAGTATCTCTTTAAGTGTGTGATCCATGACAGATCTGATTGTCGATGGACACTTGCCTGTGATAATTATGCTTATGTCGTCTGCATAGGCAGTTATCTTCGGGGCTTTCCGTTTGAATTTTTTAAGAAGTCCGTTTACCACCAAGTTCCACAGTAGGGGTGAGAGCACTCCTCCTTGGGGAGTGCCACACTTGGCTTCCCTGATTGCGGTAGTGGTTCCCCATTGCGCTAGTATTCTCTTGCTGCTCAGTAGGTTCTGAACCCAAGAGTATAATGCTTCTGCTGGGGTCACAGCTCTGAGGATGTGTATTATTGCTTCCGTCGACACATTGTTGAATGCGCCTGAGATGTCGAGAAATGCGCCTAGGGCGTATTCTTTGTGGTGTAGTGCTTTCTCTATGGTAGCTACAAGGGAGTGTAGCGCTGTTTCCACCGACTTGCCCTTTGTGTATGCGTGTTGGTTCTGCTCTAGAGCCATTTCTGTATTCTCTCTGATGTGGAGATCTATCAGCTTTTCTAGAGTTTTCAGGAGGAACGAAGTCAGGCTAATGGGTCTGAAGTCCTTCGGCAGCACGTGGCTACATTTTCCAGCTTTTGGCAGGAAAATTACCCGTGCTGTCCTCCAGGCCTCCGGCACATAGCCATACCTAAGACAACCTCTGAAAAGTTCCCTCAGCCATGGAGTGATCACATGTTTGACCTTCTGCATCATGGCCGGGAATATTCCGTCTGGTCCTGGTGATTTGTAGCTCTCAAAGGAGTCTATCACCCACATTATCCGTCGCGTTGTCGTGATACCTTCCGGAATTTCCACTGTTGTGGTTGGGTGTATCGATTGCGTGTTTGCGTTGAATTCAGTGCAGTTAAGGAAATGCGCCTCCAGGAGCACATTTGCCGCATCTTCACTGCTTTCCGTCCATCTGCCGTCTTCGGTTTTTAGTTGGCTTTGTACAGTCTGTTGGCGAGCTAGCAGTTTCCTTAACCTTGCGGTGTCGGCTGTCTTCTCAGTGCCTGAGCAGAAGTTTTGCCATGCGTGTCTTTTGGCTACTCGTACTTTTTTCTTAAAGTCACGGAGTCGTATTTTGTATTCGATCCATACTGGCTCTTCTTCCGCTTGTTTTGCGAGTTTGAAGAGTTCTAGTACGTCTTTCCTTATTCCTTTGAGTTCTGGAGTCCACCACGGGGGCGTGTGTCTCTTCTTCTCTTGGGATGGTCTGCACGTTTTATTGTAGGCTGCCACTAGATTTTTGTTGAGTGTCTCTAGGGACTTCTCTAAATTTTTTGTAGAGACTATATTGGGTGGTCGTGGAAGATTTCCTTCAACCTCTTTAACGAACTGCTCCCAGTCCGTATTTCGCGGGTTTCTAAACACATTTTTCTTCACTATTCGTTCAAAGTTTACCCGGAATTGAATGTACCTGTGGTCCGAGAAGGAATGTCTACTAAGGACTCTCCAATCCTGAGCCACGGTATTCGTTACCGACGCAAGAGTAATATCTAAGACGTTAGATGAGGTAGGGCCAACAAATGTTGGTTCATCTCCCTCGTTTACTATCTTAAGATTAGTCTGTAATATGAAATCAAGCAGTGACTCACCTCTTTCGTTAATATCTCTGCTTCCCCATACCGTGTGATGAGCGTTGGCGTCAGCTCCGATGGTGAGGGCCTGCTTCTTAGAGTCGGCCTCTGTCACCAGTCGAGTGAGCTCTTGAGGGGGCGCTTCGGTGTCGTGCGCCATGTAGCAGGATGCCATTAGGATTGGCTCATCTCTGCCACCTTCTAGTGCGACCACAGTGAGGTCGTCAGTGCTGTAATTAGACAATAAGTAAGCATAGATACCTTTCCTTATTAGGATTGCGGTCCTTGCTCTACTCACTGTTGTTGGGTGGAATATGTTGTAGTTGGGAGTCTTTAGTCCAGAAACCTTGTTGCCTGAGGCTATCCAGGGCTCTTGGACCAAGGCTACATCGGCGAGCCCTGTCTCCAGGGTTAACAGGAGCTCCGCCGATGCCAACTTGCTCTTATGTAAGTTGATTTGGATGACCCTCAGCTCCATAATTGGCTGTGGCATCTTCCACGGATGGGACTTCCACCACGGTACTGTCCGCATCCTCGTCATCTTCTATTTCCAGGCTCTTGGTTGCGAGTGTGACCTCCGCCAGGTCTTTCTCCACCTCACCCGCCTCCAGCGTATTCGTATTTTTGTCGTCGGGGTGGCGCTTTTTGAGACGTAGGTATACGCTACCCACGCCCCACGCCATCTTTCCGAACCTTCCGTATAGCAAATCGTCGGCCTCCTTATTGATCTGGATCACCATTTGCTGACCCTTGCTATCGGGCTTCGCAACGTGGATCACCTTCTAATCGACAGTTGGCACGTCCGGATTTCGCCATCGCAGTAGCTGCAGTGCCTGGTCCGCTGGTACGACCCGCGGGAAAAGTACTTTTGCCTTTGGTAGGGACGGAATGCAAGTTCTGTCCACTACCTCCAGCTTGGCACCCTCCCACGGAGCGTCCAGAGCAGCCACGACACCGGTGACCCACTTCAGAGTGTGGTCATCCTTACAGCTCAGGATTTTAACGCCTGAGAGCCAGCCCGCTCCATCAAAAGAGATGGGTAGCGAGTCCGGTTCGCCCATACGACTCAGAAGCGCGTTGAACAGTAGCTCCTCATCCTTCTTCCACTGCTCTGGCTTCATCTTGCCGTTTGGGTCGCTCCGGTCGATGAGCGCGACGACAAGATGTCGCCTCGCCACATCACTGGCCGTCAGTTTTGCTTGCGTCACTGGCTTTTTGCAGGGCCGCTTGCTGGCTGGCACCTCTGCTTTAGCGGTTTCAGCGAAGCGCTGGCGTTTGACGGCCAAACTCTCCTCCACCTTGTTGGCAAAACTGACGTTCTCAGACCCCATGTTTTTCCTCTGTTCGAAATGAGCCCTGCCCTCTTCAATCCTTTCGTCGGCCCACTTCTGCTGGCGGATCTCATCTTGTGTGAGTTCTCGCTTGCAGTTAGCGAGCCGAGCCCGGATTTTTAAGGCGGACTTGTACTTGGCTTTGGCTTTCAATCCCTCCTTTGAACTTTTGAGCCCGACCCTACTGGTGGTGCTGGTGCTCGCCGGGCCTGGAAGACATTGAGAAACCGGTTTTCGAGTCCCTTCCTGTGATTCGCAATCTGAGTCTCCTTGGACTGCGGTATCGCGCCACATTTTGGGTGTATTTTTGGCAGTAGCTATGCAACCGTCCTGGCCTGCTCCAACCAGTACGGAGGGTGGGTTGCTGGCGACAAGCAGAGAGGATTTCTCCCCCCCGTGCCCGCCGGTGGTAGCACCCTTTTCCGCCGACGTTTGGGTTGACATCCCAACCCGTGTTTGACCCTTAGTCACCTCCATTTGATTTTTATTAGTGGGAAGTCTACCCATAGCATTTTATCCTTACTGCCAAGGACCTCGAACCATGGTTTGCTCTACGCCCTCGCTGTGCCGAAGCTTTTGAGTGGTGTAGAGTTCACCTTAGCTAGACATAGTACTACCTCTCCACAGGCAAGTAGGTTCGTAGTACATTCGTTTGTTTTGGGGCATGACGACATCTGCTTCGGTTAGCCCCTCGCCTTCGCAGTGCCGAAGCCTTTGAATGGTTTGGGGTTCACTTTTAGCTAGACGCCGCAAGGCAAATAGCACCTGGTACCCCTCGTTTGTCTCGAGGTAGCACGATGCCCATTGCCCAGCCGGCACCCTCGTGGAGGGTTCAGTTGAGGATTTTCGCCAGCCAAACAATATAATAATTAACAATAATTATCAGCAAACAATCAGGAACATAGAGCACATTCCATTAAGTAATGTTATAATCTCAAAGTGCGTGATAAACAGCGATAGGGAAAGAACCAACTAATAATGTTGAAGAAATTCTATAAGAAAGTTCCGTCTTTCCACTAATTGTTTTAACTGTATAACCTACCAAGCTCTGGCAAGCCAATTGTTCTTAAAAGCGTCAAATAGTAAACACTTTGAAACGAAAAGATCTGATGCTCCTTAAGTGTGAAAGTTGTAACACTCATGTGTTTAAGTCAGCGATTAGATTCTGATCAAAATTTAATCTCAATACCTAAAAGCTGATCAAATATAGAGACAGACATATAGTACTTGAAAGCCTACGGTGTTGATCTAAATATTGATTAAGAATAAACATATCAGGGATCAAGCATGATTTCGTTTATGCAGTACAGAAAAAAATACTAAGTCTCGGCTCAAAAATTGAGAGGCAAAACCCTTAAATTTAAAGGCAATATATAAAGTCAAATAACATGAAAGAATAATATTAACAAGTGGAAACGTTGCAGTCGGACGCAACCGACTGCGGTATACTCGATACCAGTATTAAAAATTTTGATGCCCATCCATGTGGGATGTCAATTGCTATCTTCATACCAAATTTGGTGACTCTAGCTCGAAGTTTGTATAAAGTGGGGAAAGGGGGGCTGGGGGCGGTATGGGTGGAATTGCATCCAAATTTTTGATGCAGATCTTTGTGGAATGTCAATTGCTACCTTCATACCAAATTTGGTGACTCTAGCTCAAAGTTTGTAAAAGTGGGGAAAGGGGGGCTGGGGGCGGTATGGTTGGGCGTGGCATCCAAATTTTTGCTGCAGATCCTTGTGGAATGTCAAATGCTACCTTCATACCAAATTTGTTGACTCTAGCTCAAAGTTTGTATAAGGTGGGGAAAGGGGGGCTTTGGGGCTGGGGGCGGTATGGTTGGGCGTGGCATCCAAATTTTTGCTGCCGATCCATGTGGGATGTCAATTGCTACCTTCATACCAAATGTGGTGACTCTAGCTCGAAGTTTGTTTAAAGTGGGGAAAGGAGGGCTGGGGGCGGTATGGTTGGGCGTGGCATCCAAATTTTTGCTGCAGATCCTTGTGGAATGTCAAATGCTACCTTCATACCAAATTTGGTGGCTCTAGCTCAAAATTTGTATAAGGTGGGGAAAGGGGGGCGGAATGGATGGGCTAGGCTCCAAAACTTTGATGCAGATTGTTGGGGGTCGTAACCAGGTATCTTCCTACCAAATTTGGAGGCTCTAGTTCCACAACTCTGGAAGATAAACGCATTCCCGTTTTTGACGAAGCGTTGGGGTGGATGGGGGTGGCTAGGGCAGTATCGGTGGGCGTGGCATCCAAACTTTTGATGCAGTTTTTGGGGGGTCATCATCACCTATCTTGGCACCAAATTTGGTGGCTCTAGCTCAAAAACTGTGGGAGATATAGGCTTTTTTGACTTTAAAATGCGGGGGGTCTGGGGGCGGAATGGGAGGGCGTGGCTCCACAATTTTTGATGCAATTTTTTGGGGGTTGCTAGTAGCTATCTTCTTACCAAATTTGGTAGTTCTAGCTGTAAGGGTGTGTGAAATATGCGGATTTATCGTTTTTTAGTTATCGAATTTATCGATTCGCCAGCCCCCCAGTTATCGTAGAACCCCAATCTTGACACTTTAATATACTATGCCATAGATAAAGAGAATTGGAAAGTTTCAAGTCTCTAGCTTGAAGGGTGTGGAAAAAACTTGCACACATACGGACGGACAGACGGACAGACGGACAGACACCATGACGGACATTGCACAAAACCAATATACTCTTTACCTTCGGTATCGAGTATAAAAATTAAATAACAAAATAATAAAAACAATATACAAATATTACTAGAATGGAATGACATACTACATTTAAATCTTACTCCCTGCCGTATTATATGCAAAGGAAAATGGACCAAGTAAATAGATTGTGGACCTAAACAAGAACAGCTTTATCTCGCTCTTTCAATGTACGAATTATAGCCCACAAGAATCATAATAGAATATAGCCTAGCAAAACTACTTACGATGAAGTCTTAACGGTCTTAAGACCATGAATCCTAAGTTAGTGAAAATTATTGTAAATGACTTGCTTGCGCTCTTTTTATTAGTTTAACATACACACAACTAGTGCTTTACGAACACAAAAAAGAAGAATAAATCTTACCATACAATTATTAAATCAAATCTTATTATTTGGAGCCTCCTCCACAAACAGTATACAATAAAATCAAACCCTAATCTAAAATCAAAAAACAGGATCAAGAGCTAGGGTGTATAAAACGACTAATACAAAGGAAGAAAAAACAGAAAATACCAATATTTAGTCGTTATAGACCAATCCGGTGATAGTTAAAGTACATTATTTTACTCTACCGCCCGTTTTGCAAAATACCGACTCTCAAGTCATCTCGAGCTTTAGTATATCACAACCGTATTTTGCCATCCAAATTCAAGATTAATGCAAAGGTTCTAGAATAATAAAACACAATACAATGGTTTCATGATTTAAATAAATAACTCAGATCAAAAAAAAAATAAATCTTTTAGCGACTATAAGTTTTGAGCACTAAAGAAAATAAGTCTCCTTAACAAATAATTATAATACTTAAATGAATAAATACGCCCTAATAACATGGCATCTAGAACAAAAAGGTTTTGTTCTCATTAAAATTAATAAAGCACCTACAAAAAAAAAATAAAATAAAATAAATAAATAAAAATTAAAACAAGAAAAAAATGGAAGTGAGATGTAACAAAACTGCAACTATTACAGTTAAGGAACAGTAGTAGTAGATACTTAACCCTTAAATTAAAACACTTAACGTATTCATACTTTTCGAAACAGTGTAAGACTCATACCTCGAACTGTTAAGCTAGTTCAATATTAAATGCAAGAAAAATGGGGAGAATAATGATATAAAATATTACCATCCATCAATTATAAGAAATTAGAAACGAAGTTTTGTTAGTTTAAGCAATGAGTTTGGAAATATAAAAATCTAACATAGTCACTAAAAAGTAGAAAGGTATAAAGGTTGACAGTTTAAAATATATGAAAGCAATCAATTCTAAAGTGAAAAATCAATGTCCGATCGATTTCCCTGTTAAAATTAAGAGAACTTGTTAAGGACAATAATACAGTCTATCTCGTTTTAAGCGTAAAGCCTAATCAAAATAGCTAACTACATAACATAAAATGTTTAAAAATCTAAAGAATACTAAGTTGAGAAAACGATTAAATATAACACAAATTAAGATAGGGTATCATACAACGTCAATAGAAGAATTTTTGAAGTCAGTAAATGAGTACAAAACACATTCTTTATACATTTTTATCGTAGGTAGCATACTGAGAAGGAGTTGGTAAAACCCGTTTATAAAAAAATCAAGCTGCTAAGAACATCTTACTGTTTTCATTTTCTTTATTTTAGAAACTGATTTGATATGTTAGTATGAAATAAATTATTATTGAGATAGAATGGAATCCAATATATGGGGATTAAAAAAATAAATAATAATCACAATAAACGATAAAGTATAAATATTTA
Source organism: Scaptomyza flava (assembly GCA_030179655.1). Lineage (NCBI taxonomy): Eukaryota > Metazoa > Arthropoda > Insecta > Diptera > Drosophilidae > Scaptomyza > Scaptomyza flava. The sequence goes on along the minus strand of JARNME010000029.1, from coordinate 26,901,572 downwards.
GATCAAAATTACTTTGTTAAAACATGATTTATTTTACCAGCTACACGAACTTCGTTAAGCTTTCAAGTGAGTACTAGAACTTAGGCTTATAATATTGACTTAAAAAAGCTTTTTATAAAGCCGAAACAAAATCATGGAGTATGACTTGTGTGTTCTACCGGCTATAACTATATGTCATTAATCTTAATGTTCGGTAATTGTGTTTTCTAAGCGGAACAAGCTTAATATATATCTCAGATTTAACATACTGCAAAAATCTATAAAAACAAATAAAAAAATTCTATATATATGAAATAAAATTAAAACATACCCATAAGAAAAACATAATTTGATAGTTTATTAACAAAGTACACCAATATAAAAAATGTTCATTGGTTTATTAAAAATTTATACTAATTAGCTCTATAAAAGTAACAGAAGTCAGTCCAATAATCAAAACAGATGTGTGTATGCAAATAAAGGTTAGAAACGTAAGTAGCAAACAAGTTGGGTGTGCGTTAGAAGGAGGAACAATCAATTAACATACCACCTGCATTTCATAGACGCTCGTGCATAGAATCGCATAGGGGAGCGTGTTTTAATATAATAATACAAGCAGGATCACTTTCCCCTATAACACTTTCGCCCTCTAACACTTACTCTCTGTAATACTAACTCTCTCTTTCTCCCTCTAACACTTTCCCCTTCTTACAACTTCCCCCTATAATATTCCAAACTAAATCTGCAAGTCTCAATACTCTTGTGTTGATCTTGCTGCTGCTGCTGCGAAAAAATTCCCATCCCTTGCTTACATAACACTCACGAATGTTGTTGTTCTTGTTGTTGTTGGTGTTGCTTTTGATCATAACAATGCGGCCTACGAATGTACTGCCCTTTGACTAGCGTACTTCAAACAAGCACAATCTTGTCTCAATCCTTTTATTCTTTGATCACTGGTTTTCACAAACATTCATTGTTTATGTTTTGCCTGCAGGTGTGCAAGGCAACGCACGTCAAACAGGCGCCCTCTCGACTCTCTCTTATCTACTTATTCATAGCTAAGAAACCTGCTCACAGTTGACTCTCTCTCTTGTATCTACTAACTTGTAGCTAAGAAACCTGTGCACACTTGACTCTAGCATTTAATAGTTTCATTGGCAATGTACTTTGCTCACTGAACCTCACGGACGGTGATACCTATAACACATTAGCCAACTAATGTACTTGACCTTTGACTAGCGCACTTCAAGCATGCACAAACTTGTCTCTAAGTCTTCCTCCCTCTTACACTTTCTTGCACACAGTCTCCTTCTAACACTTTCCCCCTCTAACTCTTTCCTTCTTTAACACCTTCTCCCTATTACACTTTCCCACTCTATCCCTTCGCCCTCTTACACCTTCTCCCTCTAACACTCCTCCTCTTACACCTTCTCCATCTAACTCTTTATAATCTAAATGTACAAGTATCAATACTCTTGTTTAAAAATAATGTGCTGATCTTGCTGCTGCTGCCGCTGCGAAAGAAAATTCCCATCCTTGCACACATAACCCCCCACGAAGGTTTTTGTTGTTGTTGTTGCTGTTGACAATATCAATGTACGTGTGCAGCGCAACGTACTTAAAACAGGAGCACACTTGACTCTAACACTAATTGGTTTAATAGTTAAAACTGATCCTCTCATTCACACAGTCATAAAGATCAACGTATTGATCCTGCCGCTGCTGCTGCTGCTGCGTAGGAAAATTTGCATCCCTTGTTCACAGAACCCCATGAATCTTTATGTTCTTGTTGTTGTTGTTGTTGCTGTTGACCATAATAAAAGCGGGTTATATATAATATCAAAGGTTAGAAAGGGATGGCGCTAAATATTTAAAAATCAAGCCCAAAGGATTGGAAAATAGTTTTCATATTAAGGACGGTGGGGACCAATCAAAATCGTATAAGTGGCGTGGCTTATTAAATTAATACAAGCAGGATCACTTTCCCCCTCTAACACACATTCTCCTTCTAACACTTTCCCCCTATTACTCTTTCCCCCTCTTACACACATTCTCCTTTTAGCACTTTCCCCCTCTAGCTCTTTCCCCTTCTAAGCAAGAGTATTGATCCTGCCGCTGCTGCTACTGCTGGTGCTGCGTTCGCAGAACCCCAGTACATCGAACAAGCGTTCGCTTTTCTCTATTATCTATCCTTTCTTCCTTTGCACACTGCTACTCATGATCATAAACATTCATTTTTTGACGTGTGTTGCAGGTTCATAATGCCACACGTCAAAGAGGCGCCCTCTCGATTCCAGATCCTTTGATCACTACTACTCATGGCCATAAACATTCATTCATTATTGCGTGCTTTCAGGTTAACAATGCAACGCACGTCAAACAGGCGCCCTCTCGACTCTCTCTTATCTATCCTTTCTTCCTGTGCAAATTATTAGGTTCTGTACTATCCTCCAGTCCTTCGCTGCAGGTTTCCAGTAAGGTAACTTCTCTCCTTGGTGTGTGAAGTGATTCCCTCGTTGATGCTAGAGGTGAAGCTAAGTGTCTTCGTGTTGATATTAACAGAAGATTACGGTGTGAAAGTTAACTGACTTCCTGTTGCTAGCCTCGGGCTTAGACAACAATTAAAGAATAATTGATATAACGAAAAGTTGCCGGAGCAGTATATTTTGCGTCTTATATGAATCGCGCTATGAGCTGAACTGATTATTCGAATACAATATACTTAGGTCTAAGGCCCCAGTTTGACGCTTGCATCACGCTACAATTTAGTGGTCGGCAAGCCGACTCAGCATAATCATAGGCAGCAACGGATAACTCTTGCGACAATACAAAGAGTTTCTGGTTACCGCCTCTGACCATTGCAACTTGGAATGCTGATGTAAACATTCTACTCAGCGATTTCAAAGGGCAACCCAACAAACAATTACTAACTTAACTTATGAGTTAACTACTCCCCCCTCAGGATCGTGACTGTCCTCGGTCAATTTGATGTTGTTGATGGCCGTCCTTATTTCCCTCGAATCTCGTCTTCTCCTTATTACTTGGAAAAGGAGCAGAGAAGTGGAAAGAATGATGCCGAATCCTACTCCAGCTGCGAGCACAATCTTGGGTGGCCAATTCGACTCCATTTCGTCTTTGAATCTTTGGATGGTCCTTAGATTTTGGTTGTTCATCCTGTGTAGTAATGGCATGCTCAAGATTGGATCATGGCTGATGATGTTTAAGAGGGGTGACCCTGCAATGCCTGGGGTCTTGGTTAAGGCTTCACGTTGGTTCACGTATTTGGTGCCGTTGATGATTGCGAGGCGCTCGAAGGTGACGAGGTGCGTGCCGTTTGTTGATATCTCTGGGCCGTCGTCGGCGCTGACTTTTGCCGGGCTTTCGTAGATAATTATTATGCCCTGGTCTACATACGTCATTGGCTCCAGGTGGCTGGGCTGCGAATGACAGAGCGCAGTGCTGCCAGCGTGCAGTGCCCGAGCGCAGGTGTCGTGTGCCGCTAGCTTGCAAACGTGGAGTAGGTAGTTGTGGTGCACTCCGTGACTGCTAGGATATCGTCTGCGCATTCGGCCACGGTGTTGTCTTGTAGTTGCAATATTGTATGGTAGTGTGATACGGGAAAAATGGTGACCTTTTTACAAATAAATTTTATTCTAGGGTATGCGATTAGGATATGAATGGTGCTTTCGGACTGCAATATCTTAATGGTAGATGCCTCCATTAGGCTAACTATAGGGACATCGATAGTGTGTTCAACCAAAGACTTCAAATCATCGTGGTCAAAAATGGTAGGATTTATTATATTTGATTTAGCCAAAGTGACTGCTAACATTAAATTCTGGATTTCTGTTATTAGCATTCTGTTTCTCGCGAACAGTGCTTCATACAAGTGAGGGGTGCCAACAAAATCGTTTTTTTTTTTAGCCTTTATTATTTGGTTGATGGTGTCAGTAAGTTTATTGATTTGCTTTTGAGTCTCTGAGTTTATTACTACCTGCTTATTGTTTGACTCTATCAATTGGAATTCGGACATTTTTATTTTTTCGAAATCTGCGGCATCTGGGGTGCCTGCTACCATCTTTAGAGCTGTGCCGAGGAAGTCTAGACTTCTGGCTATTCTATGGTGGACTTTTAAAACGGACAATAAACTCCTAATGTGATCTGTATCAACATCTAATAGTTTTCTCATGTGTGACTGTGGGAACAGCTTGGCTAATTTTTCTGTATGGTCTACGATTTCATTGAACTCAGACAGGTTGCTTGAATGTCTCAAGAAGTCCCGCTGTTCTCATACTATCGCATCGCCGTCAATTAGAGGGATTTAAGTAGAATGTGAGTAATCGGTAATCCGAGCGTTTGCTACTACCACTATTAGCATAACCGTAATCGCAATCCTGCAAAGCGAAAGGAAAATAAGAGAAAATAAAACTGTGCGTCTAATTTATATTACTAATCTATTTGGTGGTGAATAAAAATTTTAAACTCTACTTGAGGTTGTCCTTGTGGACCACCCTCCCCTTTACAAGAACAGACGTTCCTAGGTCTGCTTGTATTGTTGCCTCCGAACATAGAGGGGATAACTTATTTCCCAGCCTCTTGTTTTGTTTTACGAACACCTTTTCACCTACGTCAAAAACTCTATTCTGTCTGTTTGCGTTACATCTCTCAACGTTATTGTTTTCGGCCTTTACAAGTTTTTCTTTTACGGCTTGTCGTAGATTGTTGGATGCCGCGTGTATGATTTCGATTGGTTTTTGGTCGGTGACTGAGTGGAGTGTTTTATTGTACTCTACTGTTGCCCTCATGATAAGTTCGGTCGTGTCGTCGATTTTCTTGTCCATTTTTAGGCACCGTGCTATTTCAGCTAGGGTGCTATGGAAACGTTCAACCTGCCCATTTGAGATGCTGTGTCAATGTCGTATCCGTTTTTGAGGAGCGATGTTATCGTTTCCGATTTAAAGGCTGCCTCGTTGTCGCAGTAAATGGTTTTGATGTTTGGGAATAGATTTACCAATTGCATTATGGAGGGTTTGACGTCAACAATTGTACGAGACGTTATTGGCTGTACAACAGCAAATTTTGAGAACTTGTCAATGCAAGTTAGAAATTGCTTTTTATCTGTATTAAAGACGTCAATATGAAGCATTTCTCCCGGGTAAGAGGGAATTGGTGTTACTCCAAGCTCTTGTTTTTTGGGGTGCCTGTCGTATTTTGCTTTGGTGCAAGTTTTGCAGTTCGCAACGACCTCATTTGCTAGCTTGCTCATTTTTGGAAAATAATAGTCGCGAAGGACTTGCTTGGCATCTCTTGGGCTGCTCTATGCGCGCGGTTGTGCTCGGCAGTTATTATTTCCCTTTGCTCGACTTTGTCGGTTATATCGGATACAAAGTTTTTGCAGTGCCAGAATTTTGTTGCTGGGAAATGTAACTCAAGTTTTGCTGCCAAAGAGTATAAAATTTCGTTTTACCTCTTTATTTATTAGCTGTGCGCTTTCTTGGTCATGGGACATAATTATTTTGTTGGTCACTAGAGTCAGCTTACGCTCGACTACATCGTAATAGTCCATTAGACTTAGGTCGCCTTGCCTGACCATATCTAGCGCTTGGCGCAAGGTACGTAGCGACGTCCTATCTGCGTATGTGCAGTCTAATCTTGCTATTATGGCGTCGAAATTCAGTACAGTATTATGCGATACTAACAAACCCCTTGCTGGCCCTCTGATTTTGTTTCTAATAATAGCCACAGCCTGATAGTGGGAGCTGCTGCCATTGTGTGGCATGAAAAGCTCGTACGAGTCTGTAGCCGATTGTCGCCAAGATACGTATTCGTCCTGCGCTCCGTCGAAGTCAGGAATGGATTTAATAATGTCAAGTGGAACATCGCACTTAACTGTTGGGTCGACAACAATTCTTTGATATGCCTCTACCTGAGGGGCATCTATGCGCAAGTTGTTGACTCTTTCTTCAACAACTTTAATCTGCGCTTGAAACTCCTTTTGCTGTTGCGCTATTGCTTGGGTGACTGCGGCTGTTATTAATTCTTTAACGCTTTCAGCGTTCATGATTGGTTCGTCTAAGTACTGTTGTTGCGTATCGTTTTCGGGTTGTGAACCCCAGCTGCCTTCACTGTCGTATTCTACTTTAATGTCCCTAAATGGTCCTGCCCAACTCATCAATCATATGATTGGGGTGATACCTTTCACTTGTATGGGTTATATCTGGCCGATTATTTTAAATCGGTAGCACATGAAAAGTAGTTGCACATATTTGTACTTTTTTTTTTTTTTTTTTTTTTTTTTTTTTTTTATTTTAATGTATTTGACCAAAAACACAGTTAGTTTTTATTACAACACAGTGATCTTCATTAGTAAATTCGGCAAGCCTGGTTGACTTCAGGCGTAGTTGTAGGTCTTGTGGATTAGGTTGACTTCCTTTGGATCGTCACCAGGCTATTGTATTAGGTTTCCAAATGACCTGCGCTTAAGTCTTCTAACGACTCTTCTCCCCGCAAGCTCTCTAGCCAGCCGGCTTCGGTGCCGCTGCAAACGTGCGTTGTATCTGATGGAATAAGCTCCAACTTGGCTTTCTATGGTAGTCAATCTGAGGTCATTGTGCAAGGTTGAATTTCGTACGTACCAGGCAGCACCAGTTATTCGACGCAAAGCCAAATTCTGGAGTGTCTGGATACGTCGTCGACTTGTCCGACACGCAATGCCCCAAATCTGTATACCATATCTCCAAGTCGGAGCAACCAAAGTGTTGTACACTGCCCGTTTGCAGCGCAGCGGCAAGGCGCTATTGGCGTTTATCATCCAATTAACTTTTGACAGCTTGCACCGACATTGCTTAAGGAGCCCATCAAAGTGAGAGCGAAAACAGAGCCTTTTGTCCAATGTGATCCCCAGGTATCGAGCATGATTTTCAGGCTGCAAGGGACTCCCATCAAGCCAGACTGCCGGTGCTTCTCCACGTCTCAGTGTAAAGTTGACAGCTTGGCTCTTCGAGGCGTTGAGCTTGATGTTCCACCTGCGAGCCCAGCTCTCAAGGATGTGGATATACTCCTGGGCTCCGTCAGCAGCCTCGTACTCGCAAGAGGCAGAGTGGAATACTGCCACGTCGTCAGCAAATGTGGCAATGAGAAAATTACCTGGTGAGGCGAGGTCTTCAAGATCATCAGGAGTGGGTATGTCCGCCGTGTACAGGTTGTATAGAAAAGGGCCCAGTACGCTGCCTTGCGGAACGCCCGCCTTCATTTCCCGCGTGGTAGAGATCGCAGCCCTCACCTTGACTTCAAACCTGCGTTCCGTTAGGTATGAACGCATTAGCATGAAATAGGGAGCTGGGAGGCGCGTTTTTATTTTTTGAAGCAGACCTCTAATCCAGACGCGGTCGAACGCCTGCTGGACATCCACAAAGATACCATAGCAATAGCTCTTGTCATCGAATGCCTTAAGTATGTGGTTAACCACTCTGTGAACCTGTTCAATTGCACCATGCCCTCTCCTGAACCCAAATTGGTGGTCAGGAAGAATGTTCATATTATCCATAAGCCTAACAAGCCGTGCAGCAATAAGCCTCTCCCAAACCTTAGACAGAGATGGCAAGAGGCGGTCGTTATATTGGTCGTTTGATGATATTACCATCGTCATATTCCGGAAGCCCACGTCATATGCACGATTATACACAAGATGCCATGTCATATGTTCGTCATTACGGCCGTCCATATTTGTTCATAACATTTACTTGCAATCCAAAATGGGCTGATGTGTATAATTGCTTATTTGATGGTCAGGTGCCAACAGATCGACACGATTTAACCGTTCGCATATTCCACCAAAAATTGAAAAATTTGATATATCTGATTGTCAAGCTACGTGTACTTGGAGAAGTGCGCTGCTACATGTTTACAATTGAATTGCAAACAAGTAAGAAGGCTCTAGTCGGGAGAGCCCGACTAGACGATACCCTGAACCCATTTGCAATATATAAATTCAATTTATAATTGACTTAGGTATACTGACTTAACTTCAATCGATTAAGCTCGATATCTCCGGTGTTTCTCAACCGATTTGGACGAAATTTTCAGAAAAGTTCTATCATTACCCATTACGTCAAACCTCATTTTTAGATTTTCCAAATTCGATATTTTTTGTTATCGATATCATGTGTATATCGGAAACCAGAATAGTTTTCGATAATTTGAAGCAAACTGGTTCTGCTTATGGTATAGGAGAACTTAAATACAAAATCAGAAGTCTCTAGCTCTTGTAGTCTCTGAGATCCACGCGTTCATACAGACGGACAGACGGCAGACGGACAGACAGACGGACATGGCTATATCGTCTCGGCTGTTGATGCTGATCAAGAATATATATACTTTATAGGGTCGGAGATGCTTCCTTCTGCCTGTTACATACTTTTCCACAAAACCATTATATTATTTACCCATTTTATGGGTTAAGGGTATAAAAAGAGGCTTGCTGCACGCTCACATTTTGATATGGTTGGTACGGAATATAACACCAGATATAATTGATAGTGTTATATCGGCCGAAATTCCAGATCAAACCATCGATCCACAATTATTCGCTGTTATCACGAAAAATATGATACAAGGTCCCTGCGGTGAAATTGCTGAAACAATACACGGTGATGATGGACATCCACAGTATCGTCGACGATCAGCTCAAGATAATGGTAAAACTACTTCTATTAAAATCGTGAACCACGACATTGAAGTTGATAATCGATGGATAGTGGCGTATTATCCGTTGCTATTAAAAATTTTCAATTCTCACATTAATGTCGAATATTGCAATTCAGTCAAATCAATAATATACATATGCAAGTATGTTAACAAAGGTTGTGATATGGCTGTTTTCGGATTGTACTTTGTTAGCTTTGGATTTGAATGTAATTGCAGAACAAGAACTTTTGTAAGGTATGCAATATTTTATTTTGTTTAGGTATGCAATATTTTTATTTTGTTTAGGTATGCAATAGGAATTTTATTTAGGTATGCAATAGAAATTTTTATTTAGGTATGCAATAGAAATTTTCTTTAGGTATACAATAGAAATTTTTCGTTGCAAAAGTATGCAACGTTTTATTTTTATTTCTTTTTTTGGGGGGGTAAATTTAATGTATTGGACCAAAAACACAGTTAGTTTTTATTACAACACAGTGATCTTCATTAGTAAATTCGGCAAGCCTGGTTGACTTCAGGCGTAGTTGTAGGTCTTGTGGATTAGGTTGACTTCCTTTGGATCGTCACCAGGCTATTGTATTAGGTTTCCAAATGACCTGCGCTTAAGTCTTCTAACGACTCTTCTCCCCGCAAGCTCTCTAGCCAGCCGGCTTCGGTGCCGCTGCAAACGTGCGTTGTATCTGATGGAATAAGCTCCAACTTGGCTGTCTATGGTAGTCAATCTGAGGTCATTGTGCAAGGTTGAATTTCGTACGTACCAGGCAGCACCAGTTATTCGACGCAAAGCCAAATTCTGGAGTGTCTGGATACGTCGTCGACTTGTCCGACACGCAATGCCCCAAATCTGTATACCATATCTCCAAGTCGGAGCAACCAAAGTGTTGTACACTGCCCGTTTGCAGCGCAGCGGCAAGGCGCTATTGGCGTTTATCATCCAATTAACTTTTGACAGCTTGCACCGACATTGCTTAAGGAGCCCATCAAAGTGAGAGCGAAAACAGAGCCTTTTGTCCAATGTGATCCCCAGGTATCGAGCATGATTTTCAGGCTGCAAGGGACTCCCATCAAGCCAGACTGCCGGTGCTTCTCCACGTCTCAGTGTAAAGTTGACAGCTTGGCTCTTCGAGGCGTTGAGCTTGATGTTCCACCTGCGAGCCCAGCTCTCAAGGATGTGGATATACTCCTGGGCTCCGTCAGCAGCCTCGTACTCGCAAGAGGCCGAGTGGAATACTGCCACGTCGTCAGCAAATGTGGCAATGAGAAAATTACCTGGTGAGGCGAGGTCTTCAAGATCATCAGGAGTGGGTATGTCCGCCGTGTACAGGTTGTATAGAAAAGGGCCCAGTACGCTGCCTTGCGGAACGCCCGCCTTCATTTCCCGCGTGGTAGAGATCGCAGCCCTCACCTTGACTTCAAACCTGCGTTCCGTTAGGTATGAACGCATTAGCATGAAATAGGGAGCTGGGAGGCGCGTTTTTATTTTTTGAAGCAGACCTCTAATCCAGACGCGGTCGAACGCCTGCTGGACATCCACAAAGATACCATAGCAATAGCTCTTGTCATCGAATGCCTTAAGTATGTGGTTAACCACTCTGTGAACCTGTTCAATTGCACCATGCCCTCTCCTGAACCCAAATTGGTGGTCAGGAAGAATGTTCATATTATCCATAAGCCTAACAAGCCGTGCAGCAATAAGCCTCTCCCAAACCTTAGACAGAGATGGCAAGAGGCTGATCGGTCGATATGACTCAGGGTCATCCTCCGGCTTACCCGACTTATGAATCATGTGGATCCTTGCTAACTTCCACTGGGCAGGAAAGTGCTGGGTTCTTAGTATAGCGTTGAAAATCAACGTTATAAAGAGAAGCGCTCGAATTGGCAGGGCCCTCAGGGTGGTGTGGCAAATACCGTCATGGCCAGGAGCCTTAGAACTAGGAAGGATATTAATAGCTTCCTTGACCTCCTCCACTCTGATGGGGTTGATGGGCAAAGACATCTGCAGAGGAGTCTCCAGTGCTTGGGCGGTCTCATTAAGGCTATTCTGATCAGCTAGGTCAAGCGGCGTAAAGCGTTCTTCAAGGTGACTTGCAAACGTCTCAGCTTGCTCGTCGTCAGTTTGGCAGTGCCCGTTTCCAGGACAGCGAAGCGGTACAGTTCTCCAAGGTTGGCGCTTAAGGCTACGTGTGGCACGCCACAGAGAGTAACCAGCATCACATGTGTAATCCATACTCTCTAACCTTCTAGTAAAAGTTTCACTTTTAAGCCTGCGTAGTGCCTCCTTAAGCTCCCTCTCAGATCTTCGCCATACTGCCTTGTCTTGAGGGCTATGCGTTGTCTGGTATCTGTGTCTGTTTTGCCTCTTGATTCTGAGCAAGTTTGCTATATCCGCTGGGAGTCTGTTTCCAGAATTATCCTGGCGTCTTACCATAGGGGGCGGGGTGGTTTCAGCTGCAGCCGACCGGATCTTGGCGATTAGCAAATCAATGGAATTTTCAACATCCAATCCAGTGTTGATGGTAGTGTTAAGCTCGATACTTTCGCCAATCCGTCTCTGAAACTCCTCAATGTTGGTACGTGCGTTGATGAGCCTTGGTGGTCCACTGACCATTCTTGCACTGCTATCCAAAGTAACTATCAGGGCAAGGTGGTCACTAGGGAGGTCCCAATCATCAGATATGGAAAGAATCTGGTCTGGAATCCCCTGGTATATGGCAAAGTCAATGCAGGAAGGAGTACCTCTTGTTCCATAAGGGTACCTTGTTGGTGATCCCGTTGCAAGGATCTTTGCTTGTCTACGAGACAGGCTCCCAGCAAGCTGTATGCCTCGTGCATTGCTGCTTCGTCCACCCCACAGCCAATGATGAGCGTTCCAATCTCCACCCACCAAGTACTTGTTACCAGCCGAGTTAAGAATATTATTAAAATCATTAATCAATATCCTCTCATTTGGCCTGCAATAGATTGCTCCAAAAACCACATCTCCAGCATCTGTCGAAACTCTAACCGTTGAATACTGGTAAGCCCGATTAACTAAAGTCAACTGAGGGAAATGTATCAGATTGCTCCGAACGAGTACAGCGCAGCCCCCTGCAGCTGTACGATTATCAACCCAATGTACTGGGTACACCTCGAAGCCAAATATTCTTGGAAATGATAAGCCATTCGTCCTGGTTTCTGACAGGAGGATGACCTTGATGTCATGTTTTCGTACTAGAGCTTCAAGCTCTAGTACTTTACCTGAAATGCCGTTGGCATTCCAGATAAGAACCTTTAGTGGTGAATTCATTTTGACAGCAACGCGGTCATAAGCGTGAGGATTTGCTGTTGCATCCCCAAAACTTGCTGCTGCATATCTGCCATTTTTATTTCTGTTTCTATTTATGATTTGGCATGAAGTCTTTAGTTGAACTTACATGTTTGATTGTGGGTTCTTATTAATTATAAAAACGTTGGTTCTTATTAATTATAAAAACATTGGGCGCCAATTATTAGGTTCTGTACTATCCTCCAGTCCTTCGCTGCAGGTTTCCAGTAAGGTAGCTTGCACACTGCACCTCATGACCATAAACAGGTTTACAATGCCACGCACGTCAAACAGGCGCACAATTGACTCTAACACTAGTTAGGTAAATAGCCAAATCTGTTCCTCTGATCACCTGCTTGCAGGTGTATAATGCAACGCAGGTTTAACAGGTGCGCACTTGACTCCAAATCCTATGACCACTGAATCTCACAGATGCTGCTGGTAAAGTGGTGGCCTAGGAATGTTAATCCTTTGTTCTCCACCCTAGTCTTATCAAAGGAGGGACACGAACATGGAAAAAAAGGGTCATAAATTATCATATTGTAGGGGTCAAAAAAAGGGTAAAAAAAAAAAAAAAAAAAAAAAATTTAATGGGGTCATAAATTGTCGGCATCCCTTTGGGGTAGAACCCCCAGTTACCTACTACTCGCAGTTGTTGCAGAATTTTTGCTAGAGTCTTCTTTGCTTACTGGGCAACTTGCGGAGCTATGCAGTTCCCCACAGTATACGCATACCGAGCGCATTGTACAGTAGGCTTTTGTGTGGCCGTTCTCTTGGCAGTTCATACATTGTACCGGACCGTTTCGTTTGTGCGGCTCTTCTACGGTGATCCTTCGGTGAAGTAAAAGCTGAAGTTTGTATATTGAGTGCACCTCGTTTTTTTAAGCATCTTCGTTTCTGGTTCAAGTTCTATTTTAAAAAGTGGTTGTGGCATCCTGTTCCTGTTTAAGATGTTTATGACGGTTTTTGCTCGAAATCCTTTCTCCTGCAGCGCCTGTTTTATTTCTTCTCGTGTTACATCAGGTTCTATGCCTTTTATTACGACCTGCAGGCCCTTGCAGCTTTTTAATTGATACGTTGAAAAGTTGCGAACATACAGACGAACGGACGGACAGACGGACGGACACCATGACAGACATTGCACAAACCCAATATACTCTTTTAATTCGGTAGCGAGCATAAAAATTAAAAAAAAAGAATTAAGACAAAATTTAAAAAAAAAAAATATAGTGGCGCATAGTTAAGACTATGATACCCTTCTCACAGCCAAATCAATACTCCCCCCTCTTATGTTTCTGTGCAGTTGTTGATAATTTTTCGCTAATATTTTTACTCTTGAGCGTCATTTACTTGTTCGTTTTCGACAAAAACAACATATTGACATGTAGGTACTTGACAGTGCACGACCGAGAGAACAATTGATAGTACGATATGGTAAATTTGTATGGTGTCGTAGAATGCTCCGATCGAAATGAAATTTCATAGTGAACAAACACGACATGATCTAAGCAAGCAATGAAAGCTTCATCAAGATCGGTTCAGCAGTTTGGCCGGAAATCGTGTTGATATTGTAAATTTATATGGTGGCTATATCGTAGAATGCTCCGATCGGGATGAAATTTCATAGTGAACAAACCCGACACTACTCCCCCCTCTTATGTTTCTGTGCAGTTGTTGGTAATTTTTCGATAATATTTTTACTCTTGAGCGTCATTTACTTGTTCGTTTTCGACAAAAACAACATATTGACATGTAGGTACTTGAAAGTGCACGACAGAGACAACAATTGATAGTACGATATGGTAAAATTATATGGTGGCTATGTCGTAGAATGCTCCGATCGAAATAAAATTTCATAGTGAACAAACCCGACATGATCTAAGCAATCTGTGAAAGTTTCATCAAGATCGGTTCAGCAGTTTGGCCGGAAATCGTGTTGATATGGTAAATTTATATGGTGGCTATATCGTAGAATGCTCCGATCGGGATGAAATTTCATAGTGAACAAACCCGACATGATCTAAGCAATCTGTGAAAGTTTCATCCAGATCGGTTCAGCAGTTTGGCCGGAAATCGTGTTGATATTGTAAATTTGTATGGTGGCTATATCGTAGAATGCTCCGATCGGGATGAAATTTCATAGTGAACAAACCCGACATGATCTAAGCAATCTGTGAAAGTTTCATCCAGATCGGTTCAGCTGTTTGGCCGGAAATCGTGTTGATATTGTAAATTTGTATGGTGGCTATATCGTAGAATGCTCCGATCGGGATGAAATTTCATAGTGAACAAACCCGACATGATCTTAGCAATCTGTGAAAGTTTCATCAAGATCGGTTCAGCAGTTTCGCCGGAAATCGTGTTGAAACAGACAAACGGACAGACGGAAATCAATTCCTGAGCTCGTCCTGATCATTTTGATATATAGTTTATGGGGTCTCCCATCATTCCTTTAAGGCGTTACAGATTCATGACAAAGTCAATATGCCCTGTGAAGGGTATAAAAAACAAAAAAGAAGGCTCTAGTCGGGAGAGCCCGACTAGAAGATACCCTAAAAACCAGTTGCAATAAATAAATTAGATTTATCTAACACTTTGGTATACTGACTTAGCTTCAATCGATTAAATCGGTGTCTCCGGTGTTTCTTATCCGATTTGGTCGAAAAGTTCAGAAAAGTTCTGTCGTTACCTATTACTTCAAATCTCATTTTTGTATATTCCAAATTCGATATTTGTTGTTATCGATATTATGTGTGTATCGGAAACCAGAATAGTTATCGATAATTCGAAGCAAACTTGTTCTGCTCATGCTATAGGAGAACTTATATCCAAAATCTGTATTCTGTAGCTCTTGTAATCTCTGAGATCCACGCGTTCATACAAACAGACAGACAGACGGACACACGGACATGGCTGTATCGTCTCGGCTGTTGATGCTGATCAAGAATATATATACTTTATAGGGTCGGAGATGCTTCCTTCTGCCTGTTACATACTTTTGCACAAAACCATTATTCCCTTATTTACCCATTTTATGGGTTAAGGGTATAAAAATATACTTGCTACGGAAAGTGAAGCTAGAAATTATCACATCCAGTCTCTAGCCAGTTAAGGGAACAGTCAAAAATAAAACAAGTGGAAACGTTGCAGTCGGACGCAACCGACTGCGGTATACTCGATACCAGTATTAAAAATTTTGATGCCCATCCATGTGGGATGTTAATTGCTTTCTTCATACCAAATTTGGTGACTCTAGCTCGAAGTTTGTATAAAGTGGGGAAAGGGGGGCTGGGGGCGGTATGGGTGGAATTGCATCCAAATTTTTGATGCAGATCTTTGTAGAATGTCAATTGCTATCTTCATAACAAATTTGGTGACTCTAGCTCAAAGTTTGTAAAAGTGGGGAAAGAGGGGCTGGGGGCAGTATGGTTGGGCGTGGCATTCAAATTTTTGCTGCACATCCTTGTGGAATGTCAAATGCTACCTTCATACCAAATTTGGTGACTCTAGCTCAAAGTTTGTATAAAGTGGGGAAAGGGGGGCTGGGGGCGGTATGGTTGGGCGTGGCATCCAAATTTTTGCTGCAGATCCTTGTGGAATGTCAAATGCTACCTTCATACCAAATTTGGTGACTCTAGCTCAAAGTTTGTATAAAGTGGGGAAAGGGGGGCTGGGGGCGGTATGGTTGGGCGTGGCATCCAAATTTTTGCTGCAGATCCTTGTGGAATGTCAAATGCTACCTTCATACCAAATTTGGTGACTCTAGCTCAAAGTTTGTAAAAGTGGGGAAAGAGGGGCTTGGGGCAGTATGGTTGGGCGTGGCATTCAAATTTTTGCTGCCGATCCATGAGGAATGTCAATTGCTATCTTCATACCAAATTTGGTGACTCTAGCTCGAAGTTTGTAAAAGTGAGAAAAGGGGGGGGGGGGGGGGCTGGGGCGTTATGGGTAGGCATGGCATCCAAATTTTTGATGCAGATCTTTGTGGAATGTCAATTGCTATCTTCATACCAAATTTGGTGACTCTAGCTGAAAGTTTGTAAATGGTGGGGAAAGGGGGGCGGAATGGGTGGGCTTGGCTCCAAAACGTTGATGCAGATTTTTGAGGGTCACTGCCAGCTATCTTCCTACCAAATTTGGTGGCTCTAGCTCCACAACTCTGGAAGATACACGCATTCCCGTTTTTGACGAAGCGTTGGGGTGGATGGGGGCGGCTAGGGTAGGATCGGTGGGCGTGGCATCCAAACTTTTGATGCAGTTTTTAGGGGGTCATCATCACCTATCTTGGCACCAAATTTGGTGGCTCTAGCTCAAAAACTTTGGGAGATATAGCCATTTCTGATTTCAAAATGCGGGGGGCTGGGGGCGAAATGGGTGGGCGCGGCTCCAAAACTTTGATGCAGTTTTTTGGGGATCGCTACTAGCTATCTTCCCACCAAATTTGGAAGCTCTAGGTCCACAACTCTGGAAGATACACGCATTCCCGTTTTTGACGAAGCGTTGGGGTGGATGGGGGTAGCTAGGGCAGTGTCGGTGGGCGTGGCATCCAAACTTTTGATGCAGTTTTTAGGGGGTCATCATCACCTATCTTGGCACCAAATTTGGTGGCTATAGCTCAAAAACTGAGGGAGATATATGCTTTTTTGACTTTTAAATTCGGGGGGGCTGGGGGCGGAATGGGGGGGCGTGGCTCCAAAATTATTGATGCAGTTTTTTGGGGGTTGCTAGTAGCTATCTTCTTACCAAATTTGGTAGTTCTAGCTGTAAGGATGTGCGAAATATGTGGATTTATCGGTTTTGAGTTATCGAATTTATCGAATTGCCAGCCCCCCAGTTGTCGTAGAACCCCCATCTTGACACTTTAATTTACTATCCCATAGATAAAGAGAATTGGAAAGTTTCAAGTCTCTAGCTTGAAGGGTGTGGAAAAAACTTGCATACATACGGACGGACAGACGGACAGACGGACAGACACCATGACGGACATTGCACAAAACCAATATACTAGTTACCTTCGGTATCGAGTATAAAAATAAAATTTTGAAAGCTGTTTTTTTTTTTTCACTAAAAATATCTGTGTTTTTTTCGAGCGCGTTTCTTATTTTTTTTTTTTTGGGGGGGGTAAATTTAATGTATTGGACCAAAAACACAGTTAGTTTTTATTACAACACTGTGATCTTCATTAGTAAATTCGGCAAGCCTGGTTGACTTCAGGCGTAGTTGTAGGTCTTGTGGATTAGGTTGACTTCCTTTGGATCGTCACCAGGCTATTGTATTAGGTTTCCAAATGACCTGCGCTTAAGTCTTCTAACGACTCTTCTCCCCGCAAGCTCTCTAGCCAGCCGGCTTCGGTGCCGCTGCAAACGTGCGTTGTATCTGATGGAATAAGCTCCAACTTGGCTTTCTATGGTAGTCAATCTGAGGTCATTGTGCAAGGTTGAATTTCGTACGTACCAGGCAGCACCAGTTATTCGACGCAAAGCCAAATTCTGGAGTGTCTGGATACGTCGTCGACTTGTCCGACACGCAATGCCCCAAATCTGTATACCATATCTCCAAGTCGGAGCAACCAAAGTGTTGTACACTGCCCGTTTGCAGCGCAGCGGCAAGGCGCTATTGGCGTTTATCATCCAATTAACTTTTGACAGCTTGCACCGACATTGCTTAAGGAGCCCATCAAAGTGAGAGCGAAAACAGAGCCTTTTGTCCAATGTGATCCCCAGGTATCGAGCATGATTTTCAGGCTGCAAGGGACTCCCATCAAGCCAGACTGCCGGTGCTTCTCCACGTCTCAGTGTAAAGTTGACAGCTTGGCTCTTCGAGGCGTTGAGCTTGATGTTCCACCTGCGAGCCCAGCTCTCAAGGATGTGGATATACTCCTGGGCTCCGTCAGCAGCCTCGTACTCGCAAGAGGCCGAGTGGAATACTGCCACGTCGTCAGCAAATGTGGCAATGAGAAAATTACCTGGTGAGGCGAGGTCTTCAAGATCATCAGGAGTGGGTATGTCCGCCGTGTACAGGTTGTATAGAAAAGGGCCCAGTACGCTGCCTTGCGGAACGCCCGCCTTCATTTCCCGCGTGGTAGAGATCGCAGCCCTCACCTTGACTTCAAACCTGCGTTCCGTTAGGTATGAACGCATTAGCATGAAATAGGGAGCTGGGAGGCGCGTTTTTATTTTTTGAAGCAGACCTCTAATCCAGACGCGGTCGAACGCCTGCTGGACATCCACAAAGATACCATAGCAATAGCTCTTGTCATCGAATGCCTTAAGTATGTGGTTAACCACTCTGTGAACCTGTTCAATAGCACCATGCCCTCTCCTGAACCCAAATTGGTGGTCAGGAAGAATGTTCATATTATCCATAAGCCTAACAAGCCGTGCAGCAATAAGCCTCTCCCAAACCTTAGACAGAGATGGCAAGAGGCGGTCGTTATATTGGTCGTTTGATGATATTACCATCGTCATATTCCGGAAGCCCACGTCATATGCACGATTATACACAAGATGCCATATCATATGTTCGTCATTACGGCCGTCCATATTTGTTCATAACATTTACTTGCAATCCAAAATGGGCTGATGTGTATAATTGCTTATTTGATGGTCAGGTGCCAACAGATCGACACGATTTAACCGTTCGCATATTCCACCAAAAATTGAAAAATTTGATATATCTGATTGTCAAGCTACGTGTACTTGGAGAAGTGCGCTGCTACATGTTTACAATTGAATTGCAAACAAGTAAGAAGGCTCTAGTCGGGAGAGCCCGACTAGACGATACCCTGAACCCATTTGCAATATATAAATTCAATTTATAATTGACTTAGGTATACTGACTTAACTTCAATCGATTAAGCTCGATATCTCCGGTGTTTCTCAACCGATTTGGACGAAATTTTCAGAAAAGTTCTATCATTACCCATTACGTCAAACCTCATTTTTAGATTTTCCAAATTCGATATTTTTTGTTATCGATATCATGTGTATATCGGAAACCAGAATAGTTTTCGATAATTTGAAGCAAACTGGTTCTGCTTATGGTATAGGAGAACTTAAATACAAAATCAGAAGTCTCTAGCTCTTGTAGTCTCTGAGATCCACGCGTTCAAACAGACGGACAGACGGCAGACGGACAGACAGACGGACATGGCTATATCGTCTCGGCTGTTGATGCTGATCAAGAATATATATACTTTATAGGGTCGGAGATGCTTCCTTCTGCCTGTTACATACTTTTCCACAAAACCATTATATTATTTACCCATTTTATGGGTTAAGGGTATAAAAAGAGGCTTGCTGCACGCTCACATTTTGATATGGTTGGTACGGAATATAACACCAGATATAATTGATAGTGTTATATCGGCCGAAATTCCAGATCAAACCATCGATCCACAATTATTCGCAGTTATCACGAAAAATATGATACAAGGTCCCTGCGGTGAAATCAATCCAAATTCACCATGTATGATAGACGGCAAATGTTCAAAGCGTTTTCCAAGACAATTAATTGCTGAAACAATACACGGTGATGATGGACATCCACAGTATCGTCGACGATCAGCTCAAGATAATGGTAAAACTACTTCTATTAAAATCGGGAACCACGACATTGAAGTTGATAATCGATGGATAGTGGCGTATTATCCGTTGCTATTAAAAATTTTCAATTCTCACATTAATGTCGAATATTGCAATTCAGTCAAATCAATAATATACATATGCAAGTATGTTAACAAAGGTTGTGATATGGCTGTTTTCGGATTGGCTGCTGAAAATAGATATGATGAAATTTTGCAGTACCAAATGGGTAGATACATTAGTACTAACGAAGCTATTAGGCGAATTTTGTCGTTGCCAATACATGAAAGACACCCTGTTTTTACACGCAGTCCATCTTGAAAATTTGGTGGGCAGATAGATACTAGCAACTCCCAAAAATCTGCATCAAAAATGTTGGAGCCACGCCCACCCATTCCGCCCCGAGCCCCCCACATTTTAAAGTCAAAAAAGCTATTAGATTTGATGCCAAGATAGCCGATGATGACCCCCCAAAAACTGCATCAAAATTTTGGATGCCACGCCCACCAATACCACAATAGCCGCCTCCAGCTGCCCCAACGCTTCGTCAAAAACGGGAATGCGTGTATCTTCCAGAGTTGTGGAGCTAGAGCCACCAAATTTGGTAAGAAGATAGCTGGCAACAACCCCCAAAAATCTGCATCAAAGTTTTTGAGCCACGCTCACCCGTTTCGCCCCCCTTTCCCCTTTTAACTAGAGTCACCAAATTTGGTATGAAGATAGCAATTGACATTCCACAAAAATCTGCATCAAAAATTTGGATGCCAAACCCACCCATTCCGGCCCAGCCCCCCTTTCCCCACCTTTTACAAATTTTGAGCTGGAGTCAATAAATTTGGTATGAAGATAGCAATTTACATTTCACAAAGATCTGCATCAAAAGTATGGGTGCCACGCCCACCCATACCGAGCTAGAGTCACCAAGTTTGGTATGAAGATAGCTTGTGGCATTACCATCTGCATCCGAGAATCTTTAAGGCAGCGTACACCCCTGCCGCATCCGTACCCATTTGCAATCAGTCCTTTTTTTCAACCGGTTTTAAAACTGGTAACGAGTATACTGCAGTCGGTTGCGTCCGACTGCAACATTTCTACTTGTTTTATTTGCGATTGTTGTTGGTAAACGTACGAGGGACACAGTCATTTCCACATTTAAAAACTGTTGATGGTGAATTGTGTGTTACATATCATGATGCACGCCAACGGTTACGTTTGCTTGAAGATGATACGCATTGGGATGCTACGCTTCATGATGCATCAGTTTCAGCTCACCCAAATCAAATACGTATGTTATTCGCTATAATAATATAAACATGCTATCCATGAAACCCACTTGAATTATGGAATAAATATAAAGATTTCATATCAGAAGACATTTTGATTCGATTTCAACATCGTTCGATGGATCCTGAATTGGTAAATACATACGAAATGTATAATGAGGCTTTGGTGTTGATTGAAGATATTTGCCTTATGATTTCAAATAAAGAACTTGGACAACTAGGCATGATCCCACCTAATCGTCCAATGCACGATTTATTCGAGCAATAATTGCAACGCGAACATCAATTCGAAAGTGATTAATTACGTGCATTTGTGCAAACACACATTCCACAATTGAATGCACGTTGTCATTAACAACACTGGTGAATTCTATTTTTTGGACGCTCCTAGTGGCACTGGAAAAACCTTTCTCATTTCGTTAATCTTAGCAACCATAAGATCCGAACGAAAAATTTCATTGGCACGGCTTTTTCTGGTATTGCAGCTACATTATTGGACGGTGGCTGAACTGCACATTCCGCTTTAAAATTACCATTAAATATGCAAACGGTTGAGAGTCCAACGTGTAGTATTTCAAGAAATTCTGGAATGTCTAGAGTTTTGCAACAAGCAGCAATTATTTTATGGGATGAGTATCCGATGGCCCATAAAAACCTTTGGAAGCATTGAATCGTACACTACAGGATCTTCGTGGAAATCAACAGTTGTTCGGAGGTGCATTAATATTGCTATCTGGTGTTTTCGACAAACGTTGCCCGTCATTCTCAGATCGACTCCAGCGGATGAAATTAATGCATGTTTAAAAAGTACAGAAGCTGTCGCTCAACATAAATATGCGTGTGCGTCTTCAAAATGATCCATCAGCAAGTGAGTTTTCGAAGCAACTGCTGCAGATTGGCGATGGTAAAATTATAAGTGGTTTAAATGGCTTTATCACGTTAGCAAACAACTTTTGTACAATTATGCCATCAAAAGAAGAACTAATTGATCGCGTTTTTCCCAACATAGTTCAAAATTATACAAATCATGATTGGTTAAAAGAACGCGCAATTTTAGCACCCAAAAATTCAAATGTAAATGAAATAATATTTCATATTCAACTAAAATTTGCCAGACCAATCCAATGATACTTCTACAAATGAGGAAGACGCAGTAAATTATCCGGTTGAATTTTTGAATTCTTTGGAACCATCCGGTATGCCTCCGTATCTTTTGAATTTGAAAATTGGTTCATAGATCATACTCCTTCGGAATCTCAATTCACAAAAACTCTGTAATGGAATGAGACTTTCCGTGAAAAATTAAAGCCCAATTTGAACGAAGCAACAATTCTCACTGGCAAAGCAAAATGAGAAGTTCTACTTATACCACGGATTCCATTAATACCAACAGACATGATATTCAATTTAAACGTCTTCAATTTCCTGTGAGTTTATCTTTTGCTATAACCATTAATAAAGCTCAATGACAAACGCTTCAAGTATGTGGTGTGAATTTGGAGGAACCGTGCTTTTCGCACGGACAATTATACGTCGCATGTTCTAGACTGGGATCACTTACAAATTTATTTTTTCATGCACTACACAAACAAAAAAGTATTGTATACACTATTGTTTTGAATTGATTTTCTTTTTTCATTATTTCCAAATTAAAAACAAGTAAGAAGGCTCTAGTCGGGAGAGCCCGACTAGAAGATACCCTGAACCCAGTTGCAATAAATATGTAAATTAAATTTATAATTGACTTTGGTATACTGACTTAACTTCAATCGATAAAATTGGATATCTCCGGTGTTTCTTAACCGATTTGGACGAAATTTTCAGAAAAGTTCTATTATTACCCATTACTTCAAACCTCATTTTAAGATTTTCCAAATTCGATATTTGATTGTTATCGATATTATGTGTATATCGGAAACCAGAATAGTTTTCGATAATTTGAAGCAAACTTGTTCTGCTCATGGTATAGGAGAACTTAAAAACAAATGCAGAAGTCTCTAGCTCTTGTAGTCTCTGAGATCCTCGCGTTCATACAGACGGACAGACAGACGGACAGACGGACATGGCTAAATCGACTCGGCTATTGATGTTGATCAAGAATATATACACTTTATAGGGTCGGAGATGCTTCTTTCTGCCTGTTACATACTTTTGCACAAAACCATTATACCCTTATTTACACATTTTATGGGTTAAGGGTATAATAAAAAAAACAAGTTGGAAGGCTCTAGTCGGGAGAGACCGACTTAAAGATACCCTGAACCCAGTTGCAATAAATAAATAAAATTTATAATTGACTTTGGTATACTGACTTAACTTCAATCGATTAAACTCGATATCTCCGGTGTTTCTTAGCCGATTCGGACGACATTTTCAGAAAAGTTATATTGTCACTCATTACTTCAACCCTAATTCTTACATTTTTCAAATTCGATACTCTTTGTTGTCGATTGCATGTGTATATCGGAAACCAGAAAAGTAATCGATAATTGTAGCAGTATCTGGAGAACAACTTAGGAGAACTTATATACAAAATCTGAAGTCTCTAGCACTTGTAGTCCCTGAGATCCACGCGTTCATACAGACGGACAGACGGGCGGACAGACGGGCGGACAGACGGGCGGACAGACGGACATGGCTATATCGTCTCGGCTGTTGATGCTGATCCTTCTGCCAGTTACATACTTTTGCACAAAACCATTATACCCTTATTTACCCATTTTATGGGTTAAGGGTATAAAAATATCTGCTATCGAATCATCCTGTCACAAAATCATTTAAATACACATAGAGAAGAAACTTGTTGGTGTCAGAAAATTTCAGATTCGGTTGCGGTTATTTGCAGCGTTTTCACTTGTTTTGTTTGATTTGTGGATTAAAATCTATAAACACTTCTTAACTTACATTTCTATACTCACAAAAAGCTGCAGATAGTAAACCTTGAGAAGCTCTAGGAATCGCTCATACCGCTTGCGATGTACACAAAGAAGAACACCTCGCACAATTGTGTTGGTGAAAAGCACCGCCAGATACACGTTGCGTATGATGAAGTCAAGAGGTTCAGTACTCAGGTAGATGTCCACGTACTGAGTAACATTGATTAGAGCATATGGCGTAAGTGCCACATATCGTCTCCAATTGTGAACGAACAGATATGACCAGAACTTCATCAGCAATAGTGTGTTGCCAAATAAAGGCATCTCTGTAGCGGACATTGCCTGGATTTCCATGTCAAGTCGAAGCCTCTGCGCGAATGGTGGTTCCATTCAACCGTCGTTCAATCTACTTTTATGGATACGTCATTTTATAGTGTCAATAATTATAAAATTTGTAATTAAAGGGTATAACACTAATTGTGCTTGTGGGCGGGTGCTACTTGGTTTTTCAACACTTAATTAAAGGTGATGTGACTTTAATTAGATGTGATTAAGGTTCGACGTAGCTTTATGTTCAATTTGAATTGCCTGGCACGGTTTTACCTGAGTCGCTCAAAGCCATAATTGAAGAAAAAATAAAATAATAAGTCTTCCATTGGGATAGCGCGATTGGGTTTAAAAACTCACATACCTAAGGTAAAGATTATATCGGACGTCTGGGCGTAAGTCCATCTGTTTGTGTGTGTGAACACACCCTTAGTAGGTAGGCTGTGGGAGGAATGGGTGGGCGTGGCTTCAATATTTTTGATTCAGTTTTTTGGGGGTTGATAGTAGCTATCTTCTTAACAAATTTGGTAGTTCTAGCTGTAAGGATGTGCGAAATATGTGGATTTATCGGTTTTGAGTTATCGAATTTATCGATTTGCCATCCCCCCGGTTATCGTAGAGCCCCAATCTACTATCCCATAGGTAAAGGAAATTGGAAAGTTTCAAGTCTCAAGCTTGGAGGTTCTAGAAAAAAGTTGCGAACATACAGACAGACAGACTGTAAGACGGACGGACACCATGACAGACATTGCACAAACCCAATATACGCTTTACCTTCGCTAACGAGTATTACAATAAGAAACGCTGCAGTCAGACGCAATCACATACTCGATACCTGTATTAAAACTGGGAAAAAGATGCGGCAGGGGTGTACGCCACCACAAAGATTGTTTAATGCAAATGGGGATGTCACCATCTATCAAATTTGATTACTTTAACTCAAAGTTTGTACAAGGTGTGAGAAGGGCTATATTCCTTCCAAATTTGGTAAATCTAGCTCAAAATTTGAAAAAGTGGAGGAATGGTGGCTGGGGGTGGTATGCATTTTTTGCTGCAGACCATTATGGGACGTAAAATGATATCTTCCTACCAAATTTTGTGACTCTAGCTGAAAATTTAAAAAAGGTGGTGGAATGAGGCTGGGGTCGTTATGGTTGGCTATCCAAAATTTGGGTGTTGTTATCAGGTATCTTCCTACCAAAACCCTTAAAAACTGTGATGATTCCTTTTTTATACCCTTAACCCATAAAATGGGTAACAAGGGTATAATGGTTTTGTGCAAAAGTATGTAACAGGCAGAAGGAAGCATCTCCGACCCCATAAAGTATATATATATATAGATGATATAGCCATGTCCGTCTGTCTGTCCGTCTGTCCGTCTGTATGAACGCGTGGATTTCAGAGACTACAAGAGCTAGAGACTTCAGATTTTGGATATAAGTTCTCCTAAACCATGAGCAGAACAAGTTTGCTTCAAATTAACGATATTTTTTTCTGGTTTCCGCTATACACATGGAATCGATAGCAAAAATATCAATTGAAGAAACGGGTAACGATAGAACTTTTTTGAAAATTTCGTCCAAATCGGTAAGGCAACACCGGAGATATCGATTCAATCGATTGAAGCTAAGTCATGCATACATTTAATTTATATTGGGCTCAGGGTATCTTCTAGTCGGGCTCTCCCGACAAGAGCCTTCTTACTTGTTAATGAAGCGTTTTGGCGGTTGCGGGTGGCTCGGGCGATATAGGTGGGCGTGTCATCTGAAGTTTTGATGCAGTTTTTTGTGGGATGTCAATTGCTATCTTAATACCAAATTTGGTGACTCTAGCTCAAAGTTTGTAAATGGTGTGGAAAGGGGGTGGAATAAGGGGGCGTGGCTCCAAAACTTTCATGCAGATATGTCGCCTATCATGTGGCTCTAGCTTAAAAACTGTGAAAGTGAAAGGCGTTTTTAATTGCAAAATGTGGGAGTGGGCTGGGCGGAATGGGTGGGGATGACCCCACCTTCTTTTTCATTTATATTTATTTATCGATTTGCTAGCCCCCCAGTTATCGTAAAAGGATAGATATTTGGAAAGTTGTAAGTCTCTTGCTTGAAGGGCGTGGAAAAAAGTTGCGTTCAGGAAGACACACGGCATCGAATATAACAAGTGGAAACGTTACAGTCGGACGCAACCGACTGCAGTATACTCGATACCAGTATTAAAACCGGTAAAAAAAAGGCCTGATTGCAAAGGGTAGCGGGTGCGGCTGGGGTGTACGCTGCCTTAAAGATTTTCTGATGCAGATGGGCATGCAACCAGCTATCTTCATACCAAATTTGGTGACTCAAGCTCAAAGTTTGTAAAAGCTGTGGAGAGGGGGCTGGGGGCGGATTGGGTGGGCATGGCATCTAAGTTTTTGATGCAGATCTATGAGAAATGTCAATTGCTATCTTCATACCATATTTGGTGACTCTAGCTCGAAGTTTGTAAAAAGTGGGAAAGGGGGGGGGAGGCTGGGGGCGTTATGGGTAGGCGTGGCACCCAAATTTTTGATCCAATTCTATGTGGAATGTCAATTGCTATCTTCGTACCAAATTTAATGACTCAAGCTCGAAGTTTGTAAAAGGTGGGAAAGGGGGGCTGGGGGTGGTATGGGTGGGCGTGGCACCCAAATTTTTGATGCAGATCTTTGTGGGATGTCAATTGCTATCTTAATACCAAATTTGGTGACTCCAGCTCAAAGTTTGTAAATGGTGTGGAAAGGGGGTGGAATAAGGGGGCGTGGCTCCAAAACTTTCATGCAGATATGTGGGGGTCGTTGCCAGCGATCTTCCTACCAAATGTGGTGGCTCTACCTCCACAACTCTGGAAGATACACTTATTCCCGTTTTTGACGAAGCGTTGGGGTGGATGGGGGCGGCTAGGGCAGTATTGATGGGCGTGGCAATCAAACTTTTGATGCAGTTTCTTGGGGGTTTCTAGTTGCTATCTTCTTACCAAATTTTGTAGTTTACCTTCGGTATCGAGTATAAATATTAATTAATTAATTAGAGCTCAAATACTTTTATTTAAAATATATGAGTTGAATATGCTGCATAGCTTTAACAACCCAATTTTATTATATATTTTATTTTATTATTATACTTTTTAAATCTCGTTTACAATTCGTTTCCATTACGCGAAATTTGCAAAAAAAAAAAACAGTAAGAAGGCTCTAGTCGGGAGAGCCCGACTAGAAGATACCCTGAACCCAGTTGCAATAAATATATTTAATTTATATAAGACTTTGGTATACTGGCTTAGCTTCCATCGATTAAGTTCAATATCTCCGGTGTTTCTCAACCGATTTGGACGAAATTTTCAGAAAAGTTCTATCATTATCCATTACTTCAACCCTCATTTTTAGATTTTCCTAATTCGATATTTTATTGTTATCGATATTATGTGTATATCGGAAACCAGAATAGTTATCGATAATTTGAAGCAAACTTGTTCTGCTCATGGTGTAGGAGAACTTAAATACAAAATCAGAAGTCTCTAGCTCTTGTAGTCTCTGAGATCCACGCGTTCATACAGACGGACAGACGGACAGACGGACAGACAGACGGACAGACAGACGGACATGGCTATATCGTCTCGGCTGTTGATGCTGATCAAGAATATATATACTTTATAGGGTCGGAGATGCTTCCTTCTGCCTGTTACATACTTTTCCACAAAACCATTATACCCTTATTTACCCATTTTATGGGTTAAGGGTATAAAAAGAGGCTTGCTGCACGCTCACATTTTGATATGGTTGGTACGGAATATAACACCAGATATAATTGATAGTGTTATATCGGCCGAAATTCCAGATCAAACCATCGATCCACAATTATTCGCAGTTATCACGAAAAATATGATACAAATTCACCATGTATGATAAACGGCAAATGTTCAAAGCGTTTTCCAAGACAATTAATTGCTGAAACAATACACGGTGATGATGGACATCCACAATATCATCGACGATCAGCTCAAGATAATGGTAAAACTACTTCTATTAAAATCGGGAACCACGACATTGAAGTTGATAATCGATGGATAGTGGCGTATTATCCGTTGCTATTAAAAATTTTCAATTCTCACATTAATGTCGAATATTGCAATTCAGTCAAATCAATAATATACATATGCAAGTATGTTAACAAAGGTTGTGATATGGCTGTTTTCGGATTGGCTGCTGAAAATAGATATGATGAAATTTTGCAGTACCAAATGGGTAGATACATTAGTACTAACGAAGCTGTTAGGCGAATTTTGTCGTTGCCAATACATGAAAGACACCCTGTTTTTACACGCAGTCCATCTGGAAAATTTGGTGGGCAGATAGATACTAGCAACTCCCAAAAATCTGCATCAAAAATGTTGGAGCCACGCCCACCCATTCCGCCCCGAGCCCCCCACATTTTAAAGTCAAAAAAGCTATTAGATTTGATGCCAAGATAGCCGATGATGACCCCCCAAAAACTGCATCAAAATTTTGGATGCCACGCCCACCAATACCACAATAGCCACCACATCCAGCTGCCCCAACGCTTCGTCAAAAACGGGAATGCGTGTATCTTCCAGAGTTGTGGAGCTAGAGCCACCAAATTTGGTAAGAAGATAGCTGGCAACAACCCCCAAAAATCTGCATCAAAGTTTTGGAGCCACGCTCACCCGTTTCGCCCCCCTTTCCACTTTTAACTAGAGTCACCAAATTTGGTATGAAGATAGCAATTGACATTCCACAAAAATCTGCATCAAAAATTTGGATGCCAAACCCACCCATTCCGGCCCAGCCCCCCTTTCCCCACCTTTTACAAATTTTGAGCTGGAGTCAATAAATTTGGTATGAAGATAGCAATTTACATTTCACAAAGATCTGCATCAAGAGTATGGGTGCCACGCCCACCCATACCGAGCTAGAGTCACCAAGTTTGGTATGAAGATAGCTTGTGGCATTACCATCTGCATCCGAGAATCTTTAAGGCAGCGTACACCCCTGCCGCATCCGTACCCATTTGCAATCAGTCCTTTTTTCAACCGGTTTTAAAACTGGTAACGAGTATACTGCAGTCGGTTGCGTCCGACTGCAACATTTCTACTTGTTTTATTTGCGATTGTTGTTGGTAAACGTACGAGGGACACAGTCATTTCCACATTTAAAAACTGTTGATGGTGAATTGTGTGTTACATATCATGATGCATGCCAACGGTTACGTTTGCTTGAAGATGATACGCATTGGGATGCTACGCTTCATGATGCATCAGTTTCAGCTCACCCAAATCAAATACGTATGTTATTCGCTATAATAATATAAACATGCTATCCATGAAACCCACTTGAATTATGGAATAAATATAAAGATTTCATATCAGAAGACATTTTGATTCGATTTCAACATCGTTCGATGGATCCTGAATTGGTAAATACATACGAAATGTATAATGAGGCTTTGGTGTTGATTGAAGATATTTGCCTTATGATTTCAAATAAAGAACTTGGACAACTAGGCATGATCCCACCTAATCGTCCAATGCACGATTTATTCGAGCAATAATTGCAACGCGAACATCAATTCGAAAGTGATGAATTACGTGCATTTGTGCAAACACACATTCCACAATTGAATGCACGTTGTCATTCACAACACTGGTGAATTCTATTTTTTGGACGCTCCTAGTGGCACTGGAAAAACCTTTCTCATTTCGTTAATCTTAGCAACCATAAGATCCGAACGAAAAATTTCATTGGCACTGCTTTTTCTGGTATTGCAGCTACATTATTGGATGGTGGCCGAACTGCACATTCCGCTTTAAAATTACCATTAAATATGCAAACGGTTGAGAGTCCAACGTGTAGTATTTCAAGAAATTCTGGAATGTCTAGAGTTTTGCAACAAGCAGCAATTATTTTATGGGATGAGTATCCGATGGCCCATAAAAACCTTTGGAAGCATTGAATCGTACACTACAGGATCTTCGTGGAAATCAACAGTTGTTCGGAGGTGCATTAATACTGCTATCTGGTGTTTTCGACAAACGTTGCCCGTCATTCTCAGATCGACTCCAGCGGATGAAATTAATGCATGTTTAAAAAGTACAGAAGCTGTCGCTCAACATAAATATGCGTGTGCGTCTTCAAAATGATCCATCAGCAAGTGAGTTTTCGAAGCAACTGCTGCAGATTGGCGATGGTAAAATTATAAGTGGTTTAAATGGCTTTATCACGTTAGCAAACAACTTTTGTACAATTATGCCATCAAAAGAAGAACTAATTGATCGCGTTTTTCCCAACATAGTTCAAAATTATACAAATCATGATTGGTTAAAAGAACGCGCAATTTTAGCACCCAAAAATTCAAATGTAAATGAAATAATATTTCATATTCAACTGAAATTTGCCAGACCAATCCAATGATACTGCTACAAATGAGGAAGACGCAGTAAATTATCCGGTTGAATTTTTGAATTCTTTGGAACCATCCGGTATGCCTCCGCATCTTTTGAATTTGAAAATTGGTTCATAGATCATACTCCTTCGGAATCTCAATTCACAAAAACTCTGTAATGGAATGAGACTTTCCGTGAAAAATTAAAGCCCAATTTGAACGAAGCAACAATTCTCACTGGCAAAGCAAAATGAGAAGTTCTACTTATACCACGGATTCCATTAATACCAACAGACATGATATTCAATTTAAACGTCTTCAATTTCCTGTGAGTTTATCTTTTGCTATAACCATTAATTAAGCTCAATGACAAACGCTTCAAGTATGTGGTGTGAATTTGGAGGAACCGTGCTTTTCGCACGGACAATTATACGTCGCATGTTCTAGACTGGGATCACTTACAAATTTATTTTTTCATGCACTACACAAACAAAAAAGTATTGTATACACTATTGTTTTGAATTGATTTTATTTTTTCATTATTTCCAAATTAAAAACAAGTAAGAAGGCTCTAGTCGGGAGAGCCCTACTAGAAGATACCCTGAACCCAGTTGCAATAAATATGTAAATTAAATTTATAATTGACTTTGGTATACTGACTTAACTTCAATCGATAAAATTGGATATCTCCGGTGTTTCTTAACCGATTTGGACGAAATTTTCAGAAAAGTTCTATTATCACCCATTACTTCAAACCTCATTTTAAGATTTTCCAAATTCGATATTTGATTGTTATCGATATTATGTGTATATCGGAAACCAGAATAGTTTTCGATAATTTGAAGCAAACTTGTTCTGCTCATGGTATAGGAGAACTTAAAAACAAAGGCAGAAGTCTCTAGCTCTTGTAGTCTCTGAGATCCTCGCGTTCATACAGACGGACAGACGGACAGACAGACGGACAGACAGACGGACAGACGGACATGGCTAAATCGACTCGGCTATTGATGTTGATCAAGAATATATACACTTTATAGGGTCGGAGATGCTTCTTTCTGCCTGTTACATACTTTTGCACAAAACCATTATACCCTTATTTACCCATGTTATGGGTTAAGGGTATAATAAAAAAAACAAGTTGGAAGGCTCTAGTCGGGAGAGACCGACTTAAAGATACCCTGAACCCAGTTGCAATAAATAAATAAAATTTATAATTGACTTTGGTATACTGACTTAACTTCAATCGATTAAATTCGATATCTCCGGTGTTTCTTAGCCGATTCGGACGACATTTTCAGAAAAGTTATATTGTCACTCATTACTTCAACCCTAATTCTTACATTTTCCAAATTCGATACTCTTTGTTGTCGATTGCATGTGTGTATCGGAAACCAGAAAAGTAATCGATAATTGTAGCAGTATCTGGAGAACAACTTAGGAGAACTTATATACAAAATCTGAAGTCTCTAGCACTTGTAGTCCCTGAGATCCACGCGTTCATACAGACGGACAGACGGGCGGACAGACGGACATGGCTATATCGTCTCGGCTGTTGATGCTGATCCTTCTGCCAGTTACATACTTTTGCACAAAACCATTATACCCTTATTTACCCATTTTATGGGTTAAGGGTATAAAAATATCTGCTATCGAATCATCCTGTCACAAAATCATTTAAATACACATAGAGAAGAAACTTGTTGGTGTCAGAAAATTTCAGAGTCGGTTGCGGTTATTTGCAGCGTTTTCACATGTTTTGTTTGATTTGTGGATTAAAATCTATAAACACTTCTTAACTTACATTTCTATACTCACAAAAAGCTGCAGATAGTAAACCTTGAGAAGCTCTAGGAATCGCTCATACCGCTTGCGATGTACACAAAGAAGAACACCTCGCACAATTGTGTTGGTGAAAAGCACCGCCAGATACACGTTGCGTATGATGAAGTCAAGAGGTTCAGTACTCAGGTAGATGTCCACGTACTGAGTAACATTGATTAGAGCATATGGCGTAAGTGCCACATATCGTCTCCAATTGTGAACGAACAGATATGACCAGAACTTCATCAGCAATAGTGTGTTGCCAAATAAAGGCATCTCTGTAGCGGACATTGCCTGGATTTCCATGTCAAGTCGAAGCCTCTGCGCGAATGGTGGTTCCATTCAACCGTCGTTCAATCTACTTTTATGGTTACGTCATTTTATAGTGTCAATAATTATAAAATTTGTAATTAAAGGGTATAACACTAATTGTGCTTGTGGGCGGGTGCTACTTGGTTTTTCAACACTTAATTAAAGGTGATGTGACTTTAATTAGATGTGATTAAAGTTCGACGTAGCTTTATGTTCAATTTGAATTGCCTGGCACGGTTTTACCTGAGTCGCTCAAAGCCATAATTGAAGAAAAAATAAAATAATAAGTCTTCCATTGGGATAGCGCGATTGGGTTTAAAAACTCACATACCTAAGGTAAAGATTATATCGGACGTCTGGGCGTAAGTCCATCTGTTTGTGTGTGTGAACGCACCCTTAGAAGTTAGGCTGTGGGAGGAATGGGTGGGCGTGGCTTCAATATTTTTGATGCAGTTTTTTGGGGGTTGATAGTAGCTATCTTCTTAACAAATTTGGTAGTTCTAGCTGTAAGGATGTGCGAAATATGTGGATTTATCGGTTTTGAGTTATCGAATTTATCGATTTGCCATCCCCCCGGTTATCGTAGAGCCCCAATCTACTATCCCATAGGTAAAGGAAATTGGAAAGTTTCAAGTCTCAAGCTTGGAGGTTCTAGAAAAAAGTTGCGAACATACAGACAGACAGACTGTAAGACGGACGGACACCATGACAGACATTGCACAAACCCAATATACGCTTTACCTTCGCTAACGAGTATTACAATAAGAAACGCTGCAGTCAGACGCAATCACATACTCGATACCTGTATTAAAACTGGGAAAAAGATGCGGCAGGGGTGTACGCCACCACAAAGATTGTTTAATGCAAATGGGGATGTCACCATCTATCAAATTTGATTACTTTAACTCAAAGTTTGTACAAGGTGTGAGAAGAGCTATATTCCTTCCAAATTTGGTAAATCTAGCTCAAAATTTGAAAAAGTGGAGGAATGGTGGCTGGGGGTGGTATGCATTTTTTGCTGCAGACCATTATGGGACGTAAAATGATATCTTCCTACCAAATTTTGTGACTCTAGCTGAAAATTAAAAAAAAGGTGGTGGAGTGAGGCTGGGGTCGTTATGGTTGGCTATCCAAAATTTGGGTGTTGTTATCAGGTATCTTCCTACAAAAACCCTTAAAAACTGTGATGATTCCTTTTTTATACCCTTAACCCATAAAATGGGTAACAAGGGTATAATGGTTTTGTGCAAAAGTATGTAACAGGCAGAAGGAAGCATCTCCGACCCCATAAAGTATATATATATATAGATGATATAGCCATGTCCGTCTGTCCGTCCGTCTGTCCGTCCGTCTGTCCGTCCGTCTGTCCGTCTGTATGAACGCGTGGATTTCAGAGACTACAAGAGCTAGAGACTTCAGATTTTGGATATAAGTTCTCCTAAACCATGAGCAGAACAAGTTTGCTTCAAACTATCGATATTTTTTCTGGTTTCCGCTATACACATGGAATCGATAGCAAAAATATCAATTGAAGAAACGGGTAACGATAGAACTTTTTTGAAAATTTCGTCCAAATCGGTAAGGGAACACCGGAGATATCGATTCAATCGATTGAAGCTAAGTCATGCATACATTTAATTTATATTGGGCTCAGGGTATCTTCTAGTCGGGCTCTCGGGGGGGGGGGGGGGGGGGGGGGAGGCTGGGGGCGTTATGGGTAGGCGTGGCACCCAAATTTTTGATCCAATTCTATGTGGAATGTCAATTGCTATCTTCGTACCAAATTTAATGACTCAAGCTCGAAGTTTGTAAAAGGTGGGAAAGGGGGGCTGGGGGTGGTATGGGTGGGCGTGGCACCCAAATTTTTGATGCAGATCTTTGTGGGATGTCAATTGCTATCTTAATACAAAATTTGGTGACTCTAGCTCAAAGTTTGTAAATGGTGTGGAAAGGGGGTGGAATAAGGGGGCGTGGCTCCAAAACTTTCATGCAGATATCTGGGGGTCGTTGCCAGCTATCTTCCTACCAAATGTGGTGGCTCTACCTCCACAACTCTGGAAGATACACTTATTCCCGTTTTTGACGAAGCGTTGGGGTGGATGGGGGCGGCTAGGGCAGTATTGGTGGGCGTGGCATCCAAACTTTTGATACAGTTTCTTGGGGGTTTCTAGTTGCTATCTTCTTACCAAATTTTGTAGTTTACCTTCGGTATCGAGTATAAATATTAATTAATTAATTAGAGCTCAAATACTTTTATTTAAAATATATGAGTTGAATATGCTGCATAGCTTTAACAACCCAATTTTATTATATATTTTATTTTATTATTATACTTTTTAAATCTCGTTTACAATTCGTTTCCATTACGCGAAATTTGCAAAAAAAAAAACAGTAAGAAGGCTCTAGTCGGGAGAGCCCGACTAGAAGATACCCTGAACCCAGTTGCAATAAATATATTTAATTTATATAAGACTTTGGTATAATGGCTTAGCTTCCATCGATTAATTTCAATATCTCCGGTGTTTCTCAACCGATTTGGACGAAATTTTCAGAAAAGTTCTATCATTATCCATTACTTCAACCCTCATTTTTAGATTTTACAAATTCGATATTTTATTGTTATCGATATTATGTGTATATCGGAAACCAGAATAGTTATTGATAATTTGAAGCAAACTTGTTCTGCTCATGGTATAGGAGAACTTAAATACAAAATCAGAAGTCTCTAGCTCTTGTAGTCTCTGAGATCCACGCGTTCATACAGACAGACAGACGGACAGACAGACGGACATGGCTATATCGTCTCGGCTGTTGATGCTGATCAAGAATATATGTACTTTATAGGGTCGGAGATGCTTCCTTCTGCCTGCTACATACTTTTGCACAAAACCATTATACCCTTATTTACCCATTTTATGGGTTAAGGGTATAAATAGGCCCTATGCGAGCAATGCATTCTGCAATTAACTAAAAAGGGATCAAAAAGATGCTTAGACCCCTTTTACACGATGAAGTTTTTTCATGAAGTTTTTTTTTTCATTCTGTTTTAAACCATCTTCGCAAATGTGGTCGCATTTACACGATGAAGTTTTTTCATGCAGCATTTTCTTTGTTAATGTAACTCTGATTTAAATTTATGGTCGATAAACATATATCTGTGCCATCGATTCTTTTATTTTTTTTTATTTTTTTTTTTTTTTATGGTCGATAAACATATATCTGTGCCATCGATTCTTTTATTTGTTAACATATAATTGATTTTAGAAGTAACAAGTAAATAAAAAGGATTCAGTGAACATTTCTAGTAATAATTTCTTAACCAAATCAATATATTTACTATTGGCGCTAATATTTGCTTGTGCGATATTTCGTATAGATAACTTTATTGTTCACATCAAACACTGTGCAACTCTGTGTTTACATGCAATCGGTATAAGGCAAAGCAAAAGAGCGAAAAATAAATCATTGCTTCACAAGTCATGAAGCATTGCTTGCAGCTGTAACCCCTCTACACCCTTTGCCTACAAACGAATGCTTCAGACGCAAAAACTTCATCGTGTAAAAGGGGTTTTAGAAGTGTTTAATTTAAAAAAAAAAGACAAAAAAAATACAATGCGCTGAAAGTGGAAAAAATTACAGGTTTACACTAGACCTCTCAACTTCCCTGATTGCGGTCTCGAAATTCATAATAAAAGTCGGCAAACTTTTAATTTCACACAACACAAGAATATAATTTGCGGGAGTGACATGTCTGTTTTCTCAATTTCATGGGCTTATGTTTGTTTGTCAGATGTTCTGGTTTGAAGCTTAAAATGGGGCCAGGCTTGACGTCATAAAGTTACCCAACTAAAAGTTTTTAAATAATAAACCGGTGATGATTTGTTTTTGGCTCCTGCTCGGCCAGTCGAATTTGGCAATGTTGTGGTTGGCCTGTGTAGTCGCTTATACGCTGCACATTATTCCTATAAGTCTGTCCGTGTTTCCTATACTTCAAATTAAATGCATAATTACTTGATAATTGGATTTTCTGTCGATTTAACTCGCAGTACAAAATTTTCTAATTAAAATGGTTAGTAGCCTGCGAAACCAGGCGGCACTCCCACCAACGTACTTCAAAAGCCACTTGATGGTGCAAAGACAGCTCGTCGAGAGCAGTCAAGTGAGGCACCTCTTATATTGATTTTATACCCTTGAGCAGAGTTTTAAAACTTCAACCTTGATTATTGCGGTTCCAAAGAAAGAAGACTAAGCTATTATATAACACTATATATTATTCATTAACAAATTATTAATGTGATTTTTCTAGACTGTGTCACTGTCCTTGAACAGCATATTTTGCTTTATCAAAATAAATTTCCAACAAGTCAAAATTTCGCGTTGTACTGAAACGCCTTGATTTTATGTATATGCATAAACATGTATATGTGTATGTAATTTTTTTATAGCAAGCCGGTATCCGTCTTCATCCTCAAACATAAGTGTTTATGCCTAAAAGTATGCATCTGCAGCTCCCACCCAAATCAGTATTTTGTTTCCTCTCATCTTCCTCTCATAGCATAAGTTATGTTAAACACATATTAATTATGTTAAAAGCCGCTGAGCTCAGCGTCTACATAGTTTTTAGTACCAATTCGCCAATTAAACGAAGAAGTCACACAACTGATAACCGCGCGTTTTGTTTTCACACCGTTTTTTCGACGACAAGTAATTACTTATTTTTGCTAGCGTCCATCACGAGCGTTCCACAAGAAAATTCCACCCATCTACATTTGCATGGTCCTCCGAGCCGGATAACTAGGATTAATTATAGTCGCTTGCCCCAGCAAGCTATGGTGGAATATCCATACACACGCACACACACACACACACACACACGAGGACACACACATGCGTTTTCCCAAGTCCGGTCGTGTTTTTCTAGTGGCTCCGTTTTACTGATGTTTTTCGGCGTTTATCTGTGCATAACAAGAGAAAAATCCGATTGTACTAGTACTGTGGAAGTGCCGGGCCACGTACCTGAGCATCTGAGTGCTGCCGCCAGGTGTGATCCATGGTAGTCTCCATCGTCGCCTGGTCAAGCCTTTCCTAGAGGCTGTTCGCTCGCGCCCTTTTTAGCCAATTTCGTTGGTGTGCGTTTTCAAAGTACACACAGTGCAACACATTTTTGTTGGTTGCGTGCATCTGTGTTTTAGGCTGACCGCAGCTGCTGTGCCAGCTGATAGCGCTACATCCCTGGGCTGGTGTCTTGCGATAGCGCTGCCAACTGATCAAGCTGCGTTTGTTTCCCCGTGTTGGTAACAGGTGGCGCTGTCGCTAGCTGGAGGTGTCTTCACTATTTAAGGTTGGTGTACCGGGTGTAACAGAATTCGTGGCATACCCAAAGGGGTCGGTGTTTTGCGTAGCACAGCACACAGGCGCGTCTCTTTCTGCTGCGACCTAGGTAGGAGCTTCCAAGCATAAATAAGCATAAGGCTACGGAACCGGCTATTACCAACCCCCCCCGCTGAGGCGGTGCTCCGTGGGGCTCTGGTGACCGATCAGGGGCGGTATAACCCCCTCCGGTAAAAAACCTAAGGGAAACTTTGGGTCACCGTGGGATTGCTTGCGAAGTCCTGCTAGGTACCCACTGTCACCAAATGGCGGATGATCCCTCGCCCTTCGTCCGTAGGCCGGCGCTGCCGCGGTCTCCACCGGCGCTGCAGCTTAACCTAGCGTCAGCTACGCCGTGCCTAGACGCAGTATCCCCAGCTATGGAGGCAACTTCTCCAGCTAAAGTGGTAGCTGCCCGAGGAGTTTTTAACTATGCGGGAGCAGGCTGCACCTCTAAGCCACCTCTCTCTCTAAGGTGCATCCTGGAGCAGATGGGGGATTGTATAGGAGGTATTAGTGCCCGGTTTGACACCATAAGGCACATCAACAACCTGGAGCGTGAAGAGCTTG
Organism: Scaptomyza flava; assembly: GCA_030179655.1. Lineage (NCBI taxonomy): Eukaryota > Metazoa > Arthropoda > Insecta > Diptera > Drosophilidae > Scaptomyza > Scaptomyza flava. Next base: position 26,863,034 of record JARNME010000029.1, on the reverse strand, counting down.
CAAAGCTCATAGAGCTACAAAGGCGTGCCATGAGCTTAGTGGGAAATGCTGTTCTGGAGAAGGCAGTACAAACAACGCCAACTGTTGCTGGAGGTACCAACAAGGGTGCTAGAAGAAAAAATATCTCAGATGGTCCAGCCAAGGGAGCGGCGGGAACGCCGAAACGTCTTCGCGAGCCATCAAGCTCTCACCGCAATACCCCCCCCAAAAAAAGTAGGGTATCTCTAAGTGCCCCAAATCAAGGACCAGAACCCCCCCGTGGGTCATCACAGCCAGAGCAGAATTCCTGGTCCAAGGTAGTTGGCCACAAAGGCAAGGCAGCACGCCCGCGGGCGGATGCTGTCACCGTATCCGGGCTGGGTGACTGCAGCTTTGCAGACATCCTTAAAGTGGTCAGGAGCGAGCCATCACTTGCGCATCTCCGAGGGGATGTGGAAACAATCCGCAAGACGGCCAAGGGTGATTTGCTGCTACGGCTTGGGAAACAGCCAGCGCACAGTGCAAACGAGCTACAGCTCGCAGTTGGCAAGGTGTTGGGTGGACGTGCAACTGTAAAAACACTGTCCGACACCAATCAGGTAGAGATCTGCGACCTTGATGAGCTGGCGACGAAGGAAGAGGTCCTGGACGCGGTCAGGTCAGCTATAGGAGAACCCACAATGGACATTGACGTCGTTAAGACGCTGCGTCGTACGAGGGCTGGCCTTCAAACGGCAACCTTGGGCCTTCCGGCGGCTAAAGCGATTAGCCTCGTTGAGAAGTCGAAGATTCGCATTGGCTGGGCGGTGTGCCGCATTAGGCCTCTAATTCAGCCAAGGCGCTGCTATAAGTGCCTGGAGTATGGACATATTGCTGTCCATTGCAAGAGTGGCACAGACCACAGCAAGGCTTGCTACAAGTGCGGAGGTTCTGGACACGTTGCGAGAGACTGCAACCAGCAACCAAAATGTGCCCTATGCACGAGAAAAGGAGAGCGAATGACTGACCACGCGACTGGCAGTTACAGGTGTCCAGCGTACAGGGAGGCTATCAAACACACAAAATGGTGAAAGTCTTGCAGCTCAACCTCAACCATTGTGTCGCTGCCCAAGCCATACTGGAACAGACGATCTTGGAGGAGAAAATAGATGTCGCAGTGCTTAGCGAGCCGCACCACCGGGCAACCGCTAATGCTAGGCTGTGGGCTTCGGACAGATCTGGGAAAGCTGCCGTGTGGAGCTGCGGTGACCTACAGTCCCCCTTTACGCACGTTCTAGCCTCCGATTGCTTCGTGCGTGCGAAACTAGGAGACCTCTGGCTTTATAGCTGCTACTTAGCGCCAAGTCTCACGATCGGCGAGTTCGAAGCGGTGCTTATGGAAATCGCGGACGAATCCAGGGGTCGCAGCAACGTTATAATTGCTGGCGATTTTAACGCGTGGTCAACCGACTGGGGCAGCCCGTCTACGAACGCCAGGGGCACCATCCTTGTGGAATCGTTTGCGTCCCTCGACCTTGTCCTTATTAACACTGGGTCAGAGAACACTTTTAACAACGGACGTGCTGGGTCAATTATCGACCTCACATATGTGAGCAGTGCACTCGCCCGCTCGGCATTGTGGTACATAAGTGACTGCTACACTGGAAGCGACCACGTGGCCATCATGTTTTCGGTTGGAGAAAGGCTGCGGGTGCCGGCAAGGCCCAGCCCTGGTGTAGCATATCGGGTTGAGTCGCTCAACACGAGGAGTTTCGCAGATTCCATTGCTCATATGGTAGCAGGCGGACCGGCGCATGATATGGTGGAACAGATGGCTCAGCAGCTAGAAGCTGCGTGCGCTGCGAGTATGCCCCAGAGGAAAGCATATAGACGCCATCACACCAGCGTGTTTTGGTGGAACGATGAAATAGCTGAGGCTCGGCGAGCCTGCCTGAGATCGAGAAGACGCTTTCAGCGAGCAGCCACACGAGGGTCGGGGGAAACTCGCTCGATGCAGCTTGAGTTTAAGGCCGCAAGAAAAGTGCTAAGGAACACCATCAAAGCCAGCAAAAAGGAGTGTTTCCTTAAGCTGTGTGACTCAGCCGACAAGGACCCTTGGGGAAGAGCCTACAAGATGGTCTTCAAGCGTGTCAGCCAAGGCACTAACAACGCGCCTATGGAGCTAGTTCGCATGAAGGAAATTGTGGCGACTCTGTTTCCTCAGTGCGCGAACCCGCTATCGTCAGCTGGCGCGGCTTCCATCCATGAAGGTGTTTCTCCAGTTTCTTTGGAAGAAATGCAGCTGGCAGCACGGAAGCTATCAGCCAATAAAGCACCTGGTCCCGATGGTGTCCCTAATAGGTGCCTGCATCTAGCAATCATGCTCCAGCCAGAATTGTTTGCCCAGATGTATACCAAGTGTCTGCGAGAAGGCATCTTTCCGGACAGGTGGAAGGTGCAGAAACTCGTCCTGCTGCCTAAGCCAGATAAGCCTCCTGATGACCCTTCAGCATACCGGCCTATTTGTCTCATTGACAACAGTGGCAAGGTCTTCGAGGCGATCATAGCTGCTAGGCTGGATGGCGCCGTGCAGAATGCTGGAGGATTATCACCACTCCAATTCGGCTTCAGGAGGGCGAGATCTACTACCGATGCCATCAGGTCGGTAGTCAGCATAGCCTCAGAAGCGATCTCAGGCACCCGCTGGCGTTTTGGCAATAAGCAGTACTGCCTCGTAGTGACCATTGACGTCAAGAACGCCTTTAACTCCGCGAATTGGAGCTACATTTTGGATGCCCTGGGGAGTTTTAGAGTGCCAGACTACCTCGTAGCAATCGTGAGGAACTACTTTGACAACCGTAGGCTGCATTACCATACAGATGAGGGGGAGAAGGAGTACGCCGTTTCTGCAGGTGTTCCACAAGGATCTGTCCTGGGTCCTCTCCTGTGGAATATCATGTATGACGGGATACTACAGCTTCAGTTGCCGGATGGTGCAAGCGCTATTGGATATGCGGACGACGTCGCTCTGGTGCTTGTAGCTAAAGACCTACGGCAAGTTACAGAGCTCTGCGATTGGTGCTTAGACGCAGTGACGCGGTGGCTGTCGTCTGTTGGTCTTCAACTGGCTGCCCAAAAGACGGAGGCGGTGCTCATCAGCAGCCGAAAAAAGGTGGAGTACGTGGATATCACGGTGGGAGGCGTCACAATGCGGTCCAAGGACTGTATCCGCTACCTTGGTGTGGTCATCGATCGGCGCTTAAACTTTGGCGAGCACCTGGCATTCGTGCATCGGAAGGCAGCTGAATCCGTGCGAGCCCTTGCGAGGTTGATGCCTAATACGCGGGGTCCTAAACAGCAAACGAGGCTGCTGCTTACGAGCGTCCTGAAGTCGATAGTGCTGTATGCTGCTCCAATTTGGGTCGGCGCAACTTCGGTGGCCACCTACATGAAGGGTATCGTGTCATCTTACCGGCTCTCTGCCCTTCGCGTCTGCTGCGCCTTTCGCACAGTCTCCTCGGATGCAGCGCTGGTGGTGGCTGGAATGATCCCAATCCACAGCTTAGCAGTAGAAGCCGCAGCGGTTTTGGAAGCAGCACCAACGGAGAGAAGAGCAGCTAGGGCTGCAGCCCGCGAGCGGAGCCTAGAGGCCTGGCAGCGGCACTGGAATACTTCTGCAAAAGGGCGTTGGACGCACCTATTGATACCAGATGTGCGGCGATGGCTAGAGAGGAAGCACGGGTCAGTCACATTTTACCTCACCCAGCTGCTAACGGGACATGGTTGCTTCAGGAGCTACTTAAAGCGGTTCAAGCACGATGCCAGTTCAGAGTGTAGCTGGTGCGGAGATGGTACGGAGGAGGATGTAAGCCATGTTTTCTTCCAGTGTGGGCGATTCGCCCATGAACGTCTGCAGGTGGAGACCCTGATTGGTCAGCCCCTTTCGCCAACAAACCTGGTGGATCTTATGATAGAGAGGGAGGTGGTATGGAATGCGGTTTGCGGACTCGCAGCTTCTACGATGGCGGAGCTGAGGCGTCTGGAACGCTTAAGGGCGATCGCTTCATAAGCATTGCTTTTGTTTCTGCGAAGCAATGCCTCGCGGCGGTCCCGCAGAGGCTGGCAATGTCTATGATTGTTTTTTTATTTATTGTATAGTTTAATGTAGGTTATTATTTATTACCAAGGAATAAAAAAAAAAAAAAAAAACACACACACACACACACACACACAATAATAATGTGGGGGGTGAGTTTAGTACGTAGACGTCGACGGTGTCGATGAGTCGTGCACATTAGTGGACCACCAAAAAAAAAAAAAAAAAAACACACACACACACACACACACACATCTACACAACCATCTAGTACGGCCGAGTAACGCAAAATGAACGTAGCGTCGGTGACTCTGAAACAGTCGTTGACGTTCGCTTGACCCTTCACAATGTGTTCGATTGCCGTATTTTGCAAGGCGAGTTCCACTCAGTACGTTAACGTTTCTCTAAGAACGCTAGATTGTGCCAATGCCATGCAGAGAAGCGACAATAGAGTCGCTCGTTTGACTAAATAACATGTAGAGAGCGACAATAGTGTCGCTCGTTTGACTAAATGACATGTATGGAGCGACAATAGTGTCGCTCGTTTGACTAAATGACATGTATGGAGCGACGTAAGCGTCGCTCTATTGTCTTTATGACATGCAGACAGCGACTTAAGAGACGCTCTATTGACCTAATGTAATGCATGGAGCGACGTAAGAGACGCTCTATTGACCTAATGTAATGCATGCAGCGACGTAAGTGACGCTTTATTGACCCAATAACATGTGTGGAGAAGCCAATGCCGTCAACAAGGTCTAATATGTTTGAATCAAAATGTTTTCATTTAAAAGTTAAGAATTAGAAACCATAAATAAACTAAAAAAAAAAATGAATCGAAATGCTACAGCCCGATATCAGTAATTAACACCACAGTGGTGGTTAATTCATGTTCAAATGCATAGTATAAGCTTCTATAAATATGTTTTTAAACTTTTTGCTTGGGACACAGTAGCAAAAATTCAAAAACGCGACACAAATATTTTGCTTATATACTTAATATGTATTATGTGTATTATTTTAAATTAATTTTTTAAACCTTACCGATTACGAAAAGTCAATACCTTTGCCGCGACTCGAACTTGAGACCTTACGATTACCACGCGAATGCCGTAGCCATTGCACTGTTGCCGATCATGATATACAGGAAGTTAAGTTTAATAGATACTAATAATAGACTATTATTTTCTCTATTCTTTTAATTAGCTTCACTTGCATGTATGTATGTATGTTTGTAAGCATGTAACTCTCCTTTGGACTAAAAGCAAGTGGCTTATTACTGTCAGTATATCCCACTACCTCAAGTTCGTTCGTTGGCCGAGCGGTCTAAGGCGCGGGTCTTCGCTCCCGGACTCACCGAACTCACCACGGCCAAAAAGAAAAAAATTGATTTTTTTTTTTAAATCTGCACCATGTTCATGTTCACTAGAACTTACAATTTTTTTTTTAATAATTAATAGAACTAAAAATTAAATAATAAATATAGTTTAAAACAAGTGGAAACGTTGCAGTCGGACGCAACCGATTGCGGCATACTCGATACCAGTATTAAAACAGGTAAAAAGAGGCCTGCTTGCATAGAGGTACGGATGCGGCAGGGGTGTACGCTGCCTTAAAGATTCTCCGATGCAGATGGGGATGCCACCAACTATCTTCCTTCCAAATTTGGAGACTCTAGCTCAAAGTTTGTAAAAAGTGGGGAGAGGGGGGCTGGGGGCGGTATGGGTGGGCGTGGCATCCAAATTTTTTCTGCATATCTATGTGGAATGTCAATTGCTACCTTCATACAAAATTTGGTGACCCCAGCTCAAAGATTGCAAAAGGTTTGGAAAGGGGGTGGAAGGGGTGCGCGTGGCTCCAAAACTTTGATGCAGTTTTTTGGGGGTCGTAACCAGGTATCTTCCTACCAAATTTGGAGGCTCTAGTTCAACAACTCTGGAAGATAAACGCATTCCCGTTTTTGACGAAGCGTTGGGGTGGATGGGGGTGGCTAGGGCAGTATCGGTGGGCGTGGCATCCAAACTTTTGATGCAGTTTTTGGGGGGTCATCATCACCTATCTTGGCACCAAATTTGGTGGCTCTAGCTCAAAAACTGTGGAAGCTATAGGCTTTTTTGACTTTAAATTGCGGGGGGCTGGGGGCGGAATGGGTGGGCGTGGCTCCAAAATTTTTGATGCAGTTTTGTTGGGGTTGCTATTATCTATCTTCCCTCCAAATTTGGTAGTTCTAGCTGTAAGGATGTGCGAAATATTTTGATTTATCGGTTTTGAGTTATCGAATTTATTGATTTGCCAGCCCCCCAGTTATCGTAGAACCCCCATCTTGACACTTTAATTTACTATCCTATAGATAAAGAGAATTGGAAATAACCTTCGGTATCGAGTATAAAAACTAAAAAACACGCTTTTATAATACATCGATCTAAAAAGTGAAAAATAAATATAGTTTAAAGAAACTAAACAAGTGGAAACGTTGCAGTCGGACGCAACCGACTGCGGTTTACTCGATACCAGTATTAAAAATTTTGATGCCCATCCATGTGGGATGTTAATTGCTTTCTTCATACCAAATTTGGTGACTCTAGCTCGGAGTTTGTATAAAGTGGGGAAAGGGGGGCGGAATGGTTGGGCAAGGCTCCAAAACTTTGATGCAATTCTTTTGGGGTTGTTGCCAGCTATCTTCCTACCAAATTTGGTGGCTCTAGCTCCACTACTCTGGAAGATACACGCATTCCCGTTTTTGACGAAGCGTCGGGGCAGATGGGGGTGGCTAGTGCGGTATTGGTGGGCGTGGCATCCAAACTTTGGATGCAGTTTTTGGGGGGTCATCATCACCTATCTTGGCACCAAATTTGGTGGCTATAGCTTTAAAACTGTGGGAGATATAGGCTTTTTAAAATGCGAGGGGGCTGTGGGCGGAATGGGTAGGCGGGGCTCCAAAATTTTTTTTTTTTTTTTTTTTTTTTTTTTTATTAAAAAAAAAATTAAATGAAATTTTTTCAAGACAAGTGTTCTGCTACCTTATTGGGCAACTTAAACAAATCAGAAATTAAACTAAAAACAAAACAAGATTATTTATCATAATGACATACGAAATTATGTTAATTAATTAATAATATGGGATAGGTGGGTTTTAAAGGTAAATTGGGATAAGCATAGGGTAGCTGGGACTTCATGTCAAGACCCTGTCCAGGAGATCTTGAGGGTGGTGGCGCTTTAATCTTCTCCTTGCCCTTTGGCAAGCAGTATTAAGGCGTCTGGCTAGACTGTTAGGATGAGCTCCCAGTCTCTCCGTGTATTTTTTGGCAATCGCTTGTATCCTATCACCTATTTTAGGCACCTTAAGGTCACGCTCGATGTTGCTGTTTCTTATATACCATTGGGCTCCAGATATCGTTCTAAGTGTCTTAGCTTGGAGTACACGGATCTTGTTAAGGTGCGACTTGGCAGCGATACCATACACCTGTATGGCATAGAAAAGGCTAGGAGCTAGTATGCACTTATAAATCCTAACCTTGTCATCAAGCGACAGCTTATTTTTAGAGGATAGAAGCCAAGACATCCTCTTAACTTTGGCTCTAAATGACTGCTGCAGCGATGAGACATGTTTTTTGAAAGAGAGCCTTCTATCCAGGATGACACCTAAATACTTATGCGCTAGAGAGTGACTTAACACTTTACCATTGAGTGACACCACAGGGCAGTTCAGCGCTCGGTTTGTGAATGTGACATTGGCACATTTACTTCGTTTATGCACACATTCCAGTTCTTTGCCCATTCCTGAAAGGCGTCCAAATAGTCTTGTAGTGCGTCCCTGGCTAGGATCACACAACTGCTTTTTGTGAGCACCGCTGTGTCGTCAGCGTAGGTCGCAACAAGGGTATCATCTTCGTTGATGGATGTGATTGCGGTGTGAGTTGGCATATCCGAACAGAATATGGAGTACAATGTGGGTCCCAACACACTGCCTTGAGGAACGCCCGCTTCAATAAGTTTAGTGGAGGACTTCCACCCATCGGCACTCACTTTGAATGTGCGCCCTTCCAAAAAGCTCTTAACGATCTGGAACAGCTGGGGCGTTAGAAGACTCTTGGCTTTGTAGAGAAGACCAGGGTGCCAAACTCTATCGAAAGCTTGTTGAATGTCTAGGAAGGCAGAGACCGCGTACTCTTTTTTCTCCAGGGCCTCTATCACAAAGTTGACAACTCTATGGAGCTGCTCTGGAGTGCCGTGCTGCCTTCGGAATCCAAACTGGAATTTGGGTATCGCATTGGTAACAGCTTCAATTGTGAGCATTCTGTTGAGGATCAGTCGCTCCAAGATTTTGCCCAGCGAGGGGAGAAGACTGATCGGCCTGTAGGAGTCCACATCGGTTGGGGGTTTCCCAGGCTTTAGAATCATTATTATGCTGGCTGACTTCCAGGCTATAGGAAAGTATCCCACACGTAGAACGCTATTAAAGATTAACACTAAAAACAGCAGGGCTTGATCTGGTAGAAGTCTTATGGTTTTGTTGTCAAGTAAGTCCTCGCCAGGAGCTTTCTTTGGTTTCAGCTTAGACACCAGTTGCTTTACTTCATCCAGAGTAACGTTGTCAGTGGGCAAAGCCATTTGGAAAGGTGTCTCCAGTGACTCCCCAATCTGCCTACAGTGACTCTCTGACGCAAAGTCGTGCGGCCTGAAACGTTGCTCAAGGTTATTTGCAAACACTTCTGTTTTTTCGAGACTAGTGCGACACCAGCCGCCTGCAGGATCCCTAATAGCCGATTTCGGAGCGGCCAGGGTTTTGTACAATTTGGTAATTTTCCACAGAGAGTAGTTTGTAGAGGCATCGGTTCCTAAGTTTTCCAACAGGTTGTCAATTTGAATCTTTTCCTGCTGGCCAGCACTTTATGTAGGCGATTCGCCAACCTATTGTGAATCTGTTGGATTCGGGCATCGCCTGTTCTTGCATACTCCCTTCTAACTTTGCGTTTGAGTCGGAGAAGCTCAGCTATTACAAACGGAAGCTGTGGCGGTTTAGGTACATCTATATGGTGCTGATTCCTAGTTGCAGCTCTTGATGCAGCTTGTTTCAACTTACTCATGAAAACACTGATGGCGTTATCTATACCTTCAGCGTCTTGAATTTCCACATTAAGGTCAATCTGCTGCTCCAGATAGGCCTTAAAAATTTCTACATCCGAGCCACGAGAGAGTAGACAAGATCGTTGTGGCATGCTGAGCGGCGTGGCGTGCAGATCCGCCAGAAGAGGAGTGTGATCCGAAGAAAGTTCATGAAACGTTCTCACATTGAGTCTGCTCATGTTATAGCCATTGGTGACATAGAAATCGAGCGCTGATGGTGATACTAGGGAGTTGGATGAGTAGAAAGTAGGCTCTCCCGTTGCTAGGATTTGGTACTGACCATTCGCTACGACTTCCTGCAGCAATTTGCCTCTGGAACAAGCTCTAGAGTTGCCCCACCATGCGTGCTTAGCGTTATAATCACCACCCGCAATGAATTTGGTGCCTAGCATTGCAAACAGGGATTCAAATTCCGCTTTAGACCAAAGCTCTCTGGGTGGGAGATACAAAGACGCGAGTGTGACAATCCCGTCAGATGTCTGTAAATTCACCCTCGCTATCTGCCTGTCGTTTGTTGGGATGGGAGGCTGAGGACAGTGGCTCAAGCTAGAGCGCACAATGACTGAGGCGCCACCTCTGCTGTTACCGCTAGGGTGGAAGGCATGGTGGGTGGTATATCCAGGTAGAAAGACACGCTGTCCTTCTCTCATGTGTGTCTCTGTGGCAAACATGACGTCTATATTGTGTGCACCGAGAAATAGCCGAAGCTCTTCAGAGCCCCTAACTAGTCCCCGTGCGTTCCACAATCCGATTTTTATGGTTGGTTGCATCATTGCGGGATGCGTGAAACGAGAACCTGGACCAGTTCTCGGAAGGCCTTGTTCGCCTCCATAGTTTCTTGAACCAACTTAAACAATTGGTCCATTCTAGAATTGATCTCTCGTATTGAGTTCTCCAGTGCAAGGAGCTTCTTATCAGGCAGTGAATTTGTTTCTCGCTGAGAATGCTCAACGGCACTTGGCCTAAGTTCAGCTCTATGGGGACGAGCAACTTCAGCGTATGACATATTGCCTCTGACAGCCTCGGCCGGTATGAAGGCGCGTGAGGGGCCATGGTTGAATTTTGGTTTGACGGTGTTGCCAGTAGTAGGGAGTCTTGGGATCGGTTTCAATTTTCTTATTTTTTCTTTCCGGACTGGGCAGTCTCTGTCTGTCGAAGCGTGATCTTGACCACAGTTGACGCACAAATAATTTTCACTGGTGCAAAGCAGGGAGCCTGTCATGTGAGAGCCAGCGCATTTGCCACAAACTGGATCCTGAACGCAATAATTTTTTGAGTGCCCGAAGATGAAGCATCTCAGACATTGCAATACTTCTTTCCTACGAGGAGCGCGCTCCACAGATACTCTGTACCTGCCAAGTTGAGTAATTTTCAATGCGTCAGACACATTCGGCCCGTGTTTGAGATTGACAAAAAAAAGATTTTGCCGCGTCTTGTAATTGATTGTCGCTTCGTCATCATCCTCATTAACCTGAACGTTACGCCAATCTGACTTTCTTGGGCAGTATATATTAACGGCTTCAAAACCGTGTTCAGCAAGAGCCTGCTGAATTTGTTCCTTGGGTACGTTGGCATTGGCTCCCTTAATGACAACCCTGTAAGGCTTATCTTCCTTAAGTTGATGATGCCAGAAATGACAATTGAGTTCTGTCAATTGTTTCACTGTTGCCCGGAAAGTATCAGAGCTGCTCGTGTAAATCCGTGACACACCAAACTTAGAAGTGCGAATGCTATAGTTGTTGGCACCAACGCACGAGTCCAGTGCTCGTTCCATGGATGCGGGATTGTTGACTTTTGGCACACATATAGCTGGAGGCCTAGAGACCGCTTTTGTGGATTGCTTGCTCCCAATGTTAGCAGCAGGGTCTGCATCTTCGTCTTCAGACCATGTTTCTGGTAGGTCTTGCTCCATAAAGTTGTCCACTTCTTCGACCAGAGCTGCAAAGCGGTTGTTACCCAGTGCCGCTGCAGTCGAGGTGGATGCTGCATCTTTAGGTGGCTCCTTGTGTAGGTCTGTGACCTTCCTCTTAGCTTTACCTATTGATTTAGATGTTTTCACAGTTCCTTTATGTTTTTGTTAGCAGGAGTATCCCGTGCTTGAAATGTGCACTTCGTCTTGCGAGCTATTGTTGACAAAAATTCAGGCAACGGTGTGTTGCCAGGAGACGTAGTAGTTGAAATATTGGGCCCGACAGATGCCGCCACAGTATATGTTGATGCCGTACTTGATGACGTAGAGATTGTGCTGGTAACGATAGTGTCACTGCTAGTTGTAACCGCTGTGTAAAAGGGCACTGATTCTCGCTGTATGCTATTGAAATCAGCACAAGTTGCTGTTCCGGTAGCGATGATTTGGGAGCGTATAGTTCCAGGGCTTGCACCGGCTACTTTTCTCATCTCATCCAGTAGAGCTTGCCTATTACTAGGAAGCGACTGAGATGGTGGATTATTATCCATAACTATTTTTGGAATTTAGTTGTTTAATAATGCAATTGTCTTTCACTTTATATAAAGTAACGGGACCGACCTCTCGCTTGCGCAGAGCGCAGTGCGAGGGGTAATGTTTTACCCAAATGAGCAACGAATACAGAATTATCGCTCACTCTTGTATGTTGTTGTTGTCTGACTGCCGACACTGTACGCGACAGCGTCGAAATTTACCGTTAATGCTATTTTTAGCACACGAAGAGAGCACAATAGATACACACGTCTTTGCCGTTTTCTATGCGCGACACAACCGATCACGACGAGATCACTGCGCGAACTGCCAAAATTTTTTTTTTGATGCAGTTTTTTGGGTGTTGCTAGTAGCTATCTTCTCACCAAATTTGGTAGTTCTAGCTGTCAGGATGTGCGAAATATGTGGATTTATCGGTTTTGAGTTATCGAATTTATCGATTTGCGAGCCCCCCAGTTATCGTAGAACCCCCATCTTGACACTTTAATTTACTATCCCATAGATAAAGAGAATTGGAAAGTTTCAAGTCTCTAGCTTGAAGGGTGTGGAAAAAAGTTGCGTTCATACAGACGGACAGACGGACAGACGGACAGACGGACAGACACCATGACGGACATTGCACAAACCCAATATACTCTTTACCTTCGGTATCGAGTATAAAAACAGGCTTTTAGAGCATATCAAACTAAAAAGTTAAAAATAATTTTGTCCATATTTCTCGTGCATCGAGCGCCCAACGCTTTTTTTTTACAATAATGCTAGTATTTATCATTTATTATTGTTTAAAGCTTATTTGAAAAATTATTTTTAACTTTTTAGTTTGATATGCTCCAATCGCGTGTTTTTTAGTTTCTTTAAACTATATTTATTTATGCACACGCTCTCTTGAAAAACAAGACCACCTCTCTCTCACGGTCTTTCTGTGAAGCGTTCGGGCTTAGTCGTTGCAATGACGTCTCGTTACGACGCATTGGTGAAATAAGAGTAACGCTGGGTTATTCTAAAGACAATCACTGCCGCCAGCCGTACTAGAGGGAACCTACAAAAGAGACCACATTAATTGTCCGTGTGCATCTATTTTATCAATATTAAACGCATGTAGCGTAGGGGAAACGTCAAAACTTGTAGCTTCAGAAAATTTTCTTTCGCCCGGGGTCGACAATTATAGGTTATTATACTCGATACCGAAGGTAAAGAGTATATTGGGTTTGTGCAATGTCCGTCATGGTGTCCGTCCGTCTGTCCGTCTGTCCGTCTGTATGTTCGCAACTTTTTTCCACACCCTTCAAGCTAGAGACTTGAAACTTTCCAATTCTCTTTATCTATGGGATAGTAAATTAAGGTGTCAAGATGGGGGTTCTACGATAACTGGGGGGCTGGCAAATCGATAAATTCGATAACTCAAAACCGATAAATCCTCATATTTCGCACATCCTTACAGCTAGAACTACCAAATTTGGTGGGCAGATAGCTACTAGCAACCCCCAAAAAACTGCATCAAAATTTTGGAGCCACGCCCACCCATTCCGCCCCCAGCCCCCCCGCAATTTAAAGTCAAAAAAGCGTATATCTCCCACAGTTTTTGAGCTAGAGCCACCAAATTTTGTGCCAAGATAGGTGATGATGACCCCCCAAAAACTGCATCAAAAGTTTGGATGCCACGCCCACCGATACTGCTCTAGCCGCCCCCATCCACCCCAACGCTTCGTCAAAAACGGGAATGCGTGTATCTATCAGAGTTGTGAGCTAGAGCCTCCAAATATGGTAGAAAGCTAGCTGGTAACGACCCCCAAAAAACTGCATCAAAATTTTGGAGCCACGCCCACCCAATCCCCCCCCAGCCCCCCCGCATTTTGAAATCAGAAATGGCTATATCTCCCACAGTTTTTGAGCTAGAGCCACCAAATTTGGTGCCAAGATAGGTGATGATGACCCCCCAAAAACTGCATCAAAAGTTTGGATGCCACGCCCACCAATACCACCCTAGCCGCCCCCATCCACCCCAACGCTTCGTCAAAAACGGGAATGCGTGTATCTTCCAGAGTTGTGGAGCTAGAGCCACCAAATTTGGCAGGAAGATAGCTTGCAACGACCCCGAAAAACTGCATCAAAGTTTTGGAGCCACGCGCACCACTTCCACCCCCCTTTCCCCACCTTTTACAAACTTTGAGCTAGAGTCACCAAATTTTGTATGAAGATAGCAATTGACATTCTACATAGATCTGCATCAAAAATTTGGATGCCACGCCCACCCATACCGCCCCCAGCCCCCCTTTCCCCACTTTATACAAACTTCGAGCTAGAGTCACCAAATTTGGTATGAAGATAGCAATTGACATCCCACATGGATCGGCAGCAAAAATTTGAATGCCACGCCCACCCATACCGCCCCAAGCCCCATAGCCCCCCTTTCACCACCTTTTACATGCTTCGAGCTAGAGTCACCAAATTTGGTATGAAGGTAGCATTTGACATTCCACAAGGATCTGCAGCAAAAATTTGGATGCCACGCCCAACCATACCGCCCCCAGCCCCATAGCCCCCCTCTCCCCACCTTATACAAACTTTGAGCTAGAGTCACCAAATTTGGTATGAAGGTAGCATTTGACATTCCACAAGGATCTGCAGCAAAAATTTGAATGCCACGCCCAACCATACCGCCCCCAGCCCCCCTTTCCCCACTTTTACAAACTTTGAGCTAGAGTCACCAAATTTGTTATGAAGATAGCACTTGACATTCCACAAAGATCTGCATCAAAAATTTGGATGCAATTCCACCCATACCGCTCCCAGCCCCCCTTTCCCCACTTTATACAAACTTTGAGCTAGAGCCACCAAATTTGGTATGAAGGTAGCATTTGACATTCCACAAGGATCTGCAGCAAAAATTTGAATGCCACGCCCAACCATACCGCCCCCAGCCCCTCTTTCCCCACTTTTACAAACTTTGAGCTAGAGTCACCAAATTTGTTATGAAGATAGCAATTGACATTCCACAAAGATCTGCATCAAAAATTTGGATGCAATTCCACCCATACCGCCCCCAGCCCCCCTTTCCCCACTTTATACAAACTTTGAGCTAGAGTCACCAAATTTGTTATAAAGATAGCACTTGACATTCCACAAAGATCTGCATCAAAAATTTGGATGCAATTCCACCCATACCGCCCCCAGCCCCCCTTGCCCCACTTTATACAAACTTTGAGCTAGAGCCACCAAATTTGGTATGAAGGTAGCATTTGACATTCCACAAGGATCTGCAGCAAAAATTTGAATGCCACGCCCAACCATACCGCCCCCAGCCCCTCTTTCCCCACTTTTACAAACTTTGAGCTAGAGTCACCAAATTTGTTATGAAGGTAGCATTTGACATTCCACAAGGATCTGCAGCAAAAATTTGAATGCCACGCCCAACCATACCGCCCCCAGCCCCCTTTCCCCACTTTTACAAACTTTGAGCTAGAGTCACCAAATTTGTTATGAAGATAGCAATTGACATTCCACAAAGATCTGCATCAAAAATTTGGATGCAATTCCACCCATACCGCCCCCAGCCCCCCTTTCCCCACTTTATACAAACTTTGAGCTAGAGCCACCAAATTTGGTATGAAGGTAGCATTTGACATTCCACAAGGATCTGCATCAAAAATTTGAATGCCACGCCCAACCATACCGCCCCCAGCCCCTCTTTCCCCACTTTTACAAACTTTGAGCTAGAGTCACCAAATTTGTTATGAAGATAGCAATTGACATTCCACAAAGATCTGCATCAAAAATTGGATGCAATTCCACCCATACCGCCCCCAGCCCCCCTTTCCCCACTTTATACAAACTTTGAGCTAGAGTCACCAAATTTGGTATGAAGAAAGCAATTAACATCCCACATGGATGGGCATCAAAATTTTTAATACTGGTATCGAGTATACCGCAGTCGGTTGCGTCCGACTGCAACGTTTCCACTTGTTTTTTTATGTCGGTTTATTTGTCAACCACCAAGTCCGACTGGTTGATCATTAAGCAGACAGCGGAGCGGGACCCATTGATTCCTAGCTCTAGCGGGAGATGTGGGGGGGTTTTTGCTGCTGACTAATGATGGCTACACCAAGGTTTTATTATAGAGTCCCTCCTGAAACTAAAACTGAGATGAGACGGTACTCATCCGAAGACCACACGGCCAAAGTGCGAACATTCTCAATAAACAACTAAAAGAAAACATAAAAAAATGAGAAAAGTGAATCACGGAATAGTAGTTAAGCTAGAGGGGTGGGCTTAGGTGTTGGTTGCCAATTCCCTCTATCATTACCCTCCCAACCATAGTCTCCTAAATAAAATATTTTCACAGAAGACCCCATTATGTAATTAAATATTCAACATTTACTTATGCTCCCATGTCATCAGAAATAATAAGACTTAAACTTCCATATCCAATAATTCCATTTTCAATATTTCTAAATTTTTTACTTCCGTTCATTTTTCAATTCTTATTTGAGTACTTAAAATTAACAAAATCTATCTTAATTTTTTTGATTCATTTTTATTCTTAAAATTTATTTTTCTATAAATTTTGCGCTTCTTTTATTTTTCTAAAAATAGTTGTTTTCATTTTATTAACTCTAAACTTTTATTTTCTAAAAAAAATCTATTTTGTTTCCATTTTTATTTTTCAAAAACAAATATTTTGTTTCCTAAAATATTTCGCATTTAATTTATTTCATTAAAACTTTCAACTCAAAACTATGTAAAATAAGTCACTAATTATTATTAAATCGTTTTAATAATTATTTGCGTTAATTAACATTACTACTGATACCCTCTAAATATGGGTAAGTCTCTTTATTCACTATTTTGCTTCAACTAACTAAAAATTTGATTAACCACTCGACACAATTACACTTGCTGGAAATAATATTCATGGTTAGAGATATATAAAAATATGTATGTATAAATGTGTATAATATATTTTAATACAAGTAGCAAGTGTACTACTAAAAAACTACAAGAATTCTTGTATATAACGGCAGCTTGTCTACGTTAATTATTCTTTTTATTTTAAACTTTCATATTTTTATTGATGAGAAATTAAGTTACTTTTATTTTTTTAAAAACATTTTATATCAATCCTTTTTTATTTTATTTTTTTATTGTTAATAAATACTTTATTTTAGTTGAAAAAATAAATGATCAAACAAATAAAATTGTGCACTTAAGTGTGGGTTTTGCCGGCAATTGCAAAGAGAGAGCGTATCACTTAGACCCCTTTTACACGATGAAGTTTTTTCATGAAGTTTTTTTCATTCTGTTTTAAAACATCTTCGCAAATCTGGTCGCATTTACACGATGAAGTTTTTCATGAAGCATTTTCTTTGTAAATGCAACTCTGATTTAAATTTATGGTCGATAAACATACATCTTTGCCATCGATTGTTTTATTTGTTAACATATAATTGATTTAAGAAGTAACAAGTAAATAAAAAGGATTCAGTGAACATTTCTACTAATAATTTCTTAACCAAAACAATGTATTTATTATTGGCGCTAATATTTGCTTGTGCGATATTTCGTATCGATAACTTTATTGTTCACATCAAACACTGTGCAACTCTGTGTTTACATGCAATCGGTATAAGGCAAAGCAAAAGAGAGAAAAATAAATCATTGCTTCACAAGTCATGAAGCATTGCTTGCAGCTGTAACCCCTCTTCACCCTTTGCCTACAAACGAATGCTTCAGACGCAAAAACTTCATCGTGTAAAAGGGGTCTTACATGCGTGTTCCATCGACGAAAGATCTTTCTGAAGATAACGACGTTTAAGAGAGCCACAGGTGTTGATCACCTTTTTTTTTTTTTAAGAGTCTTGTGCGTGAGCTTAAAAGCTCCGCATATTGCACGTGTAATTTGTGCCTATTGTAGGTAATGCAATAGCTTTTATTTTGTCTTTTTATACTCGATACCGAAAGTATAGAGTATATTGGTTTTGTGCAATGTCCGTCATGGTGTCTGCCCGTCTGTCCGTCCGTATGTATGCAAGTTTTTTCCACACCCTTCAAGCTAGAGACTTGAAACTTTCCAATTCTCTTTATCTATGGGAAAGTAAATTAAAGTGTCAAGATGGGGGTTCTACGATTACTGGGGGTTGGCAAATCGAGAAATTCGATAACTCAAAACCGATAAATCCACATATTTCGCACATCCTTACAGCTAGAACTACCAAATTTGGTGAGAAGATAGCTACTAGCAACCCCCAAAAAACTGCATCAACAATTTTGGATGCCAGGCCCACCTCTTCCGCCCGCAGCCCCCCGCATTTTAAAGTTAAAAAAGCCTATATCTCAAACAGTTTTTGAGCTATAGCTACCAAATTTGGTGCCAAGATAGGTGATGATGACCCCCCAAAAACTGCACCAAAAGTTTGGATGCCACGCCCACCAATACTTTGGTGGGAAGATAGCTGGCAACGACCCACAAAAATCTGCATCAAAGTTTTGGAGCCACGCCTAATTATTCCGCCCTCCTTTCCCCACCATTTACAAACTTTGAGCTAGAGTCACCATATTTGGTATTAAGATAGCAATTGACATCCCACAAAGATCTGCATCAAAAATTTGGGTGCCACGCCTAACCATAACGCACCCAGCCTCCCTCCCTTGTTCGCACTTTTAACAAACTTTAAGCTAGATTCACCAAATTTGGTATGAAGATAGCAATTGACATTCCACATAGATCAGCAGCAAAAATTTGGATGCCACAACCACCCATACCACTCCCAGCCCCCCTTTCCACACCTTTTACAAACTTTGAGCTAGAGTCACCAAATTTGGTATGACGATAACAATTGACATTCCACATAGATCTGCAGCAAAACTTTGGATGCCACGCCCACCTATACCGCTCCATCCCTCCTTTCCCCACCTTTTACAAACTTTGAGCTAGAGTCACCAAATTTGGAAGGAAGATAGCTGGTGGCATCCTCATCTGCATCGGAGAATCTTTAAGGCAGCGTACACCCCTGCCCAGTCCGTACCCCTTTGCAATCATGCCTCTTTTTACCGGTTTAAATACTGGTATCGAGTATGCCACAGTCGGTTGCGTCCGACTGCAACGTTTCCACTTGTTTTTTTCTTTGTTTTCTCACTGTTTATACCCTTAACCCATAAAATGGGTAAATAAGGGTATAATGGTTTTGTGCAAAAGTATGTAACAGGCAGAAGGAAGCATCTCCGACCCTATAAAGTATATATATTCTTGATCAGCATCAACAGCCGAGACGATATAGCCATGTCCGTCTGTCCGTCTGTCTGTCCGTCTGTCTGTCTGTATGAACGCGTGGATCTCAGAAACTACAAGAGCTAGAGACTTCTAATTTTGTATTTAAGTCAAACCAACGGTAGAGTATACCGTACAAATTGTTTCTATACAAGTGTGGTATACCCTTTTCCAGATAATAAAGACACCCTTCCGCAAGTGGGGCATATCCGACCTGCTGTGCAACATGCAATGAAAATTTTGTTTATAAATAGCAATAAAAACCAATAAAAAACAAGTGGAAACGTTGCAGTCGGACGCAACCGACTGCGGCATACTCGATACCAGTATTAAAACAGGTAAAAAGAGGCCTGATTGCAAAGGGGTACGGATGGGGCAGGGGTGTACGCTGCCTTAAAGATTCTCCGATGCAGATAGGGATGCCACCAACTATCTTCCTTCCAAATTTGGTGACTCTAGCTGAAAGTTTGTAAGAGCTGTTGAAAGGGAGGCTGAGGGCAGTATGGCTGGGCGTGGCATCCAAATTTTTACTGCAGATCTTTGTGAAATGTCAATTGCTATCTTCACACCAAATTTGGTGACTCTAGCTCGAAAATCGTTAAATGTGGGGAAAGGGGGCTGGGGGCGGCATGGGTGGGCGTGGCATCCAAATTTTTGATGCAGATCTATGTGGAATGTCAATTGCTACCTTCCTTCCAAATTTGGTGACTCTAGCTCAAAGTTTGTAAAATGTGGGGAGAGGGGGGCTGGGGGCGGTATGGGTGGGCGTGGCATCCAAATTTTTGCTGCAGATCCATGTGGAATGTCAATTGCTACCTTCATACAAAATTTGGTGACTCTAGCTCAAAGATTGTTAAAGGTGGGGAAAGGGGTTGGAAGGGGTGCGCGTTGCTCCAAAACTTTGATGCAGTTTTTTGGGGGTCGTTGCAAGCTATCTTCCTGCCAAATTTGGTGGCTATAGCTCCACAACTCTGGAAGATGCACGCATTCTCGTTTTTGACGAAGCGTTGGGGCAGCTGGGGGTGGCTAGGGCGGTATTGGTGGGCGTGGCATCCAAACTTTTGATGCAGTTTTGGGGGGTCATCATCGCCTATCTTGGCACCAAATTTGGTGGCTCTAGCTCAAAAACTGTGGGAGATATAGGCTTTTTTGACTTTAAATTGCGGGGGGGGCTGGGGGCGGAATGGGGGCGTGGCTCCAAAATTTTGATGCAGTTTTTTGGAGGGTGCTAGTAGCTATCTCCTTACCAAATTTGGTAGTTCTAGCTGTAAGGGTGTGTGAAATATGCGGATTTATCGTTTTTGAGTTATCGAATTTATCGATTTGCCAGCCCCCTAGTTATCGTAGAACCCCAATCTTGACACTTTAATTTACTATCCCATAGATAAAGAGAATTGGAAAGTTTCAAGTCTCTAGCTTGAAGGGTGTGGAAAAAAGTTGCGTTCATACAGACGGACAGACGGACAGACACCATGACGGACATTGCACAAACCCAATATACTCTTTACCTTCGGTATCGAGTATAAAAACCAGTCAAAACATTGCAGTCGGACGCAACCGACTGCGGCATACTCGATACCAGTATTACAACCGGTAAAAAGAGGCAAGATTGCAAAGGGGTACAGATGCGGCAGGGGTGTACGCTGCCTTAAAGATTCTCCGATAGGGATGCCACCAACTATCTTCCTTCCAAATTTGGTGACTCTAGCTGAAAGTTTGTAAGAGCTGTGGATCGGGGGACTGGGGGCGATATAATAATTATTTGCGTTAATTAACATTACTACTGATACCCTCTAAATATGGGTAAGTCTCTTTATTCACTATTTTGCTTCAACTAACTAAAAATTTGATTAACCACTCGACACAATTACACTTGCTGGAAATAATATTCATGGTTAGAGATATATAAAAATATGTATGTATAAATGTGTATAATATATTTTAATACAAGTAGCAAGTGTACTACTAAAAAACTACAAGAATACTTGTATATAACGGCAGCTTGTCTACGTTAATTATTCTTTTTATTTTAAACTTTCATATTTTTATTGATGAGAAATTAAGTTACTTTTATTTTTTTAAAAACATTTTATATCAATCCTTTTTTTATTTTATTTTTTTATTGTTAATAAATACTTTATTTTTAGTTGAAAAAATAAATGATCAAACAAATAAAATTGTGCACTTAAGTGTGGGTTTTGCCGGCAATTGCAAAGAGAGAGCGTATCACTTAGACCCCTTTTACACGATGAAGTTTTTTCATGAAGTTTTTTTCATTCTGTTTTAAAACATCTTCGCAAATCTGGTCGCATTTACACGATGAAGTTTTTTCATGAAGCATTTTCTTTGTAAATGCAACTCTGATTTAAATTTATGGTCGATAAACATACATCTTTGCCATCGATTGTTTTATTTGTTAACATATAATTGATTTAAGAAGTAACAAGTAAATAAAAAGGATTCAGTGAACATTTCTACTAATAATTTCTTAACCAAAACAATGTATTTATTATTGGCGCTAATATTTGCTTGTGCGATATTTCGTATCGATAACTTTATTGTTCACATCAAACACTGTGCAACTCTGTGTTTACATGCAATCGGTATAAGGCAAAGCAAAAGAGAGAAAAATAAATCATTGCTTCACAAGTCATGAAGCATTGCTTGCAGCTGTAACCCCTCTTCACCCTTTGCCTACAAACGAATGCTTCAGACGCAAAAACTTCATCGTGTAAAAGGGGTCTTACATGCGTGTTCCATCGACGAAAGATCTTTCTGAAGATAACGACGTTTAAGAGAGCCACAGGTGTTGATCACCTTTTTTTTTTTTTTAAGAGTCTTGTGCGTGAGCTTAAAAGCTCCGCATATTGCACGTGTAATTTGTGCCTATTGTAGGTAATGCAATAGCTTTTATTTTGTCTTTTTATACTCGATACCGAAAGTATAGAGTATATTGGTTTTGTGCAATGTCCGTCATGGTGTCTGCCCGTCTGTCCGTCCGTATGTATGCAAGTTTTTTCCACACCCTTCAAGCTAGAGACTTGAAACTTTCCAATTCTCTTTATCTATGGGAAAGTAAATTAAAGTGTCAAGATGGGGGTTCTACGATTACTGGGGGTTGGCAAATCGATAAATTCGATAACTCAAAACCGATAAATCCACATATTTCGCACATCCTTACAGCTAGAACTACCAAATTTGGTGAGAAGATAGGTGATGATGACCCCCCAAAAACTGCACCAAAAGTTTGGATGCCACGCCCACCAATACTTTGGTGGGAAGATAGCTGGCAACGACCCACAAAAATCTGCATCAAAGTTTTGGAGCCACGCCTAATTATTCCGCCCTCCTTTCCCCACCATTTACAAACTTTGAGCTAGAGTCACCAAATTTGGTATTAAGATAGAAATTGACATCCCACAAAGATCTGCATCAAAAATTTGGGTGCCACGCCTAACCATAACGCACCCAGCCTCCCTCCCTTGTTCGCACTTTTAACAAACTTTAAGCTAGATTCACCAAATTTGGTATGAAGATAGCAATTGACATTCCACATAGATCAGCAGCAAAAATTTGGATGCCACAACCACCCATACCACTCCCAGCCCCCCTTTCCACACCTTTTACAAACTTTGAGCTAGAGTCACCAAATTTGGTATGACGATAACAATTGACATTCCACATAGATCTGCAGCAAAACTTTGGATGCCACGCCCACCCATACCGCTCCATCCCCCCTTTCCCCACCTTTTACAAACTTTGAGCTAGAGTCACCAAATTTGGAAGGAAGATAGCTGGTGGCATCCTCATCTGCATCGGAGAATCTTTAAGGCAGCGTACACCCCTGCCCAGTCCGTACCCCTTTGCAATCATGCCTCTTTTTACCGGTTTAAATACTGGTATCGAGCATGCCGCAGTCGGTTGCGTCCGACTGCAACGTTTTCACTTGTTTTTTTCTTTGTTTTCTCACTGTTTATACCCTTAACCCGTAAAATGGGTAAATAAGGGTATAATGGTTTTGTGCAAAAGTATGTAACAGGCAGAAGGAAGCATCTCCGACCCTATAAAGTATATATATTCTTGATCAGCATCAACAGCCGAGACGATATAGCCATGTCCGTCTGTCCGTCTGTCTGTCCGTCTGTCTGTCTGTATGAACGCGTGGATCTCAGAAACTACAAGAGCTAGAGACTTCTAATTTTGTATTTAAGTCAAACCAACGGTAGAGTATACCATACAAATTGTTTCTATACAAGTGTGGTATACCCTTTTCCAGATAATAAAGACACCCTTCCGCAAGTGGGGCATATCCGACCTGCTGTGCAACATGCAATGAAAATTTTGTTTATAAATAGCAATAAAAACCAATAAAAAACAAGTGGAAACGTTGCAGTCGGACGCAACCGACTGCGGCATACTCGATACCAGTATTAAAACAGGTAAAAAGAGGCCTGATTGCAAAGGGGTACGGATGGGGCAGGGGTGTACGCTGCCTTAAAGATTCTCCGATGCAGATAGGGATGCCACCAACTATCTTCCTTCCAAATTTGGTGACTCTAGCTGAAAGTTTGTAAGAGCTGTTGAAAGGGAGGCTGAGGGCAGTATGGCTGGGCGTGGCATCCAAATTTTTACTGCAGATCTTTGTGAAATGTCAATTGCTATCTTCACACCAAATTTGGTGACTCTAGCTCGAAAATCGTTAAATGTGGGGAAAGGGGGCTGGGGGCGGCATGGGTGGGCGTGGCATCCAAATTTTTGATGCAGATCTATGTGGAATGTCAATTGCTACCTTCCTTCCAAATTTGGTGACTAGCTCAAAGTTTGTAAAATGTGGGGAGAGGGGGGCTGGGGGCGGTATGGGTGGGCGTGGCATCCAAATTTTTGCTGCAGATCCATGTGGAATGTCAATTGCTACCTTCATACAAAATTTGGTGACTCTAGCTCAAAGATTGTTAAAGGTGGGGAAAGGGGGTGGAAGGGGTGCGCGTTGCTCCAAAACTTTGATGCAGTTTTTCGGGGGTCGTTGCAAGCTATCTTCCTGCCAAATTTGGTGGCTATAGCTCCACAACTCTGGAAGATGCACGCATTCTCGTTTTTGACGAAGCGTTGGGGCAGCTGGGGGTGGCTAGGGCGGTATTGGTGGGCGTGGCATCCAAACTTTTGATGCAGTTTTGGGGGGTCATCATCGCCTATCTTGGCACCAAATTTGGTGGCTCTAGCTCAAAAACTGTGGGAGATATAGGCTTTTTTGACTTTAAATTGCGGGGGGGCTGGGGGCGGAATGGGGGCGTGGCTCCAAAATTTTTGATGCAGTTTTTTGGAGGGTGCTAGTAGCTATCTTCTTACCAAATTTGGTAGTTCTAGCTGTAAGGGTGTGTGAAATATGCGGATTTATCGTTTTTGAGTTATCGAATTTATCGATTTGCCAGCCCCCTAGTTATCGTAGAACCCCAATCTTGACACTTTAATTTACTATCCCATAGATAAAGAGAATTGGAAAGTTTCAAGTCTCTAGCTTGAAGGGTGTGGAAAAAAGTTGCGTTCATACAGACGGACAGACGGACAGACACCATGACGGACATTGCACAAACCCAATATACTCTTTACCTTCGGTATCGAGTATAAAAACCAGTCAAAACATTGCAGTCGGACGCAACCGACTGCGGCATACTCGATACCAGTATTACAACCGGTAAAAAGAGGCAAGATTGCAAAGGGGTACAGATGCGGCAGGGGTGTACGCTGCCTTAAAGATTCTCCGATAGGGATGCCACCAACTATCTTCCTTCCAAATTTGGTGACTCTAGCTGAAAGTTTGTAAGAGCTGTGGAACGGGGGACTGGGGGCGATATGGGTGGGTGTGGCATCCAAATTTTTACCGCAGATCTTTGTGTAATGTCAATAGCTATCTTCATATCAATTTTGGTGACTCTAGCTCGAAGTTTGTAAAAAGTGAAAAAAGGGGGGCTGGGGGCAGTATGGCTGGGCGTGGCATCCAAATTTTTGATGCAGATATTTGTGGAATGTCAATTGCTATCTTCATACCAAATTTGGTGAATCTAGCTCGAAAATTGTAAAAACGTGGGGAAAGGGGGGCTGGGGGCGGTATGGGTGGGCGTGGCTACCAAAGTGTTGATGCAGATCTGTGTGGAATGTCAATTGCTATCTTCATACCAAATTTGGTGACTCCAGCTAAATGTTTGTAAAATGTGGGGAAAGGGGGGCGGAATGGGAGGGCGTAGCTCCAAAACTTTTGTGGGTCATTACCAGCTATCTTCCTACAAAATTTGGAGGCTCTAGCTCCACAACTCTGGAAGATACACGCTTTCCCGTTTTTGTCAAAGCGTTGGGCTGGATGGGGGCGGCTAGGGCAGTATTGGTGGGCGTGGCATCCAAACTTTTGATGTAGTTTTTGGGGGTCATCATCACCTATCTTGGCACCAAATTTGGTGGCTAAAGCTCAAAAACTGTGGAAGATATAAATTTTGTGACTTTAAAATGCGGGGAGGCTGGGGGCGGAGTTGGTTGGCGTGGCTCCAAAATTTTTGATGCAGTTTTTTGGGAGCTGCTAGAAGCTATCTTCTTACCAAAATTGGTAGTTCTAGCTGTAAGGGTGTGCGAAATATGTGGATTTATCGGTTTTGAGTTATCGAACTTATCGATTTGCCAGCCCCCTAGCTATCGTAGAACCCCCATCTTGACACTTTTATTTACTATCCCAAAGATAAAGAGAATTGGAAAGTTTCAAGTCTCTAGCTTGAAGGGTGTGGACGAAAGTTGCGTTCATACAGACGGACCGACGGACAGACACCATGACTGACATTGCACAAACTCAATATACTCTTTATCTTCGGTAACAAGTATAAAAAACATAGCGGCTCATAGTTAATTTTGGCAATGCCAAGACTATTGTACCCTTCACACAGCCAAATCAATACTCCCCCCTCTTATGTTTCTGTTCAGTTGTTGGTAATTTTTCGCTAATATTTTTACTCTTGAGCGTCATTTACTTGTTCGTGTGCGACAACAACAACAATTTGACATGTAGGTACTTGAAAGTGCACGACAGAGACAACAATTGATAGTACGATATGGTCAATTTGTATGGTAGCTATGTCGTAGAGTGCTCCAATCGAAATGAAATTTCATAGTGAACAAACCTGACATGATCTAAGCAATCTGTGAAAGTTTCATCAAAATCAGTTCAGCAGTTTGGCCGGAAATCGTGTTAATATGGTCAATTTGTATGGTGACTATGTGCCGATCGGGATGAAATTTCATTTTCATTTTCAGACAGACGGACAAACGGACGGACGGACGGAAATCAATTCCTGAGCTCGTCCCGATTATTTTGGTATATAGTTTATGGGGTCTCCTATCATTCCTTTAAGGCGTTACAGATTCATGACAAAGTCAATATACCCTGTGAAGATTGGGTGCATGCAATAACGCCGTTATTGCACTTTTTTATTTAATTCATTTTTAGTTGTTTTACATTTATTACCATTTTAAAAAATTATTTTATATTATTTTATCAAAATACATAACACCTATTAAATTAAATGTTAAATATTGAACTAGGTATGTAGATCGCGGCACGTCTACGATTACTCCGGCGACAAGGTCTGAAGATTGATTCTTGCAGAACTCGAAAAAATAAGACGAAAATATGAAGAATTATTATATATATATCATATAATTATCGATAACTCGCTTGGTTATCGAGATATAGCTATTATATATAGTTATATATAGTTTTAGCATTATTTGCGATTATTTATAATATTTTTCTAAGCAATTACTTCGGTAGAAAAAGAGTGCCAATGTTGTTGAACAAGCTGTGGTGAGTTCCGACAAATAATTTGTTTTTTTTTTAACAACTTGTGTTTTCCGAGAATTTGTATGTAGGGAAAAAATGGGCGCGCAAAAGACTTAGGCGTGGTTGAAAAAAAATTTTGCCTGCGACATTTTAAATGATTTGTATTACTAATAATTTTCATTATTAAAAGCAACAAAATTGTAAATAACGATATTTCAGTTTATTTTATTTTATTTTTAATATAAACATGAATCATTGACAAAAAAATAAGTTTTTGACATTCCAAATGCTTAATACATATAATTATGAGTTCGATACCGTGTGAGAATAAAAAATTAAAAGACTTTTGTCTTTAGTTTAATTTCTTTATTGTGTTTTATTTAATGTAAAAAAATACAAATCACTTCCTCACTTACGACTATCTTCTTTAAGATCTTACTCCGAACTACTTCTCAATCGTTCTTGCTGCGCAGAGCAAACCTCCGTTGAGAGCTTTTCTTATTATCAAAGCTTTTAAGCTTTGATCATTTTAAGCTTTTATCAAAAAGTGCCAATTCGGCGATCTCACGCTTGTGGCGTGATTTTGGAAATATGTTTATATCTCACGCTTGTGGCGTGATTTTAGAAATATGTTTATATTTTATGTTTATGTCTAATATGCTTCCTGTGTTGGGGTTTTAGGGTGTAATGTGATATCTTATTGTTGGGCTGTGTGCTATGTGCTGGGGTGCGTTCTATGTGTAACATATTTGAGATAAGAATATGTGTGCATATTGGATATCTTACTCGCCCACACTTAAAAAATTTGGGATACAGTGCGGGTTGATCTTGTTCAACTATTGGTAATTCTATTTTATCGTTGTTTATTTCTTGTTCTTTAGATTTTCTATACTTAACAATAAGTGTTTTGGGTAAACTTTTGAACTTATAAATTAAGTACAATAATATGCTTAATATGGTAATGGTTAATGATGTCAATGTTATTATTTGAAATGTAAGGGAGGAGCCCTAGTGACGGTCATAGCCCCTAAATAGGTCAACCGGAATATTTTGGCGAGTTTTGATGCTAGCGGGGTCTAATCACTGTGATTGATAGCTCTTAGTGCCGGCTTGCTTTTTATGTAGTCTACTGGTGTTTATACTAAGTTTTGGATGCACCAGAGACTAAAATTAAAATACCGATATTTCGACGTAAGCTTTGTAACTTTTCAACGCGTTGGAATTGTATTATTTCAAGTTTCAGCAAAGGGAAATAAATAATTTTCTTAATCGTTTTTCTTGCCCTTTCATAATCTGTAATCCAAAATTTTTTCTGTTCAATATTTTGGGTTTAACATTAATAAATGTAAAATTATGTTTCTGCCTGTTCTGGTCACATACGATGTGATACACTTTAACACTTATCGATATTTGTATCGACTATCGTATCACTTTGCGTCTCTCGCGTTGCTCTTAATTGCGTGTGGCGCCAAAATGATTTCGCCACGAAAATTACTCGGTGCTGTTAATCATAATTTCAAAATATCTGAAAATTCTTCAAAATTTGTTCAGTGAACCAAAATTCACATTTGATAAGTAGAAAAGCCGCAAAAGCCGAATTTCAAAATTGTGTCAAATTCACACAAGGAACAGATGCGTGTATACTTAAGAAGAATAGAAAAATTTTATTATTATTTAGTTAAAACAATGTTAAATGAATTTGTTATGATTTGCAAGAAGAGCAAGAAAAAGTTTTATTAAGAAAAATGAAGAAAAATTAATAAAATGAATTTATTATGAGTTGGCATAAAACTTGACTTAATTTTTTGTAGATTTCCTTAAAAGTTTGCGCCCTTTTTAATAGCAACATGACACAATTAAGACAGATAACGCATTGCGCAGATGACGTCACATATGATGCATATTACCAAGGCAAATATTCAACACATGCATTGTGACGTCATCTGCGCACAACATAAACAAGTTTCTGGGCAATCTAAAAATTTATTGTTCTTGTGTGTGCGATGTTGAGCGTGCGATGCATAAATCGATACTTTAATCGATACATCGCTGCATCGCTGGCGATACTGTTTTTTACGAGTAATAAATTTTAATAAATTATTAAATTCGGTTGTTTTTGAGTGTTTAATTGCATAAAATACAAAAGCATAAATAAAAACAATGATTTGGCATTTTATTTCATTTTATTGGCTCTATTTTGACAAGATTAAGGGGAGTGACTACTACAGGGGCACTTTATCGAAAATCGTGATTTTGACTTTTTTCATTAAATCCTATATATCTTTCAAAAAACGAATGAAATGTGTATAATGCCTTACACTGATCGATGGGCAATTGAACTAGCTTTCCTACGATACCAACAGCTAAGCTTTACGTTGATTTCTGACAATTTAATATCCCAAAAACCTTAGGGGTGTTCACTATTAGGGCTTCTCCCTTATTATAATATTTTGTATGTTCCAAAAATAATTTCTTAGTTTGAATATATGACAATGGATCGAGTTTTGTTACGTTATTACTGACATAAATATTTTGTGTAAAATCTAGTCTTGAATTTGATATTGATATTTCGTTTATTTGTAATTCACAATTATAGATTTTTATAATATTGTTTCCTTTTATTTTAATTTCATTGTTCATACAATTTTGATTTACAATGGTTTCTGGCAAATTCCATGTTAAGATTATGTTTGGTTCTATATAATTTGTTTGGAAGCTTTTAATTGTTTTGGTGTATTTACATTCGGTTTTGATTTGTTTTACAATACCTACTATGCAATTATTCATTATTTGTTTCTTAGTAATATATTTTTCTTGAATATTTTCTGTTACAATATTATCGTTCTCATCTGGGTAGGGTATTATTTCGAAAATAGGTGTTTTGCTAATTTCTTGTGGAATATGTGATATTATATAAATTTCTTTTGTATCAGTTTTTAACCAAGTTGATGTTTTAATATTAAGAATTTTCTCTGGTGTAACATGCAATTAGTAATCGTGCTTTAGTAATTTAGGGTTGAATATGCCTAATCTAGTTAGTTGCATTCCCATCTCTATGTCTTCTATGTATTCGGTGAAATGTTCTAAATTGAAAATTAATAAATCAAGTTTCTTGTGTTTTTCTTCTTTTGTTTTAAATGTGTTCATGGTCTCAATTGCTTTGTTAATTGTTTCGATTATTTGGTTTAGTTCACTGACTTGAACGCTGTTCTCGGCTAAGTTACCTATCTTCTGTTCTAGTTCGTCTCTGTCATCTGTATCTAATGTTCCGAATAAGTATTTATATGTTTTTCCTACTGAATTTATTAGTCCTCTCTTTTGTCTTTTAATGATTGTTATTCCGTTCATTTCCATGTTTAGTTTTTCAATAAGGTAATTTATTTTAGTTGAATTTTCGTAATCCTTTGCTTGTATTAATAGGTTATTGTAGACCTTTTCTATTTTTGTTAAATACAGTTAGATAATGGTATTCAAAATTTGTTGGTATGTCCAGTGTTCCTGTTTTAAATATTAGGTAGCCGTTGTTTGCTTTTATGGGGTTTATTTCGATACTTTGTCCGTTAATTGTCACCTGTAGCAGTGTTATTATTATTAGAATTCCCTTCATTAGTTGGTTCTCTGTAATTAATGTATTTACTCATATTAGTTTTCTTTTTCTTCTTGAACTTTGATTTGTAATGGTTGACTTTTCTACCTCTATTGGTTTCCTCAAAGTGTTTCTCGTCTAGTTGTCTTACCTGACCTGTCTTTTTGAATGGATTGGTTATTTTCGATTTAACTAGTGGTGAAGATCTATACTTTATATCTATTTAAAATTCTTCTCTTGATTCATTTAGTTTTTCAATTTGTTTCTTTTTCTTATCTTGTGTGTCATATTTTGGTGTCCCTGTGTACATAAATATATCTGCGGGTGTTCTGTTTGTTGTATTGTGTTTAGTTTTGTGATTATAAGTGTATAATATTATTTCAAATCTGGTTTGTTTGTTTTCTATGTTAGAGTCACTGCTTATAATTCTTAATTTTTCGTTGATTGTTTTATGAAATCTCTCTATATCTGCTATACCATTTTTACTTGTTGTTATATTGATTTTTACGTTTTCAGTTGTTAACCATTGTTGTAATGCAGCACATATGAATGCTGAATCTTTATCTGCTTTGATTACTGCTGGTTTTCCCATTAAATCAAAAACATTTAATATGGCTCTTTTTGTTTCTAACCAGTCTCGGCTGTTAACTTCAATCAATGTTGCAAATTTTATATAAACGTCTATACATGATAGAAATTGTTTATGGTCAACTAAATAAAAATCCATTACATATTTGTCCCTAATGTAGTTTGTTTCTGTGGTTACTTCATATACTAATTTGGTGCTTCTGTGCTCTGTTTTTGAAATGTTGCAAATGTGGCATTCATTTATTATGTTTTGTATAAGATTCTGGTAGTCTGGATAATAAAATTTTTCTTTAAACCACTGTATTGTCTTTTCTATCCCTGGGTGTAATAGTTCGTTGTGTCTTCTTAGTATTTGTTCTTTGAATTCTGCGTACGTTTGTAAGTCTGTTAATTTTGATGAGCTTTTCATTACTTTTATTTTACTTTCTGGGTTTATTATTTCTACAAATGCGTTTTGGAATATCGGAAAATCGGAGTCGTTGTGGAAATATATAACCCTATTTTTTTGAATATAAATATTCCTTTATTATTTCTTTAGCTTTATTATTAGTCATTTCGGTATAAGTTATCTTTATGTTTTTTTTTATGAAAATAATTAGTAAGTTGTGTCTTGTTGTCGTTTCCTCTGATGAGTTCGATTTGTCTGTTGTAATAGTTTAATGGTCTTTCAGTTATTTGAATGTAACTTTGGTTATCTTCTTGGGCACTATGAATGGTAGCACATGTTGCTAGACTCAGTTCTTCTCCCAATTGATTTTCATGTATTTGCACACGTGATAGTGCGTCTGCGACATGGTTTTCTTTACCCGGTAATTATTTGATTGTATAATCAAATTCATTTAACTTTATCTTCCATCGTTGGAGTTTCATATTCGGTTCTTTTATATTATTTAACCATACTAATGGTTTGTGATCGCTTAGTACTTCGAATTTTCTACCATATAGATAGCTTCTATAAGTTTTTGTTGCCCAAACTACTGCTAATAGTTCTTTCTCTATAGCTGAATAATTTATTTCATTTTGTTTAGAGTTCTGCTGGCAAAACAAATACACTGATAGAAAAAAGCCGTGCTAAAAATAAGTACGAACGTACTTGAATTGAGTATTTGCGATTCTAGTATTTCATTCTTGATTTAAGTATGAAATACTCTAAATGAGCATACAAAAACTTAAATCAAGAAAAAATTACTTTAAATGAGTTTAAAAATACTTAAATCAAGTACAAACGTTCTTGAATCAAGAATAAGAGAACTTGAATCAAGTATAATTCCGGAAATACTTAAATCCAGTACGAAATTCTTGATTCAAGTACGATTATCGGGTTCAAATCCCGGCGGACATGAATTTTTTTTTATACTCGATACCGAAGGTAAAGAGTATATTGGGTTTGTGCAATGTCCGTCATGGTGTCCGTCCGTCTGTCCGTCTGTATGTTCGCAACTTTTTTCCACACCCTTCAAGCTAGAGACTTGAAACTTTCCAATTCTCTTTATCTATGGGATAGTAAATTAAAGTGTCAAGATGGGGGTTCTACGATAACTGGGGGGCTGGCAAATCGATAAATTCGATAACTCAAAACCGATAAATCCTCATATTTCGCACATCCTTACAGCTAGAACTACCAAATTTGGTGGGCAGATAGCTACTAGCAACCCCCAAAAAACTGCATCAAAATTTTGGAGCCACGCCCACCCATTCCACCCCCCTTTCCCCACCTTTTACAAACTTTGAGCTAGAGTCACCAAATTTTGTATGAAGAAAGCAATTGACATTCCACATAGATCTGCATCAAAAATTTGGATGCCACGCCCACCCATACCGCCCCCAGCCCCATAGCCCCCCTCTCCCCACCTTTTGCATGCTTCGAGCTAGAGTCACCAAATTTGGTATGAAGGTAGCATTTGACATTCCACAAGGATCTGCAGCAAAAATTTGGATGCCACGCCCACCCATACCGCCCCAAGCCCCCCTTTCCCCACTTTATACAAACTTCGAGCTAGAGTCACCAAATTTGGTATGAAGATAGCAATTGACATCCCACATGGATCGGCAGCAAAAATTTGAATGCCACGCCCACCCATACCGCCCCAAGCCCCATAGCCCCCCTTTCACCACCTTTTGCATGCTTCGAGCTAGAGTCACCAAATTTGGTATGAAGGTAGCATTTGACATTCCACAAGGATCTGCAGCAAAAATTTGGATGCCACGCCCAACCATACCGCCCCCAGCCCCATAGCCCCCCTCTCCCCACCTTATACAAACTTTGAGCTAGAGTCACCAAATTTGGTATGAAGGTAGCATTTGACATTCCACAAGGATCTGCAGCAAAAATTTGAATGCCACGCCCAACCATACCGCCTCCAGCCCCCTTTCCCACTTTTACAAACTTTGAGCTAGAGTCACCAAATTTGTTATGAAGATAGCAATTGACATTCCACAAAGATCTGCATCAAAAATTTGGATGCAATTCCACCCATACCGCCCCCAGCCCCCCTTTCCCCACTTTATACAAACTTTGAGCTAGAGTCACCAAATTTGGTATGAAGGTAGCATTTGACATTCCACAAGGATCTGCAGCAAAAATTTGAATGCCACGCCCAACCATACCGCCCCCAGCCCCTCTTTCCCCACTTTTACAAACTTTGAGCTAGAGTCACCAAATTTGTTATGAAGATAGCAATTGACATTCCACAAAGATCTGCATCAAAAATTTGGATGCAATTCCACCCATACCGCCCCCAGCCCCCCTTTCCCCACTTTATACAAACTTCGAGCTAGAGTCACCAAATTTGGTATGAAGAAAGCAATTAACATCCCACATGGATGGGCATCAAAATTTTTAATACTGGTATCGAGTATACCGCAGTCGGTTGCGTCCGACTGCAACGTTTCCACTTGTTTTTTTTTGATTTTTTAAATCGGGTTACATGTTAATAGTTTACTTTGTACTTTTTTTTTTTTTTTTTAATCATTAATAAGCATAAAAATGGCAAAAAAGCTGAGGTAAGCCAAGTGCACTTAACATAAAAATGAACTGCATTCGTAATGTGCCTGGAATTGGCTCAACAGCTAAGGCACTGGACGCAATACCACGAGATCTGTGGTTCAAATCCCGGCGCGGTAAGCATATACAGACAATATTGTAAAAGTTATTTCTAATTTCTTTCATATCTAGCTTAATCCTGAGAATGATAGCCAGCTTTTAAAAAGCTCTAGCTGCGCCATGTATCAATATAAGACTTTCAGGAATTAATAAAATCAAGTATTATCATGCTTGGATCAAGTATCAAATTCTCGGACCAAGTTTGCACGTACTTATTTTAAAAACTTAATGATTTATCATTTTAAGTACTCCAAAACTTAAATCGAGTTCTGAAAGAACTTAATTCAAGTTAAAAGAGAACTCAAATCAAAAACAAACGAACTTAAAACAAACGTACTTGAATCGAGTACGACGTTCTCGGATTCAGTAATTCCGTACTTAGTGAGAAATCAAGTTCGAAATGTGGGGTTTTGAGTACGGAATACTTGATTATTTCTATCAGTGTAGGCTTGTGATTTTGTGTCAATACTGCTCCTAGAGCTACATTACTTGCATCTGTTGTGAGACAAAATGGTTTGTCATAATCTGGATGAGTAAGAATTGGATCAGAAGTTATCAGTAATTTTAATTTCTCGAATGCTGAGATATATGATGTATCCTTTATGTCTACTTTTGCTCCTTTCTTTAACTTAAGTGTCATGGGTTTGACGATGTTTGCGAAATTTGGAATGAATTTTCTATAAAATCCACACAAACCTTAAAATTTCTGTATCTCTTTTGGAGTCTTTGGAATAGGATATTTCATTACTGCTTCAATTTTATTTGGATTAGGTTTTAATCCTTCTGTTGTCACTATGTGTCCTAGAAATTCTGTTTCCCTTTTTAAAAATTCACACTTGTCTAGTTGCAATTTTAAGTTGGCTTCCCTTAGTTTGGCAAATACCTTATTTAGTGACAAAATG
Source organism: Scaptomyza flava (assembly GCA_030179655.1). Taxonomy (NCBI): domain Eukaryota; kingdom Metazoa; phylum Arthropoda; class Insecta; order Diptera; family Drosophilidae; genus Scaptomyza; species Scaptomyza flava. Next base: position 26,828,133 of record JARNME010000029.1, on the reverse strand, counting down.
TGTTCTTCCAATGAAGTGGAGTACACTATTATGTCATCTAAGTAGACTAAACAATCTTTGTAGATTAAATTTTCCAATAAATTGTTCATGCAACGTTGAAACGTTGCTGGTGCATTTTTTAGACCAAACGGCATACGTGTATATTCGTAGTGGCCATGTTTAGTGGAAAATGCTGTCTTAGGTATTGATTTCGGATCCATCTGGATCTGGTGATAGCCTTTTGCTTAATCAAGAGTTGTGAAATATTGGCATCGGCCAAGTTTATCTAAAATTTCATCCATTATTGGAGTAGGGAATTTGTCATCAATAGTGATTTCGTTTTGAAATCTGAAGTCTATTACTACTCTATATTTTTGTTTTCCTGATGCATCCAATTTCTTTGGGATTACTAATACAGGCGAATTATATGGAGACTGAGATTTCCTTATTATCCCTTGCTCTAACATTTATTTTACTTGTCTGTCAATTTCGTCGTGTTGAATTTGGGAATACTTGTAGGGTCTCTTGTAAATTGAGTCCTCATGTTTTGTAATTATCGAATGTTTAACAACACTAGTGAAAGTCAAATTGTCACCTTCATGGTACTGTATGTCTCGATATTTGTGAAGAACTTTTGACACACATCACGAAATTGAATTCTAAGTCTTCCGACGAAGGTGGGTCTAGACACTCTGGTGCCGTTTCTTCTTCTACATTTATGTTGGGGTCGTACTTAAATAAGAATGTATATTCTCCTAAGGTTACGGCTCCTTCTTCGTAATTTATTTTTGCCTTACAAGCTTCTAAATAATTTCTGCCTAACAATAAATCATATCGATTTGAAAATTAATGTATAAAGAACTCCTGTTTGGATGGACATAATTTACATGCTCCTATTGTTATGCTTGATGTTAATTTAATGTTACCGTTAATGGTATGAACGTTAAGTTCAGTGTTTTTTTATTGGAAATTCTAAGTAATTTTTATTCATTAAATTTATTGTTGACCCGGTGTCTATTACACACTTAAGCGGGTTGTTTCTTCCTGTTCCGAGGCTGTGTCCATTTTTGACACACCGCTGTTACTTTCTCTTTGCCGCTTCTGAGGTTGGTTATTATAAGGGAATGCTTGTGCATTATAGTTTCTATTCTGTGAATAGTTCATGGGATTCTGTTGTCTGCCTTGTTGCAACTTTTGTTGAAATTCGGCATATGTCTGCCTTTTTTCTTGTTGATTATTATGTGGTTTAGTTGTGTTGTAATTTGTTTGGTAGTTAGGATTATGTTGTGCTTGATAACTGGGGTTATATGTTGAACTTTGGTTACAATTTTCCTGATACCTTTTACTCGAATTGTTTTTATTTGAATTATTGTATTTATTATCTTTGGGTTTTTCAACCACACTATTTTAAAACAAGCCCTCCTTTTGGGCTGCTACTTTTAACAGATGGCTAGTGGTAATATCATATCTAGCTAGAATCATGAAAATTCTATCTGGAATTTTTCTTTTAATTACATCTTTAACTGTGTTATTCATGGCATTTGTATAAACCATTGCATTGGTTGAATTATTTTCTAGTGTTAGCTTATTGGTTATAATATAAGATTTGTCCTCTAGTTCTTCTATGAACTTACGGAGATTTCCTTGGTAGCTGGTGTTGTAAAGTTGTCGTAGTAATTCTTCTACTTGAGTCTGGGTGGTGTATTCCTCGATGAGTGCTCTTTTTAATCTCCCCAATTGTTGGCCTTTGATAGCTGCGAAATCCTTTGCGCTTCTCCGATGACTTGTAGTTCGATCGCACCGTATATTATACTTTGTTGCCTTAGGTTTGTGGTAGGGTATAATTGTAGTAAGGATTCTGTCCTCCTGATGAAGGCGCTTAGCTCCTGTTGGTTTCCCGAGAACTGGGGCACTTGTCGGATTTGTGACAATGCCTGGTTAAGTTCTACATCACTTAAAACGACTGCCATGTTGATTTGATTATTTGATTTGTTGTTGATTATATGGTTTTAGGTTGATTTGTTGTTGATTGTATTGTTTTTGGTTTTCTTAAATTATTTCAACACCATTAATTGTGTTAGTTGCGCGATTAGCTTTTATTAAGTATTGCAATGTTTTGATTTTTGCACTTATTTTTCACTAATCAATTAAACACCATTAAATGTGTTAGTTGCACGAAAGTTCTTTGGCGGATTAGTTTTTATGAAGTATCGCAATTTATTATTGTTGCACTTCTTTTTCATTAATCCTACCGGCTGCGCCAATTATGAGTTCGATACCGTGTGAGAATAAAAAATTAAAAGACTTTTGTCTTTAGTTTAATTTCTTTATTGTGTTTTATTTAATGTAAAAAAATACAAATCACTTCCTCACTTACGACTATCTTCTTTAAGATCTTACTCCGAACTACTTCTCAATCGTTCTTGCTGCGCAGAGCAAACCTCCGTTGAGAGCTTTTCTTATTATCAAAGCTTTTAAGCTTTGATCATTTTAAGCTTTTATCAAAAAGTGCCAATTCGGCGATCTCACGCTTGTGGCGTGATTTTGAAAATATGTTTATATCTCACGCTTGTGGCGTGATTTTAGAAATATGTTTATATTTTATGTTTATGTCTAATATGCTTCCTGTGTTGGGGTTTTAGGGTGTAATGTAATATCTTATTGTTGGGCTGTGTGCTATGTGCTGGGGTGCGTTCTATGTGTAACATATTTGAGATATGAATATGTGTGTGTTGGAAAACTCAAATAGTACTAGCGAATAAAGAACACTTGGTTACTTTAGTTAATATATTTATATGTTTTATTAAACTCTTTTTGTCGCAACACCAATACCACATGCACAGTCAAAACGTATAGAAAAGTATATATATATAAACGTAAAAGTGTGACCATTCTATGTATAGGAAGTAATACTAAATAAGTGTTGAGTAATGTTAATTTTGTATAGGAATAGGGGTATTCCAACACGCCCCCTCAAAAATAACATTATTAGTAAAATTAAATAAATCATATTCATTAAAATTCATCATTCACTTATCCTAATGTGGTTGGTGTGCATTCTGGGATGTGCAATGTGATCCAGCATTCGCTGCAAGGATACGGGGAAAACCCAGTAAAACCCGATCAGATCACCTTACAATATCTTAACATAAGATTGGATTCAGTAACTTCAGTTTCTTAATAATATAATACGTATATATATATATATATTTTTTTTTTTAGTTTCAATAAAAAATAAAATTGAATTAAATTCGTAAATTCGTTACTTGGCATAAAAAAATTGTCAAGTTCAGCATCGATGTTTCAATCATCTTGGTGCAATCCTATCTTTCCTCTCAGCTCCATAAATCTTGCGGCCGGCAACGGTTTTGTAAAAATGTCAGCAAGCTGATTTTCTGTGGAAATATACTCAAGACAAATAACATTATTCTCCACTTGTTCTCTAGTAAAATGATATTTGATATCAATATGTTTAGATCTTTTATGACATGACGGGTTGTTTGCTATGCTGATACAGCCTTGGTTATCTTCATAAATTTTAATAGGCACCTCAAGTTTTATATTTACACTATTAAGAAGAGATTTCAGCCATAGAGCTTCTCTCACAGCTTCGAACAAGGCCATATATTCAGCTTCAGTTGAAGAGGCTGCCACTGAATTCTGTCTCTTCGTGTTCCAACAGATTACGTTCGAACCAAACATTTTAAATAAGTAGCCTGTAGTACTTTTTCTATCAATTTCATTACCACCCCAATCAGAATCTACATAGCCAACTAGTGTATTTTCGTCTGTTTCATTCTTATTGAAAATCAACTTCAAGTCAATGGTTCCCTTCAAATACCTAAGAACCCTTTTTAAAGATTGCCATAACTCAGAATTATTCTTGCTACTTTATCTGCTCAAGATATTTACTGCATTAGTTAAGTCCGGACGTGTACAGAGCATTATGTACATTAAACAACCGATAAGGTTACGACATGGCGCATTACAGTTTTCATCTGAGTTGAGGGCATCATAATTTATGGCGATTTCTTTTCTGACAAAAAATGTAGCATTATGTTACATTTTTTGAGGTTGCACTTTTTTTTGTGCTCTTTTGTGAATTAGGGCTACCCTTGCCCCATATGTTTGTGTTCTTTTCTTACAGTGTTGCCCTATGAATGTAACATAAATGCAACATTTCTCACCCTGAAATAAACGAGAGTGTTGTTTGATCAGGGTTGCATTTTAATAGTGTTTGACATAGTAAAGTGACCATATTAAAGCACGAAAAAGTATTTTGATCATATTTCCACAATAAATATGAAATTAATGAACGATTTATGAATGAATTCACAAATTCAGCTGATCATTTAATTCAGTCAGCTGATTGATTAATGGTGATTTCTTTTGTAGAAAAAAATGTTACCCGTTTTCAGGCAGCATGTTTTAAATTTTGCATTTACCCTGTTAAAGTGTTGCCGTTTTGCCCGAAAAAGGGCAACACTTTTACTACCACAAACAATCAAAAAAAAGGCAACACTTAATCAATCAGCTGACTGAATTAAATGATCAGCTGAATTTGTGAATTCATTCATAAATCGTTCATTAATTTCATATTTATTGTGGAAATATGATCAAAATACTTTTTCGTGCTTTAATATGGTTACTTTACTATGTCAAACACTATTAAAATGCAACCCTGATCAAACAACACTCTCGTTTATTTCAGGGTGAGAAATGTTGCATTTATGTTACATTCATAGGGCAACACTGTAAGAAAAGAACACAAACATATGGGGCAAGGGTAGCCCTAATTCACAAAAGAACACAAAAAAAAGTGCAACCTCAAAAAATGTAACATAATGCTACATTTTTTGTCAGAAAAGAAATCGCCATAAGTGTTGCCTTTTTTTTGATTGTTTGTGGTAGTAAAAGTGTTGCCCTTTTTCGGGCAAAACGGCAACACTTTAACAGGGTAAATGCAAAATTTAAAACATGCTGCCTGAAAACGGGTAACATTTTTTTCTACAAAAGAAATCACCATTAATTTGTTTTGTAGGGGGGTACTGACTGCATTACAATCTTCCATGTTGAATTTGTTTAAGACCCGTTTAATATAAGCAGCCTGACTTAAACAAATTTTACCTTCGCACAATTCTATTCTTATGCCTATGAAGTGTCGTAATTCTTTTAAATCGGTCATTCTAAACTTTTCCATTAAATACCTTTTAAATTCATTCATTCTATTCATGTCAGCTGTTGCTATTACTACATCATCCACATATAATAATACATATATGTTTTCCTTGATATCACCTCTATCAAGTATATATATGCATCGATCTACCGGAGAGTTTACAAAGTTACATTCTTTTAATGCTTGTTCAAAAACTTCAAACCAGCATCTAGCTGCTTGTTTCAAACCGTAAATTGCCTTATTCAATTTACATACATTTTTAGTACTACATGGTAAACCTTGAGGAAGTTGCATATATATTTCTTCATTCAATGTGCCATTTAAGAAAGCTGTTTTTCAGGGACGTAACAGTTATCGACCTTTTGAAAAAAAATCTTCTATAACAATTATATTTTGACTTTTTTCAGTATTGGTAAAGAATAACCATTATAATCGAGAAGAAAAAATTTTGGTCATATTTAACCATTATTCTGACCAAAAACTTATATTGGTCATATTTAACCATTATTCTGACCAAAAAATTATATTTTTCACCAAAGACCTTTATATATATATATATATTTTTTTTTTGGTCAGCCAAAGACCTTTATAAATTTTTTTTTTTTTTTTGGTCAGCCAATACCTTTCTGTTTCTATGCAAATTTTTTTTTTATTATTTGTAGCAACAACAACCATCAAAGAAATTAAAAAAAATTTTTTTTTTAATATCCAAGAAAAAAAATAAAACATATTAATTAGCTGACCAAAAAAAAAAAAAAAAAATTATAAAGGTCTTTGGCTGACCAAAAAAAAAAAATATATATATATATATAAAGGTCTTTGGTGACCAATATAATTTTTTGGTCAGAATAATGGTTAAATATGACCAATATAATTTTTTGGTCAGAATAATGGTTAAATATGACCAATAAAAGTTTTTGGTCAAAATAATGGTTAAATATGACCAAAATATTTATTCTCAATTATAATGGTTAAATGCAAGATTTTTATTTTTTTGGTTAATTTATTGAGACCTTTTTGGTTCAATTTTTAAAAATAGTGGTTATTATTAGTCCCTGCTGTTTTTACATCCATTTGGTGGACTTTCAAGTTATGTTGAACTGCTATTGACAATATGAATCTAAAACTCGAAATTCTTGCAACAGGGGCAAATGTTTCTTCATAGTCAACTTGGTATTTTTGCGTGAATCCTCGAGCAACCAGTCTTGCTTTATATTTTATTGGATTTCCCAATTCATTATACTTAACAGAAAATACCCATTTGCTATCAACAATGTTTTTGTTTTCTGGCTTCTTTGTAATTGTCCAGGTATTATTTATTTCATGAGCACTTTTTATACTGTTTTTATAGCTTCCTCCCAAAGTAATCTATCATTTGTATTTTTAATTTCATCAAATGTATTTGGCACATCATTAAAAATAGTGTGAGCATTTAAGATATATTTATTCAATATATCATTGTCTTCATTATAGGATATCTGTGGCTTAGTCTTTAATCGCTCACTTCTTCTACTTATAACATCCTTATCCCCACTTTCGTTGTCAATTATAACTGGATTTATATCAGTTTCAAGTTCACTTTGCTGTTCAGTTTCCCTACATTCCGTACTCTCATTCGGGAAGTTTAATTCCTTACTTTCATTCAGGAGATCATTTATCTTTCTTTTCTTACTTTCGTTCGGAAAATTTACATGATCATATTCCATACTTTCTTTCAGGAATTCTGTTTCATTGCTTTCCTTACTTTCATTCGGGAATTCTGATTGCTTTCTTTCCTTACTTTCATTTGGGAATTCTGATTGCTTTCTTTCCTTACTATCATTCGGGAATTCTGATTGCTTTCTTTCCTTACTGTCATTCGAGAAATCAGTTTCATATTTAACAGCTCTTGAATTAACCATATTGGTTTCATCGACAACGACATCCCTTGCAACAATAAATTTTCCGTTTAAGGCATCCCATAATTTATAACCATTTGGTTCATAGCCAAAAAGAATACTCTTGAGTGATTTTTCATCAAATTTTCCCTTTTTATTTTTATTGTGCACATATACAGTTGAACCAAAAACTTCAGATGTTTTAAAATGGGCTTTCTTTCGTGCCACATTTCGTAAGGAGTCGTTGCATTATTTCCTAGTGCTCTGCTTGGTATTCTGTTAATCAAATATGTTGCAGTCAACACAGCCTCACCCCAGAAGCTTTTATCTAATTTTGCTCCATTAACCATAGCACGAGCTTTTTCGGTAATGGTTCTGATCATTCGTTCAGAAACACCATTTAATTGAGGTGTGTGAGGCACTGTCAAATGGTAAGTAATCCCTTTATTAACGCAAAACTCACGCATCTCATTGGACAGGTATTCTCTTCCATTGTCAATATACAAATTAACAATCTTTAAGTTGAAATGTGCTTCACTCTTAGCTACAAAATCTTTGAACATATAAAAAACATCTGACTTGTGTTTCATTAAATAAGTTACACAATAATGTGTGAATTGATCTATAAAGATGACATAGTAATTTTTGTCATTTATTGTAGCTGGTGTGATAGGGCCACAAACATCTGAATGTACCACAAACAGAGGCTTTTTAATATGGCTTTTATCTTTAAATTGTTTAAATGGCAACCTACTTTGTTTTCCATTTAGACAAGGCTCACATATTTTATCTGACAACTCTAAATTTATAAGAAGATTGTTGTCGCTGAATAGATTATTTCTTTTTATTTCTAACAATTTACCACTGCTAATGTGACCAAGCCTCTCATGCCATAACTGAAAACTATTTTTATACTCGATACCGAAGGTAAAGAGTATATTGGGTTTGTGCAATGTCCGTCATGGTGTCCGTCCGTCTGTCCGTCTGTATGTTCGCAACTTTTTGCCACACCCTTCAAGCTAGAGACTTGAAACTTTCCAATTCTCTTTATCTATGGGATAGTAAATTAAAGTGTCAAGATGGGGGTTCTACGATAAATGGGGGGCTGGCAAATCGATAAATTCGATAACTCAAAACCGATAAATCCTCATATTTCGCACATCCTTACAGCTAGAACTACCAAATTTGGTGGGCAGATAGCTACTAGCAACCCCCAAAAAACTGCATCAAAATTTTGGAGCCACGCCCACCCATTCCGCCCCCAGCCCCCCCGCAATTTAAAGTCAAAAAAGCGTATATCTCCCACAGTTTTTGAGCTAGAGCCACCAAATTTTGTGCCAAGATAGGTGATGATGACCCCCCAAAAACTGCATCAAAAGTTTGGATGCCACGCCCACCGATACTGCTCTAGCCGCCCCCATCCACCCCAACGCTTCGTCAAAAACGGGAATGCGTGTATCTATCAGAGTTGTGGAGCTAGAGCCTCCAAATTTGGTAGAAAGCTAGCTGGTAACGACCCCCAAAAAACTGCATCAAAATTTTGGAGCCACGCCCACCCATTCCGCCCCCAGCCCCCCCGCATTTTGAAATCAGAAATGGCTATATCTCCCACAGTTTTTGAGCTAGAGCCACCAAATTTGGTGCCAAGATAGGTGATGATGACCCCCCAAAAGCTGCATCAAAAGTTTGGATGCCACGCCCACCAATACCACCCTAGCCGCCCCCATCCACCCCAACGCTTCGTCAAAAACGGGAATGCGTGTATCTTCCAGAGTTGTGGAGCTAGGGCCACCAAATTTGGCAGGAAGATAGCTTGCAACGACCCCCGAAAAACTGCATCAAAGTTTTGGAGCCACGCGCACCCCTTCCACCCCCCTTTCCCCACCTTTTACAAACTTTGAGCTAGAGTCACCAAATTTTGTATGAAGATAGCAATTGACATTCCACATAGATCTGCATCAAAAATTTGGATGCCACGCCCACCCATACCGCCCCCAGCCCCCCTTTCCCCACTTTATACAAACTTCGAGCTAGAGTCACCAAATTTTGTATGAAGATAGCAATTGACATCCCACATGGATCGGCAGCAAAAATTTGAATGCCACGCCCACCCATACCGCCCCAAGCCCCATAGCCCCCCTTTCACCACCTTTTACATGCTTCGAGCTAGAGTCACCAAATTTGGTATGAAGGTAGCATTTGACATTCCACAAGGATCTGCAGCAAAAATTTGGATGCCACGCCCAACCATACCGCCCCCAGCCCCATAGCCCCCCTTTCCCCACCTTATACAAACTTTGAGCTAGAGTCACCAAACTTGGTATGAAGGTAGCATTTGACATTCCACAAGGATCTGCAGCAAAACTTTGAATGCCACGCCCAACCATACCGCCTCCAGCCCCCCTTTCCCCACTTTTACAAACTTTGAGCTAGAGTCACCAAATTTGTTATGAAGATAGCAATTGACATTCCACAAAGATCTGCATCAAAAATTTGGATGCAATTCCACCCATACCGCCCCCAGCCCCCCTTTCCCCACTTTATACAAACTTTGAGCTAGAGTCACCAAATTTGGTATGAAGGTAGCATTTGACATTCCACAAGGATCTGCAGCAAAAATTTGAATGCCACGCCCAACCATACCGCCCCCAGCCCCTCTTTCCCCACTTTTACAAACTTTGAGCTAGAGTCACCAAATTTGTTATGAAGATAGCAATTGACATTCCACAAAGATCTGCATCAAAAATTTGGATGCAATTCCACCCATACCGCCCCCAGCCCCCCTTTCCCCACTTTATACAAACTTCGAGCTAGAGTCACCAAATTTGGTATGAAGAAAGCAATTAACATCCCACATGGATGGGCATCAAAATTTTTAATACTGGTATCGAGTATACCGCAGTCGGTTGCGTCCGACTGCAACGTTTCCACTTGTTATTCTTCGCATTTACAGTATAAGCATAAAACTTTACAATTGGTATATTATTTGACATACCTGAGTTTTGGACAACAATCATCCCATTTTTCGAGATCGTCACGCCATTTTTGTCAAACTCGATTAACATTCCTGCCTCCTGCAGTCGCTTGACTGATATCAAGTTTGCTGCAGCCATCTTGCAGTAAAGAACATCCTCCAGTGTGATGTGGTGCTCGTTGTGCAGCCGCACAATACCACGCTTAGTGGCGTAGATAAATTCGCCTTGCTTAGCCACAGCGATCTTTAGCGGTTGCTCCAACTCCACACTGTCTGCATATAATGACTCATCATTTATAAGATGGTCAGTCGCACCAGAATCAAGGATAAATCCATGTTTATCCGTCATCGATAAATTTGATTTAAGCATAAACGCGAAACCGTGCTGCGATGTTGCGACTTGAGCTTGTTTATTTTCTTTATTTTTTCATTTATTATTCTTTTATAATGATAACAATCCTTTTTGATATGTCCCTCTTTATTACAGTGATGACACCTAACATTATTAAATTTTGGTTTGCCCTTAAATGTTTTTTTTGGTTTTGTTATTTTATTTTGAAAAAACTATTTTTCTGGTTGTTGTTATTGTTCTGAACATTTGCCTTCATAACTTTTCTGCTAGTATCATTGCTGTCACTTTTGATTTTTATTTCATGATCTAGTAGCCTGTTTTTAACAAAAGCTAATGTCAAGCTGTCTTCGGATAAAGTCTCAATTGCCGTGATCACACCATTGTAGGATGAGGGCAATGTGAGTAGCAAATGCGAGACTTTATCCATCTCGTCCATTTTTGCACCCGAAGCTAACAATTCACTCACTAATTCGTCGAAAACGTTAAAATGACTCAATAGTGTCGTTTCACTCAATAGTTTGAGCGAGAGTAAACGTTTGCGCACCGCCAACTGCGAAGCCAAACTCTTCCGCTCATATATCGCGTCTAAATTCTTCAGAATTTGACGCGCCGTATTGTCGCTTGTGGCGAAATTCAGAAACGAGTCGCTCAAATATTCTATTAGCGTGCTTTTAGCACACCGCTCTGCTCTTTTCCATGTATCATCCACTTCATCGGGCATCCTTTCATCAACAACCTTTAAAACGTCTAACTCGGCAAAAAGAGCCCTAATTCTAAATTTCCATACGGAATACTTCTCGCCATCAAAAGGCTTTATGTTCCGCTTTGCCTTTTCCATTCTAACACATACGCACGCAGCAATTTGAGTATATATATAAAATGTAGATATACACGCTTCTATTTAATTTTACTAATTTCAATTATTCACTTTATTGTACTTGGCATGGACTGGGCCCATAACCTGTTGGAAAACTCAAATAGTACTAGCGAATAAAGAACACTTGGTTACTTTAGTTAATATATTTATATGTTTTATTAAACTCTTTTTGTCGCAACACCAATACCACATGCACAGTCAAAACGTATAGAAAAGTATATATATATAAACGTAAAAGTGTGACCATTCTATGTATAGGAAGTAATACTAAATAAGTGTTGAGTAATTTTAATTTTGTATAGGAATAGGGGTATTCCAACAGTGTGCATATTGGATATCTTACTATATATAATTATTTTTTTTTGAATAATTTTTTTCGTATATGTGATTTTTTGCCGACAGTACGGACAAAGAGCGGGTGAATTATTTTTTTTCCGTATGGTGCAGGAGTAATTTCACATCGCGATCAGGCGTTATCGCACTTTTAGAAATGCAACAATGCAGGCGTTATTGCACTAGGCGTTATTGCACGCCCCCGTAAATTAATGTTGTCATATTTTGTCATATTTTGCCCCTTCACGGGGCATGCAATAACGCCTAGTGCAATAACGCATGCAGGCGTTATTGCATTTCTTAAAGTGCGATAACGCCTGATCGCGATGTGAAATAACACCTGCACCAGGCGGAAAAAAAAATTCACCCGCTGTTTGTCCGTTCTGTCGGCAAAAAAATTAACATATACGAAAAAATTATTTAATAAAAAAATAATATATTAAGCATTTGGAATGTCAAAAACTTATTTTTTTAATTACAAAATCAATATACCCTGTTTCACATGTTTGAAGGGTATAAAAATTAAGAAATCGACTTAACTAAAAAATAAATTTTTAAGGATAAGAAATAAACTGTAGGTTCTAATTCAGCGGGAAAATCCTTTTAAAGCAGTTCCCATAGGAATAGTCAACGTTTCCACTTGTTTTTATTTGTAGAACTCTTCGGATGCGCTCATTCGCAAGATGGTGCTTGAATGTACGCGGCTTTCCAACTCTATTGGCCGCATTAATTATGTTATGGGAACTTGCACTTGCATCGGTTTTGTGACGTATCCGATTTTTGGCTCGGAGCGCGGTAGGTAAAATATAGTTAACTTTATGTTGATTGCAGAAGCACTGAAATTTTATTGTAGTTTTATTATTAGTGCTGCCGTATGGGATGTATGTGCCAGGAACCGACAAATACGCTACCCCTTACTATGAGTTCTTCTTCGTTGTGCAGGGCAAAATGGCACCCATGGGCTGCTGCATGTATATACCTTACACAAACCTTATGGTCACCTGTACCTTATTTGCCATCCTCATGTGCCGGGTGCTACAGCACAAGCTACGATCCATGCAGGAAAATGGGTGCAAAGAAGTGCATGATGAAATTATATGGTGCATACAATATCAAATAAAGCTGGCTGGGTAAATAAACAAAGAAATCCATAATACATCAATTTTTTCTAAAGGTCACATTTCCCATTCAGGCTTGTCGATGCCATGAACGGCTTAATGAGCAATTTGCATCTGGTAGAGTTTCTGTGCTTCGGGGCTATGCTTTGTGTGCTTCTTTTTTCTCTTTTAATTGAAAGTTTGATTATTATTTTCTATACATTGAGTATTGAGCCAAAGGTAAAAGTATTTTTGGTTTGTGCAATGTCCGTCATGGTGTCTGCTCATCTTTCTGTCTGTACCAACGCGCTTGTATAAGACCTCCTTCAAGCAAGAGACTTGAAAATTTGCAAACGTATTTTTCCATATCTGCGTTAGCTTGTATTTCTTTCATTCTATTTACAAAATATAAACACACATTTCATTGCTACACGGCAACTCTGCACTTCTCTGACTACTCCCATTACTCTCACGAATAACGCTAAAAAGTCTGTAGCCAGCCCTCAATTTGAACGTTTCTGTCAGCACCTCACTCAACATAATAACTGGAGATGGGCTGTAACGTTTAACGTACAAGTATTGATGAGCGGATGGTATTGTAGCAGACAACGGAGTACGCGCTGGCTTCAACGGCTGTGGCTCGTCGGCTAAGTCGACGGTACCAAAAGAATGAACCGAGTGCTACGTTGCTCCAGTCTTTATCTGATTATAATTGAATTCGCGTTCTATTTTTACCAGTACAGGGAAAAAGGGGGTGAAGTAGGACAGGAGGGATTGGGAGGGAAGCTCGTAAAATTGTGGGGGTTTTTATGGGCGGCTGAAAACAAAACTTCTATACTCAAGGTAGACTATGGCAAAGGCTGTTGATGCAAAGGCACAAGGTGTTGAAGTGCATACGCCCACCCTACCATGATCCTGACAATAGCCAACTCTATATATCGAGTCAGGATCCCTATAAGCGCCTATGGCAGCTAGCGCATCTCGTTCAAGTTAGACATGGTTCCAATAAAAACAAACAAACAAACACACAGACAGAATTATATTAGTAACACAAATACTAAACGACCTAACATGACTCTAACAAAAATAATACGTAGAACAAAACAAAAAGCAAGTGCTTAGAGCAGCTAAAATAAATAATAATAGATTATGAGAATAATTTATAAATATATATATATTAAATAAATATGATCATGCATATGTATTACGTTATATACTTAAAAATTAATCGTTTTAAAATGATATGCGTTACGTTACTTGACTATTAAATATTAGTTACAAATATTAGTGCAAATGAAAACAAAGGCAAATTGGTACGTTAACTTTTTAGCACAAGTGTGTTTGCCTATGCTGCAAAACACATGTGTTCGCCCGCAAAGTCCAAGCGATCGGAGTTCAAGGTTAGTTAAGAGCGGATTTTGTAAAATTTGGGTTAATGCACGCAAAAGAGAAGCTTTCGCGAGCCTATTTTGTAAGGGAATGAATAGAATGAGAGCAACAACTTACAGCGGCATTATCCCACGCAGAAAGATCTTTCGTTGTGTGTGTGTGTGTTGTTTTTCGTCGCTGAAGCTAGGTAAAAAGGTAATATAAGAGGGGGGGAATCTAGAGCTTTAGGCTCTCTTAGCACAACGCTTATCTTTGATTGCATTTTTTTTATTTTTATACTCGATACCGAAGGTAAAGAGTATATTGGGTTTGTGCAATGTCCGTCATGGTGTCCGTCCGTCTGTCCGTCTGTATGTTCGCAACTTTTTGCCACACCCTTCAAGCTAGAGACTTGAAACTTTCCAATTCTCTTTATCTATGGGATAGTAAATTAAAGTGTCAAGATGGGGGTTCTACGATAACTGGGGGGCTGGCAAATCGATAAATTCGATAACTCAAAACCGATAAATCCTCATATTTCGCACATCCTTACAGCTAGAACTACCAAATTTGGTGGGCAGATAGCTACTAGCAACCCCCAAAAAACTGCATCAAAATTTTGGAGCCACGCCCACCCATTCCGCCCCCAGCCCCCCGCAATTTAAAGTCAAAAAAGCGTATATCTCCCACAGTTTTTGAGCTAGAGCCACCAAATTTGGTGCCAAGATAGGTGATGATGACCCCCCAAAAACTGCATCAAAAGTTTGGATGCCACGCCCACCAATACCACCCTAGCCGCCCCCATCCACCCCAACGCTTCGTCAAAAACGGGAATGCGTGTATCTATCAGAGTTGTGGAGCTAGAGCCTCCAAATTTGGTAGAAAGCTAGCTGGTAACGACCCCCAAAAAACTGCATCAAAATTTTGGAGCCACGCCCACCCATTCCGCCCCCAGCCCCCCCGCACTTTGAAATCAGAAATGGCTATATCTCCCACAGTTTTTGAGCTAGAGACACCAAATTTGGTGCCAAGATAGGTGATGATGACCCCCCAAAAACTGCATCAAAAGTTTGGATGCCACGCCCACCAATACCACCCTAGCCGCCCCATCCACCCCAACGCTTCGTCAAAAACGGGAATGCGTGTATCTTCCAGAGTTGTGGAGCTAGGGCCACCAAATTTGGCAGGAAGATAGCTTGCAACGACCCCCGAAAAACTGCATCAAAGTTTTGGAGCCACGCGCACCCCTTCCACCCCCTTTCCCCACCTTTTACAAACTTTGAGCTAGAGTCACCAAATTTTGTATGAAGATAGCAATTGACATTCCACATAGATCTGCATCAAAAATTTGGATGCCACGCCCACCCATACCGCCCCCAGCCCCCCTTTCCCCACTTTATACAAACTTCGAGCTAGAGTCACCAAATTTGGTATGAAGATAGCAATTGACATCCCACATGGATCGGCAGCAAAAATTTGAATGCCACGCCCACCCATACCGCCCCAAGCCCCATAGCCCCCCTTTCACCACCTTTTACATGCTTCGAGCTAGAGTCACCAAATTTGGTCTGAAGGTAGCATTTGACATTCCACAAGGATCTGCAGCAAAAAATTTGGATGCCACGCCCAACCATACCGCCCCCAGCCCCATAGCCCCCCTCTCCCCACCCTTATACAAACTTTGAGCTAGAGTCACCAAATTTGGTATGAAGGTAGCATTTGACATTCCACAAGGATCTGCAGCAAAAAATTTGAATGCCACGCCCAACCATACCGCCCCCAGCCCCCCTTTTCCCACTTTATACAAACTTCGAGCTAGAGTCACCAAATTTGGTATTGTGAGGAGCCATATTCATTTAAAGCGCCTCACAAAAAGCGATTGCATTTATAGCCGCAGCCGGACCTGAGCTGCGGCGAATTCGCATGCTGTCTCGCTCTGACACAGGATGTCAGCGCTAAGGTACGTGTTTGGCACATGGGAGCCGCAAAACACGTACCGCAAAAGTCGTGGCAAAGTGCCGTTGGTGTGCGAGCGGTGCATCCACGGAATATAGTGATCACTGTCACACCAACGACAGGCGTGACCAGCAACGAGGAACCGTTGTTGCTAGGCAAATCTCACTGGAACGATCACGCCACCTTTGCCCTTGGCGCAACATTGGCAGCGTTGACAGGCCCCGGTCCAGCGAGACAGCAGAAGAGTATAAAAGGAGCCGCCTTGGACAGAGCGGCGAGTTAATCAAGTACGAGTTAATCGAGTACAAGTGAATCGAGTACGAGTCAGTTGAGTGCAAGAGTGCAAAGTACGGAGTCAATAAGAAAGAAGTGAAAATCAGTGCGAAATATAAAGAAATCCTACGCGAAAGGATTATTTAAGAATTTAAAGGATCCATATCGCAATAAGGACAAAGCTGATCGTGTCCTTCGCGACTAACAAACAATTTACTGTGGAATCGATACGCGAAATTTAACAAGTTCTTGTGGCGCGTTGCACTTGCAAAGCAACCTCGAATTAAAACCAAGTGTCAGACAAGTGAGCCTGGCGAAGGACAGGTGAAGCTAAAGCCAGAGCCGGAGAGTAGGCGGCATTATTGGCGAAATCCTTGTGGTAACAAGGAGGCCATAGTAGAGCCTGGCGAATTCGGCGTTGCTAGCTAAAACCTCGTTTAGTAGGCGTAACATTGACTCTGAATATTTGGTGCAACGAGAGCGCCAGCATTGCAAGTAAAACTACGACACAAGAGCCGTGCGATTCCCTAAAACTCAAATAAGAAATATTATTAAGTGCAAAGCAATTGTAAAACCCAAACGTGAAAACTAGCAGAGAGTGCAGTTTTAAAATATATGTATTAAAAATAAAACCAAACTGTGTTCTTATTGCCGCAGCCGCCACAAATATAAATTTGTTGGCACGTACCCTCAACACCGCGAGAGTTAGCCCAGCTAAAAACCGCGTAACTTTTAGGTTCGTTACAACTGGCGCCCAAACTGTGGATCTACGGCTAATATCACATAGTTGTTTTAATAAAATACATATAAATAATTGACAATATGGTTCGTTCGTGGGTGTACAATCTAAAAAAGGATGCACTAGTGAAATGCGGAGTAGAATTCGGTCTGGAGCTTGAAGGCACTGTCGAAAATATGAGAAGACAATTCGGAGACTGGGTAAGTCAAAATGAAAATACTCTTCCACACAGCGTTCGCATTAGCGAACTGGCAAAAACATACAGCCGACAGTCGCCGAATAAAGAACCCGAATTCATGCGCGAGGAAGGGGAATACGAAGAGGAAAAGGAGTTTGCCGGCATAGACGTAGCAAGGCTGAGCGTCCCATGCACCAGCGCGGCAGCTAGGGCGCGAGATTTACAGGAATCTCGCCGATCGCCCTGGAATACAACCCAACAGCCAGGAGAGCGTAGCCACACCCACACACATGATCAGACCAATGCAAGGGCAAGTGAATACCAAAAAGTAGCCAAACAAGTTCGAGAGTGGAGCTTTCGATTCGATGGACTATCGAAGCCTCTCGAATTCTTGGAGCAAGTGGAATGGTCGGCAGACACATATGGATTAAACCTAAATTTAATTCCAAGAGCGATGCCGGAGTTGCTGAAAAGAATGGCACTTAAGTGGTACATAGCTAACAACAGGCATTGGACAACATGGGTGGATTTTGTCGACAGTTTTCAAGAATACTTTTTACCACGAGATTATTTTGAAAATTTGTACGACGAAGTACGCAGACGGCGACAAGCTCTGGATGAGCCCTTTAAAGTCTATATGGTGGAGATGCAGACTCTGATGAGACCCCTACGACTCTCAACAGAGAAGGAAGTGCGCACCATTTACACCAACAGCCTTCCTGACTTGCGCGGATACGCACGGCCAAACCAGTTCTCGAATTTGACCCAGCTGATGCAACTGGCAGAAGAATTCGAAGAACTAGAAAAGGATAGGCTGAAACTGAGGCTACAAAGTGCTACAGCCCAACAACAATACAGCCAACATCAACAACAACAGCTTCAACAACACCGAGATACGCAGCAAAATGGACGCGAGCACAACCAGAGTCGTGGAAATCGTACCCGATTTATGGCCATGGAGGAGCAGAACCAGCACACTGGAAGAATGGACGAACGGCCAACCCCAACACCTAGGACCCAGCAAAATCCTGCCAGGACACACATAAACAACCCAGGAAGGGCATGTCGCGTGTGTGGACAGGAGGGACACTGGGCGATAGAGTGCCGAAACCCAATGCTGGAGTTCTGCTGGGTCTGTGGCAGAATCGGTCAGCGGACGGCACTATGTTGTCAGTCGGGAAACGGCCAGCGGCGTCCGCCAGCGAGGGGCGAGCGGGAGCCGCCAAGGTCCGCCCCGAGACGCTAGTCGGTCACCTGGAGGACGAAGGGACGCAGTTGACTGCCACCGTAGGGATCGGTGAGTGTCAGTATAAGGCTACAGTCGATACAGGGGCTACAAGCAGCTTTGTTAGCGAAGAGCTTGCTTGTAGACTGAGCACTGTAGGCCGGAGAAGCGTCGCAAGCAGACAGGTGAAGTTAGCAGACGGACACAACAGCAGGACAACAGAACAAATACCAGTCGAAATAAGATTCGGGCATCGCAGTTTGGAAATAGCGTTGCTAATTATGCCTGGTGTGATAGACGATTTGGTGCTGGGCTGGGATTTTCTGACTGGCATGGGCACAGTCTTGCAGTGTGCGGGATTGGTGGTCACCATCCCAGCACGACGGCACAAGGTTGGAAAGCTGGAAGAGAGACTGTCGGTGGCAGTTGTCCAGAATACAACCGAACAAGACGAAGCAATACACGATGTCAGAAACCCAGCTATTGAAACCAAAAATCTACACGAGGATCAAGAAATTAATGAATTTCTTTTGCGGGAAGTCGCAGCCTTCGAACACCTAAAGGGCACATCACAAATTACAGAACACAAAATTGTGATGAGCGACGACAGGCCTATAAAACAACGTTATTTTCCAAAGAATCCAAAAATGCAAGCGGAAATTAACCAGCAAGTAGAGGAACTACTTGCGAAAGGTTGCATAGAGCCATCCAACAGCCCACACAGCGCACCAATCGTGATGGTGAAAAAGAAGAATGGAAAATGGCGGTTATGTGTGGATTTTAGGCAACTTAACAGCAGATCCGTTAAGGACACATATCCATTGCCAAGAGTGCACCACATTTTAGACCAGCTACGTGAAGCCCACTTCATCACTAGCTTGGATCTGAAAGATGGGTACTGGCAGATCCCGATGGAGAAAGCGAGCCGACCAATGACAGCTTTTACAGTCCCAGGCAAAGGATTATACCAGTGGAAAGTAATGCCATTTGGGTTACACTCGGCACCGGCAACTTTTCAGAGGGCTTTGGATCGTGTTATTGGACCCGAAATGATGCCACATGCGTTTGCATATTTAGATGACATTATAGTCATCGGAAGAACGCGCGAAGAGCATATGAAAATCTCAAAGAGGTATTTCGGCGGCTGCGGGAAGCAAATCTGCGTATAAACGTGGACAAATGCGATTTCTTTAAAAAGGAATTGAAATATTGGGCCACAGAGTCACAGAAGAAGGAATTCGCACAGATTCAGATAAAGTTGCTGCAATCGCAGAGTTGAAGCCGCCAAGCAACGTAAAAGAGTTACGACAATACCTGGGCGTTGCATCATGGTACAGGCGCTTCGTACCAGATTTTGCGACGAAAGTAGCACCTCTGAACGCATTGATGAAAAAAGGCGCAAAATGGGAGTGGACTGAGGAGCGGCAAGTAGCTTTTGACACGGTCAAAGAGAAGCTGACTCAGTCCCCAGTATTGGCATGCCCAGATTTCTCAAAAACATTTTGCTTGCAGACGGATGCAAGTAACTATGGCCTGGGTGCGATATTGACCCAACCGTCGGAGCAAGGTGAAAGGGTAATATCGTACGCCAGTAGGACACTAAACGGTGCCGAACGGAACTATTCGGCAACTGAAAAAGAGTGTCTAGCCATAGTGTGGGGAATCAGAAAGCTAAGGCCATACCTGGAAGGCTACCATTTTGTGGTCATAACGGACCACATGGCGTTGAAGTGGCTAAACTCAATTGAGAGTCCAACAGGCGGAATAGCGCGTTGGGCGCTTGAACTGCAACAGTACGACTTTGAAGTCAAATACCGTAAAAGTAACCTCAATGTCGTAGACGATGCACTTTCGAGACAGCCACTTTCGGAGACATGCTGCCTAGTAAAAATTGTAACAGAAGGGATGGAGGCAGACAACGCAAATTGCAAATGGATTCAAAAATTAAAAAAGGAAATCGCGCAAAATTCCTGGAAATATCCGGATTACATGGAGGAAAATGGCAACCTGTACAGACACATCCCACACCGCGCTGGAGGCGGAGAGGTGGAAGCTTGGAAGCTTTGTGTACCCAAAGGTAAAAGGAAGGATGTATTATTGGAGAACCACGACGCAGCCACAGCCGGTCATTTGGGAAGCCGGAAAACGATAGCAAGAGTAGCGACACGCTACTACTGGCCAGGCTTGTACAGAGACGTGCGCACATATGTGCACAACTGCGAAACGTGTCAACAATATAAGCCAAGTCAAATGGCAGCAGCAGGAAAGATGTTGACACAAATTCCGGAAGAGCCATGGAGTACCGTGTGTGCTGATTTTGTTGGCCCACTGCCAAGATCAAAACACGGCAACACAATGCTATTGGTGATGTTTGACCGGTTCTCTAAGTGGACTGAGTTAGTTCCGCTGAGGAGCGCAACCACAGCCACTTTGCAAAAGGGATTCAGAGAGAGAATTTTGGCACGATTTGGGGTGCCAAAAATTCTCATAACGGACAACGGAACACAATTTACGAGTAAAGCCTTCAAACGCTTTCTTGAAGAATTAGGGGTGCGACACCAATTTACGGCACCATACACTCCGCAAGAGAATCCTACAGAACGTGCGAACCGCACGGTAAAAACGATGATTGCACAATTCACAAAAGATAACCAGCGGTGCTGGGATGAATTTTTGCCAGAATTATCGCTAGCCGTTAACACCAGCGTATCGGCGTCTACGGGCTACAGTGCAGCGTTTATCACGCAAGGGCGTGAACCAAGGCTGCCAAATGCGCTATACGACAACGTTACACTCGGCACAGGGCAACCGACACAAACACCCAGCGACAATGCGAAAAAACTTAGAGAAGTTTTTGAATTGGTGCGCAGGAGTTTAGAGAAGGCCGCTCAGGACCAAGCAAGGCATTACAACCTACGGAGACGACAGTGGAAACCATCCGTAGGAGACAAGGTGTGGGTAAAACAACACCACCTGTCAAATGCAGCGGAAGGCTTCGCTGCGAAACTTGCTCCCAAATTTGCCGGACCATATACAATAATAAATTTTGTATCACCTGTAATCTGTAAATTACAAGGGAAAACTGGGGAAAAAGAACGGACCGCGCACATAGGCGACATAAAACCCCACGGAGGTGGAACGGACAACGGGTGAGATAAAAAAAAAAAAATTTTTTTTGGGGCACAAATTATTTTAAGACCCTGGAACAAAAAGTAATTTTTTTTTGGTGGTGAAAATCTGGAAAAGAAAAGAGCGGTTAATAATTGGCCTTATTAATGACGTATCTCATTTACTCACCTGAATCTCCATCACCTCCTATATAAAAAAAAAAAAAGAGCATTAGTTGATTTGTTTTTTTTTTGAAAAAAAAGGGGTGAATATGTATTTATACATATTAATTATTTTCCCTAATCAAAACATTCCACAGATATAAATAATAAAATATATATGTAAGGTATTACATATATAAATAATAAAAATATATGTAAGGTATTACATATATAATAATAAAATATGTATGTAAGGTATTACATATATAAATATAAAAATATATATGTAAGGTATTACATATAATAATAAAAATATATATGTAAGGTATTACATATATAAATAATAAAATATATATGTAAGGTATTACATATAAATAATAAAATATATATGTAAGGTATTACATATAAATAATAAAAATATGTATGTAAGGTATTACATGTATAAATAATAAAAATATATGTAAGGTATACATATATAAATAATAAATATGTATGTAAGGTATTACATATATAAATAATAAAAATATATATGTAAGGTATTACATATATAAATAATAAAATATGTATGTAAGGTATTACATATAAATAATAAAATATATATGTAAGGTATTACATATAATAATAAAATATAGATGTAAGGTATTACATATATAAATAATAAAATATATATGTAAGGTATACATATATAAATAATAAAATATATATGTAAGGTATTACATATAAATAATAAAAATATATATGTAAGGTATTACATATATAAATAATAAAAATATATATGTAAGGTATTACATATAAATAATAAAAATATATATGTAAGGTATTACATATATAAATAATAAAAATATATATGTAAGGTATTACATATATAAATAATAAAATATGTATGTAAGGTATTACATATATAAATAATAAAATATATATGTAAGGTATTACATATTTATTAAAACCATAAGGCATTACATATAGATAAATAATGATAAAATAGTAATAAGAGCCACGGCCCAGCCAAGGATATTACAAAACCGGACCTGAACGCGGCGAAAGGTGTGCGAAGCAAACGCTGCTAGGAAAACGGTTAATGAAAAAGGTCAGCGATATCGCAAAGAGAGCGCTGACAAAACATGGCGGTCGCATGCGGGAAGGATACCGTAACATGCGCACCTACACTGTTGCACATGCGTAAAGAGTAGGGGTATAAAAGGTGCCGACTACCATGCAGTCGGTCACTTTGCGATATTTTTTCAAAGAAAACACTCACCAGCAGGAATGGAGAATAGGAGCAGCAACATCGAGGGAAGGAGGGCAGTCCATGCGTCGAGCCGTGACCCACGTGCGCACTCTCGCACACCAGCGGGGGATGTGTGCGTGGTCGACGCGGCGGCCATGGGTGCCAGCGCCAGAAGGCGCAGAAACGTGGCGCGACGAGGGCGTTGGGCCGGACAGCCCTATGCACGTGTCGAGCCGCAGCGGGTGGCATCACCGGATGTGCTGGAACTGCGGGCATCACCCATTTTTGAGTCCCCGGAAGAGCGAGAGGCGGCCGAGCGTGAGCGTTGTCACCGCCAGGAGCTGGAGGAGGAGCGAGAGTGGGTACGACGAGCATATGGCGAGGACTTCGAGAGCAGCGACTGGGAGGTGGAATACGATGCTGGTCCAGTGGGCGAAAGGCGAGAGGAGTCGCCGCCGGGCGATTTCGTCGAGATGAATCCCGAATGGTCCGGATGTGCCACCCGGAGGCACCACCGACGCCGGAGGACGAAAATGTGGGCCCAGCCAGCCCGGAGCGGTTCGCCACACCGCCGCTGCCGGAGACGCCACCGCCAGACTGGCGCCCCGCTAGGCCACCGTCGCCATTCCCCGTGGGGTGGGCACCTCGGAGGATGAGGAGGATGAAGATGACGATATCATCAATATATCGTCCGACGAGGAGGAGGCAGCGCCGCAGGCCGAGGAACAGATGCCGCAGGCCGATCCGGGTGAGTCGACACCACCGACGGCAACCATCTCACGAGAGAAACGGTTTCGTGGACGGGCGGTGGCACCACACCGCGACGGTTGTCCTGGAATGGACAGAGGAGGTGGCACCGCCCCGCGAGGGTTTTATTAAAGAGTTGACGCCAACGCCACCCCGACAGCGTACGCCAACGACACCACGACGGCGTACGCCAACGCCACCCCGACAGCGTACGCCAACGCCACCCCGACAGCGTACGCCAACGCCACCACGACGGCGTACGCCAACGCCACCACGACCACGACCGCCGACGCCGTCACCAACACACACACTTCAAGCACCAGTCTGCACGGCCACCAGCCCGACAACACGGACAGCGCCGTGGGAATGGACAACACAGCTGCAGGTGGGCACGCCGCCTCGCCCCGGGACACCGCCTCCGCCACACGCTTGGGCAACCAATCCGGTGCGTCCAGCGTTCGGTCGGCAGGCTTCATGCCCGTATGGGGAACGGCCGGCTCGCCCGGTGCTGCAGCGACAGTCATCCGCACCGTTGTCGACTCCAGGATGGAGAGAGGTGGCACGAGCAGACTGGCCACCAGAAGTGCTAGCAGCCACAACAGGAGGGAGTGATAGGCGCACGTCGCGTATCGTTTGGGCGCACGGCCAGAGATACCGCGTACGAATTTCGACCCGAGGCACGCGGGCCTTTGTGGCAGAGTAAGCGGGAGAAGAAAAAAAAAAAACACTAACACGCACAAAACAAAAAAATTTAATAAGAAAAAAAATAGTATCCGCATATTTTTTCGCGTAACCTGGAAAAAAAACATAAAGAAAACAGGTGGATTAAAACTGCAGGAGGGGGGGGTGAAGTTGCTGGAAGCATACTCACATGAAATATGTGTGTGATCCAGCGTAGGCGTCAAAAACGGCATGGCCTGGAAAAAAGAGAGAATGATTTAGGATGGTGGAAATGGCGCAAGGCGCAAAAATATGTTACTTACTTTTGCTTTTTAGATTTTTTTTCAGCAACAACAAAACAATTGCAAACTGCAAATTGTATGGCAGGGCCGATTAGTGTTGGATAGTTGCGGGTGGCCATATCGATCTGGCTACATCGCAAATATCGTTCTGGCCACATCGCAAATATCGATCTGGCCGGGCGATGCAAAGTCGCTAGATGGCGTTACGCGACCACCAGCTGATCGTTACAGCGTCACTGCTAACGGGCGCCAAAGTTCAAAGCGGAGGCGCGCGATTTGAAAGACGAAAAATTCACCTCTAACGGACGCCAAAAATTCAAAACGTGGGCGCGCGATTTGAAAGACACAAAATTAAGTGGAAGACTTCCACTTCCGGAGAAAAGAGGGGAGTGTGAGGAGCCATATTCATTTAAAGCGCCTCACAAAAAGCGATTGCATTTATAGCCGCAGCCGGACCTGAGCTGCGGCGAATTCGCATGCTGTCTCGCTCTGACACAGGATGTCAGCGCTAAGGTACGTGTTTGGCACATGGGAGCCGCAAAACACGTACCGCAAAAGTCGTGGCAAAGTGCCGTTGGTGTGCGAGCGGTGCATCCACGGAATATAGTGATCACTGTCACACCAACGACAGGCGTGACCAGCAACGAGGAACCGTTGTTGCTAGGCAAATCTCACTGGAACGATCACGCCACCTTTGCCCTTGGCGCAACATTGGCAGCGTTGACAGGCCCCGGTCCAGCGAGACAGCAGAAGAGTATAAAAGGAGCCGCCTTGGACAGAGCGGCGAGTTAATCAAGTACGAGTTAATCGAGTACAAGTGAATCGAGTACGAGTCAGTTGAGTGCAAGAGTGCAAAGTACGGAGTCAATAAGAAAGAAGTGAAAATCAGTGCGAAATATAAAGAAATCCTACGCGAAAGGATTATTTAAGAATTTAAAGGATCCATATCGCAATAAGGACAAAGCTGATCGTGTCCTTCGCGACTAACAAACAATTTACTGTGGAATCGATACGCGAAATTTAACAAGTTCTTGTGGCGCGTTGCACTTGCAAAGCAACCTCGAATTAAAACCAAGTGTCAGACAAGTGAGCCTGGCGAAGGACAGGTGAAGCTAAAGCCAGAGCCGGAGAGTAGGCGGCATTATTGGCGAAATCCTTGTGGTAACAAGGAGGCCATAGTAGAGCCTGGCGAATTCGGCGTTGCTAGCTAAAACCTCGTTTAGTAGGCGTAACATTGACTCTGAATATTTGGTGCAACGAGAGCGCCAGCATTGCAAGTAAAACTACGACACAAGAGCCGTGCGATTCCCTAAAACTCAAATAAGAAATATTATTAAGTGCAAAGCAATTGTAAAACCCAAACGTGAAAACTAGCAGAGAGTGCAGTTTTAAAATATATGTATTAAAAATAAAACCAAACTGTGTTCTTATTGCCGCAGCCGCCACAAATATAAATTTGTTGGCACGTACCCTCAACACCGCGAGAGTTAGCCCAGCTAAAAACCGCGTAACTTTTAGGTTCGTTACAGTATGAAGAAAGCAATTAACATCCCACATGGATGGGCATCAAAATTTTTAATACTGGTATCGAATATACCGCAGTCGGTTGCGTCCGACTGCAACGTTTCCACTTGTTTACATAACTTTAAGAATTTTCAAATTACAGCAGTAGTAGGGAACTGCCGGTTCTTCCCCAAAGGGATGCCGACAATTTATCACCCCATTAATTTTTATGACCCTTTTATCGCCCCCTTGTTTTTTGACCCTTGTTTTTTGACCCCTTGATTTTTGACCCCCTACCGTATTATAATTTATGACCTTTTTTTCCCATGATCGTATCCCTCCTTTGATAAGACTAGGGTGGAGAACAAAGGATTAACATTCCTAGGCCACCACTTTACCAGCAGCATCTGTGAAAATTAGTGATCAAAGGATTTGGAGTCAAGTGCGCGCCTGTTAAACCTGCGTTGCATTATACACCTGCAAGCAGGTGATCAGAGAACAGATTTGGCTATTTACCTAACTATTGTTAGAGTCAATTGTGCGCCTCTTTGACGTGCGTGGCATTGTAAACCTGTTTATGGTCATGAGGTGCAGTGTGCACAGGAAGAAAGGATAGATAAGAGAGAGTCAAGTGCGCGCCTGTTTGACGTGCGCTGCATTGTTAACTTGAAAGCAAGCAATAAAGAATGAATGTTTATGGTCATGAGTAGCAGTGTGCAAAGGAAGGAAGGATAGAAAATAGAGAAAAGCGAACGCTTGTTTGATGTACGTTGCATTATTATGGTCAACAGCAACAACAACAACAACAAGAACACACAGATTCGTGGAGTTCTGTGAACAAGGGATGCAGCAGCAGCAGCGGCAGGATCAATACGTTGATCTTTATGACTGTGTGAATGAGAGGATCAGTTTTAACTATTTAACCAATTAGTGTTAGAGTCAAGTGTGCTCCTGTTTTAAGTACGTTGCGCTGCACACGTACATTGATATTGTCAACAGCAACAACAACTACAACCTTCGTGGGGGCGTTATGTGTGCAAGGGTGGGAATTTTCTTTCGCAGCGGCAGCAGCAGCAAGATCAACACATTGTTTTTAAACAAGAGTATTGATACTTATACATTTAGATTATAAAGAGTTAGAGGGAGAAGGTTTAAGAGGGGGAGTGTAAGAGGGAGAAGGTGTAAGAGGGGGAAAGGATAGAGGGGGAAAGTGTTAGAGGGAGAAGGTGCTAGAGGAGGAAAGAGTTAGAGGGGGATAGTGTTAGAAGGATACTGTGTGCAAGAAAGTGTTAGAGGGAGGAAGACTTAGAGACAAGTTTGTGCATGCTTGATTGTGCTTTTTTGAAGTACGCTGGTCAAAGGGCAGTACATTCGTAGGCCGCATTGTTATGATCAAAAGCAACACCAACAGCAACAACAACTACAACCTTCGTGGGGCTCTTTGAACAAGGGATGGAACTTTTCTTACGCAGCAGCAGCAGCAGCAATGTCAATACGTTGAGCCTTATGGTTGTGATAATGACAGGATCAGTTTTTGCTATTCAACCAACAAAAAAATTTAATAAGAAAAAAAATAGTATCCGCATATTTTTTCGCGTAACCTGGAAAAAAAACATAAAGAAAACAGGTGGATTAAAACTGCAGGAGGGGGGGGTGAAGTTGCTGGAAGCATACTCACATGAAATATGTGTGTGATCCAGCGTAGGCGTCAAAAACGGCATGGCCTGGAAAAAAGAGAGAATGATTTAGGATGGTGGAAATGGCGCAAGGCGCAAAAATATGTTACTTACTTTTGCTTTTTATGTTTTTTTTCAGCAACAACAAAACAATTGCAAACTGCAAATTGTATGGCAGGGCCGATTAGTGTTGGATAGTTGCGGGTGGCCATATCGATCTGGCTACATCGCAAATATCGTTCTGGCCACATCGCAAATATCGATCTGGCCGGGCGATGCAAAGTCGCTAGATGGCGTTACGCGACCACCAGCTGATCGTTACAGCGTCACTGCTAACGGGCGCCAAAGTTCAAAGCGGAGGCGCGCGATTTGAAAGACGAAAAATTCACCTCTAACGGACGCCAAAAATTCAAAACGTGGGCGCGCGATTTGAAAGACACAAAATTAAGTGGAAGACTTCCACTTCCGGAGAAAAGAGGGGAGTGTGAGGAGCCATATTCATTTAAAGCGCCTCACAAAAAGCGATTGCATTTATAGCCGCAGCCGGACCTGAGCTGCGGCGAATTCGCATGCTGTCTCGCTCTGACACAGGATGTCAGCGCTAAGGTACGTGTTTGGCACATGGGAGCCGCAAAACACGTACCGCAAAAGTCGTGGCAAAGTGCCGTTGGTGTGCGAGCGGTGCATCCACGGAATATAGTGATCACTGTCACACCAACGACAGGCGTGACCAGCAACGAGGAACCGTTGTTGCTAGGCAAATCTCACTGGAACGATCACGCCACCTTTGCCCTTGGCGCAACATTGGCAGCGTTGACAGGCCCCGGTCCAGCGAGACAGCAGAAGAGTATAAAAGGAGCCGCCTTGGACAGAGCGGCGAGTTAATCAAGTACGAGTTAATCGAGTACAAGTGAATCGAGTACGAGTCAGTTGAGTGCAAGAGTGCAAAGTACGGAGTCAATAAGAAAGAAGTGAAAATCAGTGCGAAATATAAAGAAATCCTACGCGAAAGGATTATTTAAGAATTTAAAGGATCCATATCGCAATAAGGACAAAGCTGATCGTGTCCTTCGCGACTAACAAACAATTTACTGTGGAATCGATACGCGAAATTTAACAAGTTCTTGTGGCGCGTTGCACTTGCAAAGCAACCTCGAATTAAAACCAAGTGTCAGACAAGTGAGCCTGGCGAAGGACAGGTGAAGCTAAAGCCAGAGCCGGAGAGTAGGCGGCATTATTGGCGAAATCCTTGTGGTAACAAGGAGGCCATAGTAGAGCCTGGCGAATTCGGCGTTGCTAGCTAAAACCTCGTTTAGTAGGCGTAACATTGACTCTGAATATTTGGTGCAACGAGAGCGCCAGCATTGCAAGTAAAACTACGACACAAGAGCCGTGCGATTCCCTAAAACTCAAATAAGAAATATTATTAAGTGCAAAGCAATTGTAAAACCCAAACGTGAAAACTAGCAGAGAGTGCAGTTTTAAAATATATGTATTAAAAATAAAACCAAACTGTGTTCTTATTGCCGCAGCCGCCACAAATATAAATTTGTTGGCACGTACCCTCAACACCGCGAGAGTTAGCCCAGCTAAAAACCGCGTAACTTTTAGGTTCGTTACAGTATGAAGAAAGCAATTAACATCCCACATGGATGGGCATCAAAATTTTTAATACTGGTATCGAATATACCGCAGTCGGTTGCGTCCGACTGCAACGTTTCCACTTGTTTTACATAACTTTAACAATTTTCAAATTACAGCAGTAGTAGGGAACTGCCGGTTCTTCCCCAAAGGGATGCCGACAATTTATCACCCCATTAATTTTTATGACCCTTTTATCGCCCCCTTGTTTTTTGACCCTTGTTTTTTGACCCCTTGATTTTTGACCCCCTACCGTATTATAATTTATGACCTTTTTTTCCCATGATCGTATCCCTCCTTTGATAAGACTAGGGTGGAGAACAAAGGATTAACATTCCTAGGCCACCACTTTACCAGCAGCATCTGTGAAAATTAGTGATCAAAGGATTTGGAGTCAAGTGCGCGCCTGTTAAACCTGCGTTGCATTATACACCTGCAAGCAGGTGATCAGAGAACAGATTTGGCTATTTACCTAACTATTGTTAGAGTCAATTGTGCGCCTCTTTGACGTGCGTGGCATTGTAAACCTGTTTATGGTCATGAGGTGCAGTGTGCACAGGAAGAAAGGATAGATAAGAGAGAGTCAAGTGCGCGCCTGTTTGACGTGCGCTGCATTGTTAACTTGAAAGCAAGCAATAAAGAATGAATGTTTATGGTCATGAGTAGCAGTGTGCAAAGGAAGGAAGGATAGAAAATAGAGAAAAGCGAACGCTTGTTTGATGTACGTTGCATTATTATGGTCAACAGCAACAACAACAACAACAAGAACACACAGATTCGTGGAGTTCTGTGAACAAGGGATGCAGCAGCAGCAGCGGCAGGATCAATACGTTGATCTTTATGACTGTGTGAATGAGAGGATCAGTTTTAACTATTTAACCAATTAGTGTTAGAGTCAAGTGTGCTCCTGTTTTAAGTACGTTGCGCTGCACACGTACATTGATATTGTCAACAGCAACAACAACTACAACCTTCGTGGGGGCGTTATGTGTGCAAGGGTGGGAATTTTCTTTCGCAGCGGCAGCAGCAGCAAGATCAACACATTGTTTTTAAACAAGAGTATTGATACTTATACATTTAGATTATAAAGAGTTAGAGGGAGAAGGTTTAAGAGGGGGAGTGTAAGAGGGAGAAGGTGTAAGAGGGGGAAAGGATAGAGGGGGAAAGTGTTAGAGGGAGAAGGTGCTAGAGGAGGAAAGAGTTAGAGGGGGATAGTGTTAGAAGGATACTGTGTGCAAGAAAGTGTTAGAGGGAGGAAGACTTAGAGACAAGTTTGTGCATGCTTGATTGTGCTTTTTTGAAGTACGCTGGTCAAAGGGCAGTACATTCGTAGGCCGCATTGTTATGATCAAAAGCAACACCAACAGCAACAACAACTACAACCTTCGTGGGGCTCTTTGAACAAGGGATGGAACTTTTCTTACGCAGCAGCAGCAGCAGCAATGTCAATACGTTGAGCCTTATGGTTGTGATAATGACAGGATCAGTTTTTGCTATTCAACCAATTAGTGTTAGAGTCAAGTATGCTACTGTTTTAAATACATTGCTCTGCACGCGTACATTGTTATTGTCAACAGCAACAACAACATCCTTCGTGGAGGAATGTGTGCAAGGATGGGAATTTTCTTTCGCAGCAGCAGCAGCAGCAAGATCAACACATTGTTTTTAAACAAGAGTATTGATACTTGTACATATAGATTATAAAGAGTTAGAGGGAGAAGGTGTGAGAGGGGGAGTGTTAGAGGGAGAAGGTGTAAGAGGGGGAAAGGATAGAGTGGGAAAGTGTTAGAGGGAGAAGGTGTTAGATACGAATAAGTAGATAAGAGAGAGTCGAGAGGGCGGCTGTTTGACGTCGTATGGGAGGGTGGGGTGTCAAGTGATGATGGTGAGCGATTGAGTCCCTTTAGGATGCCAGGCTGTCGTAAACAGTGACAGTACTTTTAATTTAATATAAGTAAATATTTTGTGTACCCGTTAACAGCCTATTTTTATTTTTAAATGAAAAATAAACACAACTTTTCCCTTCCATCAGTTTGATAGATTAATTGGCTTCCGTTTTTAACAGCCCAGTTTTTGTCAAATAAAGAGCGATTGAATATAAATTGTAGGAAACATCGAAAATTATTAAAGTAAGTTTAGAAGTGGAGCGCAATAAAAAAGAAACATAAGGGAAAAATACTATATGAGATGCAAAAGAAATAAATAAACAAAATAATAATTAACAACAATAATCAGCAAACAATCAGGAACATAGAGCACATTCCATTAAGTAATATAATAATCTCAAAGTGCGTGATAAAATGCGAAACGGAAAGAACCAACTAATAATGTTGAAGAAATTCTATAAGACAGTTCCGTCTTTCCACTAATTGTTTTAACTGTATAACCTACCTAGCTCAGGCAAGCAAATTGTTCTTAAAAGCGTCAAATAGTAAACACTTTGAAACGAAAAGATCTGATGCTCCTTAAGTGTGAAAGTTGTAACACTCATGTGTTTAAGTCAGCGATTAGATTCTGAGCAAAATTTAATCTCAATACCTAAAAGCTGATAAAATATAGAGACAGACATATAGTACTTGAAAGCCTACGGTGTTGATCTGCATATTGATTAAGAATAAACATATCTGGGATCAAGCATGCTTTCGTTTATGCAGCACAGAAAAAAAAAAAAAATACTATGACTCGGTTCAAAAATTGAGAGGCAAAACCATTAAATTTAAAGGCAATATATAAAGTCAAATAACATAAAAGAATAAAATAAAAATTAAATAGCAAAATAATAAAAACAATATACAAATATTATTAGAATGGAATGACATACTACTTTTAAATCTTACTCCCTGCCGTATTATATGCAAAGGAAAATGGACCAAGAAAATAGATTGTGGACCTAAACAAGAACAGCTTTATCTCGCTCTTTCAATGTACGAATTATAACCCATAAGAATCATAATAGAATATAGTCAAGCAAAACTACTTACTACTTACTACTTGAAGTCTAAACGGTCTTAAGACCATGAATCCTAAGTTCATGTAAATGACTTGCCTGCGCTCTTTTTATTAGTTTAACATACAACTATTGCTTTACCAACATAAAAAAGAAAAATAAATCTTACTATACAATTATTAAACCAAATCTTATTATTTGGAGCCTCCTCCACAAACAGTATGCAATAAAATCAAACCCTAATCTAAAATCATGAATTCTAAGTAAATGACTTGCCTGCGCTCTTTTTATTAGTTTAACATACAACTATTGCCTTACCAACATAAAAAAAAAAAATAAATCTTACTATACAATTATTAAACCAAATCTTATTATTTGGAGCCTCCTCCACAAACAGTATACAATAAAATCAAACCTTAATCTAAAATCAAAAAACAGGATCAAGAGCTAGGGTGTATAAAACGACTAATACAAAGGAAGAAAAAACCGAAAATATCAATATTTAGTGGGTATCAACCAATCCGGTGATAGTTAAAGTTCATTATTTTAAAAACACACTGCAATTAAAAATTTTAAGTACTCTACCGCCCGTTCTGCAAAATACCGACTCTCAAGTCACCTCGAGCTTTAGTACATCACAACCGTATTTTGCCATCCAAATTCAATAATAATGCAAAGGTTCAAGAATAATAAATCACAATACAATGGTTTCACGAATTAAATAAATAACTCAGATCATGAATAAATAAATCATTTAGCGACAATAAGTTTTGAGCACTAAAGAAAATAAATCTCCTTAAAAAATAATTATAATAATTATATGAATAAATAAGCCCTAATAACATGGCATCTAATAGATAATTAACCCTTAAATTAAAACATTTAACGTATTCATACTTTTCGAAACAGTGTAAGACTCATATCTCGAACTGATAAGCTAGTTCAATGCACTTCCTTATTAAATGCAAGAAATATGGGGAGAATAATGAAATAAAATATTACCATCCATCAATTATAAGAAATTAGTAAAGAAATTTTGTAAGTTCAAGCAATGGGTTTGGAAATATAAAAATCTAACATAATCACTAAAAAAGTAGAAATGTACATAGGTTGACAGTTGAAATATATTAAAGCAATCAATTATAAAGTTAAAAATCAATGTCCGATCGATTTCCCTGTTAAAATTAAGTTAACTTGTTAAGGACAATAATACAATCTATCTCGTTTTACGCGTAAGGCCTAATCAAAATAGCTAGCTACATAACATAAAATGTTTAAAAATCTGAAGAATACTAAGTTGAGAAAACGATTAAATATAACACAAATTAAGATAGGGTATCATACAACGTCAATAGAAGAATTTTTGAAGTCAGTAAATGAGTACAAAACACATTCTTTATACATTTTTATCGTAGGTAGCATACTGAGAAAGAGTTGGTAAAACCCGTTTATAAAAAAAAATCAAGCTGCTAAGATCATCTTACTGTTTTCATTTTCTTTATTTTAGAAATTGATTTGATATGTGAGTTTGATGAAATAATTTTAGTTGAGTATAAGAAATAGTTTGACGGATATCTTAAATATGAAAAGTGTCATTTGATGAAAATCTTAAAGCGAGCAGAGGGAAAGTTAAGGAAAAGATTATTTGATAAGCCTAAAAGATTACCTTAAGGAATTTAAAGAATGTATAAGCAAAATAAATTATTACTGAATAGAACGAAATCCAATATATGGGGATTAAAAAAATAATAATAACAATAGTCTCAATAAACGATGAAGTATAAATATTAAGATCAAAATTAGTTTGTTAAAACATGATTTATTATACCAGCTACACGAACTTCGTTAAGCTTTCAAGTGAGTACAAGAACTAAGGCTTATAATATTGACTTAAAAAAGCTTTTTATTAAGCCGAAACAAAATCATGGAGTATGACTTGTGTGTTCTACCGGGTTGTCATTAATCTTAATGTTCGGTGTTTGTGTTTGCTAAATCCCTCAACGGAACAAGCTTAATATAAATCTTAAATTTAATACTACAAAAATCTATAAAAAAACAAATAAAAATATATATATACATGAAATAAAATTAAAACATACCCATAAGAAAAACATAATTTGATAGTTTCTTAACAAAGTACACCAACTAAAAAATGTTTATTGGTTTATTAAAAAGTTATACTAATTAGCTCTATAAAAGTAACAGAAGTCAGTGCAATAATCAAAACAGATATATGCAAATAAAGGTTAGAAACGTAAGTAGCGAATAAGTTGGGTGTGCGTTAGAAGGAGGGACAATCAATAAACATACCACCTGCATGTCATAGACGCTCGTGTATAGAATCGCATAAGGGAGCGTGTTTTAATATAATAATACAAGCAGGATCACTTTCCCCTATAACACTTTCCCCCTCTAACACCTACTCTCTCTAATACTAACTCTCTCTTTCTCCCTCTAACACTTTCCTCCTCTTACAACTTCCCCCTATAATATTTCAAACTAAATCTGCAAGTCTCAATACTCTTGTGTTGAGTATTGATACTTGTACATATAGATTATAAAGAGTTAGAGGGAGAAGGTGTGAGAGGGGGAGTGTTAGAGGGAGAAGGTGTAAGAGGGGGAAAGGATAGAGTGGGAAAGTGTTAGAGGGAGAAGGTGTTAGATACGAATAAGTAGATAAGAGAGAGTCGAGAGGGCGGCTGTTTGACGTGCGTTGCCTTGCGCACCTGCAGGCAAAACATAAACAATGAATGTTTGTGAAAACCTGTGATCAAAGGATAAAAGGATTGAGACAAGATTGTGCTTGTTTGAAGTACGCTAGTCAAAGGGCAGTACATTCGTAGGCCGCATTGTTATGATCAAAAGCAAAACCAACAAC
Source organism: Scaptomyza flava (assembly GCA_030179655.1). NCBI lineage: Eukaryota > Metazoa > Arthropoda > Insecta > Diptera > Drosophilidae > Scaptomyza > Scaptomyza flava. The sequence continues at coordinate 26,792,875 of JARNME010000029.1, read as the reverse complement.
AACAAGAACAACAACATTCGTGTGTGTTATGTAAGCAAGGGATGGGAATTTTTTCGCAGCAGCAGCAACAAGATCAACACAAGAGTATTGAGACTTGCAGATTTTGTTTGAAATATTATAGGTGTTAGAGGGAGAAAGAGAGAGTTAGTATTAGAGAGAGTAGGTGTTAGAGGGGGAAAGTGTTATAGGGGAAAGTGATCCTGCTTGTATTATTATATTAAAACACGCTCCCTTATGCGATTCTATACACGAGCTTCTATGAAATGCAGGTGGTATGTTTATTGATTGTCCCTCCTTCTAACGCACACCCAACTTATTCGCTACTTACGTTTCTAACCTTTATTTGCATATATCTGTTTTGATTATTGCACTGACTTCTGTTACTTTTATAGAGCTAATTAGTATAACTTTTTAATAAACCAATAAACATTTTTTAGTTGGTGTACTTTGTTAAGAAACTATCAAATTATGTTTTTCTTATGGGTATGTTTTAATTTTATTTCATGTATATATATATTTTTATTTGTTTTTTTTATAGATTTTTGTAGTATGTTAAATTTAAGATTTATATTAAGCTTGTTCCGTTGAGGGATTTAGCAAACACAAACACCGAACATTAAGATTAATGACAACCCGGTAGAACACACAAGTCATACTCCATGATTTTGTTTCGGCTTTATAAAAAGCTTTTTTAAGTCAATATTATAAGCCTTAGTTCTTGTACTCACTTGAAAGCTTAACGAAGTTCGTGTAGCTGGTATAATAAATCATGTTTTAACAAACTAATTTTGATCTTAATATTTATACTTCATCGTTTATTGAGACTATTGTTATTATTATTTTTTTAATCCCCATATATTGGATTTCGTTCTATATCAGTAATAATTTATTTTGCTTATACATTCTTTAAATTCCTTAAGGTAATCTTTTAGGCTTATCAAATAATCTTTTCCTTAACTTTCCCTCTGCTCGCTTTAAGATTTTCATCAAATGACACTTTTCATATTTAAGATATCCGTCAAACTATTTCTTATACTCAACTAAAATTATTTCATCAAACTCACATATCAAATCAATTTCTAAAATAAAGAAAATGAAATCAGTAAGATGATCTTAGCAGCTTGATTTTTTTTTATAAACGGGTTTTACCAACTCTTTCTCAGTATGCTACCTACGATAAAAATGTATAAAGAATGTGTTTTGTACTCATTTACTGACTTCAAAAATTCTTCTATTGACGTTGTATGATACCCTATCTTAATTTGTGTTATATTTAATCGTTTTCTCAACTTAGTATTCTTCAGATTTTTAAACATTTTATGTTATGTAGCTAGCTATTTTGATTAGGCCTTACGCGTTAAAACGAGATAGATTGTATTATTGTCCTTAACAAGTTAACTTAATTTTAACAGGGAAATCGATCGGACATTGATTTTTAACTTTATAATTGATTGCTTTAATATATTTCAACTGTCAACCTATGTACATTTCTACTTTTTTAGTGATTATGTTAGATTTTTATATTTCCAAACCCATTGCTTGAACTTACAAAATTTCTTTACTAATTTCTTATAATTGATGGATGGTAATATTTTATTTCATTATTCTCCCCATATTTCTTGCATTTAATAAGGAAGTGCATTGAACTAGCTTATCAGTTCGAGATATGAGTCTTACACTGTTTCGAAAAGTATGAATACGTTAAATGTTTTAATTTAAGGGTTAATTATCTATTAGATGCCATGTTATTAGGGCTTATTTATTCATATAATTATTATAATTATTTTTTAAGGAGACTTATTTTCTTTAGTGCTCAAAACTTATTGTCGCTAAATGATTTATTTATTCATGATCTGAGTTATTTATTTAATTCGTGAAACCATTGTATTGTGATTTATTATTCTTGAACCTTTGCATTATTATTGAATTTGGATGGCAAAATACGGTTGTGATGTACTAAAGCTCGAGGTGACTTGAGAGTCGGTATTTTGCAGAACGGGCGGTAGAGTACTTAAAATTTTTAATTGCAGTGTGTTTTTAAAATAATGAACTTTAACTATCACCGGATTGGTTGATACCCACTAAATATTGATATTTTCGGTTTTTTCTTCCTTTGTATTAGTCGTTTTATACACCCTAGCTCTTGATCCTGTTTTTTGATTTTAGATTAAGGTTTGATTTTATTGTATACTGTTTGTGGAGGAGGCTCCAAATAATAAGATTTGGTTTAATAATTGTATAGTAAGATTTATTTTTTTTTTTATGTTGGTAAGGCAATAGTTGTATGTTAAACTAATAAAAAGAGCGCAGGCAAGTCATTTACTTAGAATTCATGATTTAGATTAGGGTTTGATTTTATTGCATACTGTTTGTGGAGGAGGCTCCAAATAATAAGATTTGGTTTAATAATTGTATAGTAAGATTTATTTTTCTTTTTATGTTGGTAAAGCAATAGTTGTATGTTAAACTAATAAAAGAGCGCAGGCAAGTCATTTACATGAACTTAGGATTCATGGTCTTAAGACCGTTTAGACTTCAAGTAGTAAGTAGTAAGTAGTTTTGCTTGACTATATTCTATTATGATTCTTATGGGTTATAATTCGTACATTGAAAGAGCGAGATAAAGCTGTTCTTGTTTAGGTCCACAATCTATTTGCTTGGTCCATTTTCCTTTGCATATAATACGGCAGGGAGTAAGATTTAAAAGTAGTATGTCATTCCATTCTAATAATATTTGTATATTGTTTTTATTATTTTGCTATTTAATTTTTATTTTATTCTTTTATGTTATTTGACTTTATATATTGCCTTTAAATTTAAGGGTTTTGCCTCTCAATTTTTGAACCGAGTCATAGTATTTTTTTTTTTTTCTGTGCTGCATAAACGAAAGCATGCTTGATCCCAGATATGTTTATTCTTAATCAATATGCAGATCAACACCGTAGGCTTTCAAGTACTATATGTCTGTCTCTATATTTTATCAGCTCTTAGGTATTGAGATTAAATTTTGCTCAGAATCTAATCGCTGACTTAAACACATGAGTGTTACAACTTTCACACTTAAGGAGCATCAGATCTTTTCGTTTCAAAGTGTTTACTATTTGACGCTTTTAAGAACAATTTGCTTGCCTGAGCTAGGTAGGTTATACAGTTAAAACAATTAGTGGAAAGACGGAACTGTCTTATAGAATTTCTTCAACATTATTAGTTGGTTCTTTCCGTTTCGCATTTTATCACGCACTTTGAGATTATTATATTACTTAATGGAATGTGCTCTATGTTCCTGATTGTTTGCTGATTATTGTTGTTAATTATTATTTTGTTTATTTATTTCTTTTGCATCTCATATAGTATTTTTCCCTTATGTTTCTTATTTATTGCGCTCCACTTCTAAACTTACTTTAATAATTTTCGATGTTTCCTACAATTTATATTCAATGGCCCTTTATTTGACAAAAACTGGGCTGTTAAAAAACGGAAGCCAATTAATCTATCAAACTGATGGAAGGGAAAAGTTTTTTTTTTTTTTCATTTAAAAATAAAAATAGGCTGTTATACGGGTACACAAAATATTTACTTATATTAAATTAAAAGTACTGTCACTGTTTACGACAGCCTGGCATCCTAAAGGGACTCAATCGCTCACCATCATCACTTGACACCCCACCCTCCCATACGACGAAGCGATCCTCACCTGGACCATCAATCGTACACACATAATTAACTTTTACCTAGATAATGTACGGTTTGCATGTAGGCGCCTTATTTGAATAGTATTTCATTGTTCTACTCTGTACCGATTTTGGATCCCCTGCTTTATATTATTTCCAGCTACTTTCCAAGGCTCACACCTTTAACTTTTAACACACCAGCCCACAAAACATATAATTTGGATATAAAAACATTAGACAACGACATCAAGCACCAAGAGCTATTAAAAAATTTATAAAGTATTCAGAGGAAATTTGATCGAACAATGTAACACCCAAAATATTTATTATGGTTTACATTAAATCGTGAAGTCATAATCGAGTCTACTACGTACTTCAAATTTTTCCATGAGTTGTTCCCATCTAAAACCCCTATCAATTTATCCGTTTTTTCTTATTATTATTTTTTCAACCAAGTAAGTGCGTACCTGTTTTTTCAATTTTATCTCTCTAGAAAATGTTTGTAAGTTCGGTAGCCTCACAGTCATTCAATATGTTTGTTATAGGGATTTTGTATTGTATTTCTATTATTGTACATTTTAAGTTTTCCGGTTTGGTGAGTAGCTCTTCTCAATTAAGTATTATGTTTGCTTATACAAGTTAACACCACTTAGGCTGACATGGGCTAACCGGATACGCGTGCAACAGAGTTGCGCCACTCAGCGATTTGGAGGCTATCCATAAGTTCAACATACGCGACAAAGTTGCGTCCGTCAACAAATGCAATATGATCCGTACGCCAAGTGGCCACTGGAATGTGTCACGAGGCGCATGGTCAGCGTTCTGCCGCATCGCTGTCCGTATCGCTGCCCGTATCGCTGCTCGCATCGCTGCCGGGAGTCCGTAGCTTACGTTATGCATAGGATGGTATTCATAAGTTAGTTTTTAGAAGAACCCTCAAACGATCACAACTGATCCGTTCATAAATAAAGAATAAATAAATAATCTTTATGTTGTTATAATTGGCGCTCAACAAAGCTCTCTAAAAACTCCGTAACTAAGTCCGCTCAGCCGACGCGAGTGATGGTAAAAGTTTCGCTAAAACTTAATAAAAATACAATAATATCCAACAAATATTGTGAAAATAACAACAATAAATCAAACTAAATTACACTCCAGCTGACGCCGCGAGTAATGTAAACGTTTCATTGAAACTCAAGAGAAATATAATTATTTTTAATACAAAAAATTTTTTTTCTCAGCAAAGCAATAAAACACTGCCAATAATTGCACGCGTATAATAATCAAATTGACAAAAGTGAAAAATAAAAAACTCTGCAAAACACTTTGATAAATTTTGTGAGTCTCTGTCAGGTCGTCTGACAGGCAACATCAAAAATTTATCAAAAAATTTTTTTTTTTAATTCAGAACAAATAAATTTGTTTTATTTTCTGTGTGCAGTGATTTCACATTCTAAGTCTTTGGATACTGTCTCGTACAGTGTCGGCAGTTGGAAAACAACAAAATATATCTGTAGTGCGGCCAGACTTGTTTCTTTGCCCGTCTGGGCAGCACATCACCTTAGTGCGCAAAATGAACTCTCAGTTCAGAAATAAGCAGATTGCTCGCGGAAAAATATTCTCAATAGCAGGTAAATCACCTTATGAAATTAAGCGCATTTCATGCAATACGACCGAAAGCAGTAGCCCCACCACAACAACTGCAACAACAACTAAGATTAAGAACAAAGCGATTCTTGGCGAGGCACTAAGCAAAGCCGTCAATGAACCCACAGCTAATGAGATGAACGGTGCAGCTGGAATTGCCGCAACTACATCGACATTTGCACCAGGTGCCTTCTCAAGCGTCAACGGAGCCTCAGCTGAGACCCCCACAAGCAACCAAAACTCTGCCTCAGGTGACGTAGCTTTGCGTTTTCAAAAAATTAAAATTAAGCGCAAGATGGGCTTAGCCGCTTCTCCGAAGCTATTGAGGAAAAAATCGAACCTTGTCCAGAATGGTGGTAACTTTCCCTCACTTCAAGCTAGTTACAACGGCAGCTCAAACCGCTTCGGATCACTTGCGCAAACTCCTGCTGACATGGACGCCGAAAACGAAATTGACGTGCTGTGCGAGCAGCCAAGCACCAGCCACCAAGCTGCTACTGCTGACATAGCTGGGAGCTCTGATACTCCCGTCAAAACACAGCCCAAGCCACCACCAATAGTGATGGAGGGAATAAATGATGTAAATTTGCTAATGGAAAGCATTAAAAGAATTACTGACGTGAGCAAGGTAGAGGCAAGGGCTTCTCTGGGTGGTGTCATGAGGCTTTACACGGCCGATGCTGCCACATTCCGCAGTATTGTCAACTGGCTCGAGTCTGAGCAGTATGAGTTTCACTGCTACCAGCTAAAAGAAGACAGACCATACAGAGTCTGCGTAAAAGGCTTGCACCACAGCACGTTGCTTAGCCAGATCAAAGCCGAACTGGAGAAAATTGGCCACAAGGTGATCGATGCCCATACGCCCAAGAGGCGCAGCGAGCCAGGCACCCCAAAAGACAATCCAGTCAATATGTTTTTCCTGAATATTGCTGCAGCGGCCAACAACAAGGCGATCCTGGCTGTCAAAACATTATGCCATATGAGAGTTGTTATTGAACCACTCCGCAAGCGCACTGCTATCGTGCAATGCCATAGATGCCAGCAGTTTGGTCACACTGCTAAATATTGTCGCAAGGCGCACATTTGTGTTAAATGTGCCGGAGAACACCCTGCCAGAGATTGTACTCGACCACGCAACGAGCTATGCACTTGCTATAACTGTGGTGAACAGCACCCTGCCAACTACTCAGGCTGCAATAAATATCAAGCGTTCCTACAACGCTCCAGGCCCAGAAGCGGACTGGGCGGTAGAAGCATGAGCAACGAGCGCTCTATGCTACGGAGTACCTCTGGTGGTAGGCCGATTGCCACTCTTCGAAGCGGCGTCTCCTATGCGGATGTAGCAAAGCAGCAACAGCAGCAGGACCAACAACAACACCAACATCAGCAACAGTCTAACAACAGGAGCCGCAGCCGTCAAAGGACGACGAGGGATCCACATCAGCAGTCGATGGGAGCCAGCAGCACCATCGAAACAATTCTGCAATCGCTTAGTGAAAGCATTAACTCTCTGCGCTCGTTCCAAGAGAAGCAGATGGGATTAATGATGATGATGCTGAAGCAGCAACAACAACAGACACAGCAGCAGGGGCAGATTCTTAATCTGCTCACTGCTCTCCAAGCGCAGAAGACACCATAATGATGCCGCTGCGCATCCTTGTGTGGAACGCCGACGGCGTTTCCACGAAGCTGCCCGAAGTAGAGTGCTTTGTGCGGCGACATGATATAGATGTCTTGCTTCTCAGCGAGACACACTGCAAAGGGTCAGAGGCACCCAAACTATTTGGGTATGAGGCCTATACTGCCAATGATCCCAGCGCTGGCAACGCTAAAGGTGGTGCAGCGATCATGATCAGGTCAAGCCTGGTCCACTTCCCGCTAGAACCAACAGCCACTAACAAAGTGCAACTAGCGTCAGCAGCTATCGAGACGGCACTCGGTTATATAAATTTTGGAGCGGTATACTGTCCCCCGAGGTTTATATGGACAACGGATGAATTTAAGTCGATTTTGGAACAGCATCGTTCCAAATTCATCGTTGCGGGCGACTGGAATGCGTCCCACTGGCTATGGGGAGCAGGAAGGTGCAACCAAAGAGGTCATGCGCTTGCAAATCTCGTCCTGAATTCGGAGATAAACTCGCTAGCAACAGGTGGCCCAACGAGATACCCGTACGGCAGCAGAGGCTCACCAGGCTATATTGATTTTGCGTTGACTAGGGGGATCATGGGCATTCATGCTGATATACGGCCGGTTGTTGAGCTCAGCTCCGACCATCTACCCCTTGTCATTACGCTGAATGCGTCAGCAATATCTTACCCCAAGACGGAGCGGCTAATCACCAGGCGTACTAACTTGGAATGGTTCCAAGAGCACCTCGAATCCTCACTGCAACTTAACTCTGCGATTCACACCGAAAAGGACATCGATGACGCTATCGACTCGTTCACCCACTCAGTCCAGGCAGCAGCTAGAATGGCTACTCGCACTGCATCTCGGAGGCCCGCAGCAGATAGGATACCGTTAACCGGGGAGATTCTTCTTCTCATCACTGAGAAGAGGCGCTTACGCGCGAGGTGGATGAGGTCTCGCCATCCGTTGGACAAAGCCGATTGGAACAGAGCGCAGAGTAGGCTCCGTCGTGCACTAGTGGAGCACAAATCTGCATGGTTTGACGAAAGGCTAGCCAACACTGGGGTTGCAAGCGAAGCGACGCACTCACTCTGGAAAGCCACGCGCGCTATTAAAAGGCGTTGCGCAAGAAAAGCGCCACTGGTGGACAGTAACGGGACATGGTGTCGTACTGACTTGGAGCAAGCGGAGGTGTTTGCTGTGCACCTTGCCGAGCGCTTTCAGCCGTTTAATCTTGCAAGTCTGCAGCATGTTGAGGAGACACACGACCAGCTGACTCAAGCTCTTCAAATGGACCTGCCTATCAAGCCATTTGCCCCTAGTGAGATAGCTGATGTCATTGCAAGCCAGAACATAAAAAGAGCGCCAGGTCATGACGCCATCTGCAATGCTACTTTGAAGGCACTGCCCAGCCGTGCGATTCGCTACATAGCGATGGTGTTCAACGCTATTGTGAGGCTGCAATACTTCCCTCCTCAGTGGAAGCTCGGGATAATCTCCATGATCCACAAATCAGGCAAACCGGAAAGGGAACCCGCTTCCTACAGGCCGATAAGCCTCCTCCCTTCGATCTCAAAAGTGTTTGAAAGACTGATTGCCGCCCGGATGGCCAGGATCATGGAAGCTAAGGGGATTATTCCTGAGCATCAGTTCGGGTTCCGCGCTGGCCATAGTACTGTCGAACAGCTTCATCGGGTTGTCGAGCAAATTCTGACGGCCTACGACAATAAGGAATACTGCAACGCCCTCTATCTGGATATCCGGGAAGCGTTTGACCGAGTTTGGCACACCGGAATTCTGCTAAAAATTAAGCATACGCTGCCTGCGCCATATTTCGGCCTTCTTAAGTCATACCTCGAGGGAAGGAGATTCGCGGTCCGTTTTCATTCGGCACTCTCTACCCAACATGATGTGGCAGCTGGAGTACCACAGGGAAGTGTCCTTGGCCCCCTGCTTTACTGCTTGTATAGCTACGATATGCCGATACCAGATTATAGCCTGTACGGGACATCAATGCTAGCCACATTTGCTGATGATGTGTGCGTCACCTACACGTCCCGATGCGAATACGATGCAGCCGATGGCATCCAGGACTACGCATCAAAGTTTGCGGAATGGGCAAGGCGCTGGAATATTGGCATCAATAGCGACAAATCGAGCAATGTTTGCTACACCCTCAAGAGGAGAACGCCACCGGCCGTGTCTGTGGAAGGGGCCCCTGTACCGCAGTCGAATACAGCAAAATATCTTGGAGTAATCCTGGATCGCAGACTCACTTTCTCTAAGCAAGTGACTGCCATCAAAACGCGCATACGTGCTTCAGTAAAAAAGCATTATTGGCTTCTCTGCTCGCGAAGTAAATTGTCACTCTCCAATAAAATGACAATTTATAAGCAGATCGTGGCACCAATCTGGAAATACGGGTGCCAAATCTGGGGCCTGGCATGCGACAGCCAAATCCAAAGAGTGCAGGTCGTCCAGAATAAAGCATTGAGGATAGTTACTGGTTGCGAGTGGTTTATCCGGAACACCACGCTACACAGAGACCTGAAACTGACCACTGTCTTCGACACAATCAACCAGCACTCGAGTCGTTACCATGATAGGCTAGAGCGACACCGAAATCGGCTAGCAAACGGACTCACCAGATATCGCCCACCTAGGAGGCTCAACCGGCGACAACCGAGGGACCTAATACTTCGATCTCCTGTGACGAGGGTCAGAAGAAGCTGACGCATCTTTGCAGCATTTGTATATCTGTGATATTTGTTATTTTATTGTTATTGTTATTATATTGTTACTGTTATTATAATTGTTACAGCTAACTTATGTTAGCCGGCGCGCCCAAATGGGCTGAATGAATAGACACCAAGGACACAAAGGGGCTCCTGGATTGCCCTGTATGCCTTAATAAATAACAAGATAAAAAAAAAAAAAAAAAAAAAAAAAAAAAATTTTGTGAAAAATACAATATTGAAGAAAATCTGTGCTAAAGAAAAACAAATATAAAAAACTGCTTAAAAGTATGCTTTAAAATAAAAAGACAACAGTTTAAAAAAAAAAACCGCTTCAAAGTATGCTTTACAATAAATAGACATCAGTTTTAAAAAAAACCGCTTCAAAGTATGTTTTATAATAAATTAAAAATACTATTCTTGAAGCAAAGACACAAACCAATCAATAAGAAGCTATTATAATAGCTGCTCACAATAAAGCTTCGCGGGAAAACTACACAGAAGTCAACAACGGCTCCAGCTCTACAACACCACCATATCGTCTACATCAACTTTAAATATTTTAATTAAAAATGAAATTCATGTAAGTGAATTGTTTAAGTGTCTATTACTCCACATAAAAAAAAAATAATAAAAAAAATTAAATAAGAAGAATATTATTACTGAATTGATCAGAGTAAAGAATTTTGTATTTATTTCAATTTAACACTTTTTAACACTTGTTTTGATAATTGAATAACCAATAGATAGACATATTGGTATAACTAGCTCATGTGGAGAGACGTTAGCGTGGGAAAAACGACAGAAAGTGAGGACGAACTTATTAGTTCTTATAAAGAAAACAAATCTCTCAACAAAATGACTGCACAGGAAGTACTCAAAGCCATGGAGGAACAGATTAATGCGGCTTTGTTAGCACAGGCTGCAGACTTACAGAAGGGATTTGATGAGAAATTAGATAAGGTAATTGGTCTTTTCCGCAGTGAAGTAAATTCTCATAAAACAGACTTGAAAAAGAAAGAGATAGTAGAATACCAAAGAGTACAAATCGTGCCAGGAGTAGAATGCGATGAGCCCCTTGATTTGGTTAAATCCCTGCCAGAGTTTTCTGGCAAAGTGGACGAATATGTTGCTAGGAGAGAAGCAGCAATATTTGCCTATGAGGTTTTTGAACCTCATAACGGCAGTTCAAGGCATTTTCATGCACTTGGCATAATAAGAAATAAAATCAAAGGCGCAGCCAGCGCAACTTTATCATCTTTCAATACGGGTTTAAATTTCAAAGCAATTATAGCCAGACTTGATTTTACATATGCAGATAAGACTCCAACACGCGTTATTTTACAAAAACTAAGTACCCTTAGACAAGGTGAACTAAGCTTGTTAGAATATTATGACGAAGTCGAGAAATCCCTTACTCTTCTCACTAATAAAACAATAATGACACATGATTCTGCAGCGGCAGCTGTCTTAAATGAGCAATTCAGAAAAGACGCACTACATTCTTTTGTTGCCGGTCTTAAGAAATCTCTTAAATCGGTTGTATTTTCCGCTCAGCCCGAAGATTTACCATCTGCCCTGTCCTTTGCCCAAGAAGCTGAAGTTTGCAATGAATATTCACAATTTGCCGCAAGCTTTGCTAAGACAAATGAGGAAAGAAATCAGAAGCCCACAGGCCAACGCCAGCACCCACGTTGTCAAACCAATGAAAACAATAACAATCAAGGAAAGAATTCACAAAATAAACCTCAAGGGGGTAATAACAAGCCCAGGTATACGAACCAGGCAAATGCTCAAGGAAATTCGCAACCGAATTCCTCGAAGCAAAGGTTTCAAAGTAAGGACCAACAATCCCGAGCCCCTGAGCCAATGGAAGTTGATCCGTCTACATCACGTTTTCGGCAACAAACTAACTTCAACAAAAAATTTAATTCAAATCAAAGCAGTCAGAATATGAATATTTCAGCTCAAGAGCAAGGCACTGGTGATACTGATTATCAGTCCCAGGCCGATGAAAATGCTCAAGCATTCGAGGATGACGTATCTAACGATTCATGCAATTTTTTAGGAATAAGTCCTTCCTCCCGTTCATCAAACAAAATGTAGGAGGAAAATTAGTTCTTAAACTTCTAATTGATACCGGGGCATCGAAAAACTATATCAGACCCTTGTCCGAGTTACGAAATATTACACCAGTTGAGAAACCTTTCCAGGTTAAATCTAAACTAGTGGTACACAAATTTTAAAAAAATGTCCGATAAAATTGTTCAACGAAACATCCTTTTTCTTCATACTACCAACTTTAAAAGACTTTGATGGTATAGTGGGACTCGATTTTCTTATGCAAGTTAATGCTCAGCTTGATTTAAATAACGGTATCATTAGGTTTAAGGGCGGCACCAAGTCGCTCAATTTTAAAACGTGCCCACACGTAAACTACACTCAGGTCAACGATTCAGACGTACCTTTATCTATAACGGAATCTTTTGATAAAATGAATAAAAATAGATCATATGCGTTTGCGGACCCAAATGAGTCCCTACCTTACAAATATCAACACTGCGGCTACCATCCGAACAGACGATGTGCCAGTGTACTCAAAGTTATACCCGTACCCCATGGGTGTAGCTGATTTTGTCAATTCAGAAGTTAAACAACTTCTCGAAAACGGCATTATTCGACAGTCAAGATCACCTTACAATAATCCCATCTGGGTTGTTGATAAAAAAGGTGTTGATGAGCTCGGATACAAAAAAAAGAGAATGGTCATCGACTTCAGGAAACTGAATGAAAAAACGGTGAACGACAAATACCCACTTCCTAACATTTCAGTTATATTAGCAAACATGGGTGAGGCCCAGTATTTTACAACACTGGACCTTAAATCAGGCTTTCACCAGATAGAACTGGCAGAAAGAGACAGGGAAAAAACCGCGTTTTCTGTAAACAATGGAAAATACGAGTTTTGTAGGCTCCCATTCGGTCTGAAAAACGCACCGCGTAGGAAAAACTTATCATGTCTATGTTGATGATATGATAATTTTTTCTAAAAATAAAGAGGACCATGTTAAACACATCAATTGGGTTTTAAAAAGCCTCGAAGATGCTAACATGAGAGTGTCTCAGGAAAAATCCAAGTTCTTCAAAAAGAGCGTGGAATATCTGGGATTCAACGTGTCCAGAGGTGGAATTCAAACTACACCAGAAAAAGTTCAGGCTATAAAAAACTTTCAAAATCCAAAAACACTGTTTGCCCTTAGATCATTCTTAGGACTAGCTAACTATTACAGGTGTTTCATCAAGGGATTCGCTGATATCGCCAGACCCCTAACGGACGTCTTAAAAGGCGACAATGGCAAAATAAGTGCCAATCAGTCGAGAAAAGTGGTTATAGACCTAACACAGAAACAAATTGAAGCGTTCTGTAAATTGAGGGATATACTAGCCTCCGAAGATGTCATTTTGAGATATCCGGACTTTAAAAAACCATTTGATTTGACAACAGATGCTTCGGGATATGGCATTGGGGCAGTGTTGTCCCAAGAAGGTCGTCCCATAACCCTCATTTCACGAGCACTTCGTGACAACGAGCAGAATCTTGCGACAAATGAGCGAGAACTTCTGGCCATTGTATGGGCCTTAAAAAATCTTCGAAACTATTTGTTTGGTGTACGAAACCTCAATATTTTCACAGATCATCAACCTCTGACATATGCAGTGTCAGATAAAAACCCTAACGCAAAGATAAAATGCTGGAAAGCTTTTATCAACGAACATAATGCCAATATCATCTACAAACCTGGCAAGGAAAATTATGTAGCCGATGCATTATCACGTCAGAACGTGAACGCCCTGGACTCTGATTCACAATGTTCAGACATTGCTACAGTTCACAGCGAAGAATCCCTGACTTACACAATTGAAACCACTGATAAACCAGTAAATTGTTATAGGAATCAAATTATAATCGAGGAAACTAACTCACCTTCTGTTAGAACATTCATACTCTTTCAGAACAAAACAAGACATATTATTGGGGTCTCAGATCGGAACAATCTTATGCAAATACTACGGGATGTAGTTAACGCAGGAGTCGTCAATGGTATCCATTGCGAACTACCGATCCTTGCCTTTATTCAACACAACTTGATCGAACTCTTTCCATCAACAACATTTAGATACTCTAAATATGTCGTTACAGACATCCCTGACAAAACAGAACAACGAGAAATAGTAACAACTGAGCACAACAAAGCGCATCGCGCGGCGCAAGAAAATGTAAAACAAATAATGCGTGACTATTTCTTCCCTAACATGTCCAAATTAGCAACAGAGGTTGTCGCAAACTGTAGAGTTTGCTCTATGGCTAAGTATGACCGACACCCAACGAAACAGATGTTAGGAGAAACACCAATTCCCACCTATGTAGGAGAACGCCTGCACATCGATGTATTTTCTACCGATCAGAATTACTTCTTAACGTGTGTCGACAAATTTTCAAAGTTTGCCGTGACACAGCCAATTTGTTCGAGAGCAATTGTAGACATAAAAAATCCAATCTTACAGCTCATAAATATTTTTCCTAAAATAAACACCATTTATTGCGATAACGAAAAGTCCCTGAATTCCGAGACGGTCAAATCTATCTTGTCAAAATTTCGTATTCAAATAGCAAATACGCCGCCCTCACATAGTGTTTCAAATGGTCAAGTTGAACGGTTTCACAGCACTTTAACAGAAATTGCGCGCTGTATGAAACTTGACAAACACATAAGCGACACCGTTGACATGATTCTGCTTTCAACAATTGAATAAAATAAAACCATACATTCAGTGACTGCGATGAAGCCAGTCGATGTTATTTGGTCAAACAACATAGAAACAGGAATACAGATAAGAGATAGACTTGAAAAGGCACAGTTAAAAAAAATCACACAGGTAAATTTAAACCGAGAAAATAAAAAATATTTGGTAGGAGATAAAGTTTGGATAAAGACGAAAAAACGCTTAGGCAATAAGTTGACCCCACTATGCGTAGAAGGCATAATAGAAGCAGACTTAGGATCAACAGTCTTAATAAAGGGGAGGGTGGTCCATAAAGACAATATTAGAAAATAAGAAATAGCAATTAATATAAAAAAATATCATTCTCTTCCTTAGAATAACATCGACGTTAGTAATACTTCTAATGACGACTTTTACGACCGCAACTGTTAAACTGACTAACTACACACTTTCGGATTACATACCAGTAACAGACGGCGACGTTACCATTTGGAACGAGTACGGCTACCTCGGACACACAACAAACGTGACATCATACGAGACGTACGCGGACGAAACCAGACGGACCTTAGAACTGTTTAAGCAGGACCACATACGTAACGTGCTACTCACTGACCTCGGACATATCGAGACGCTAATAGCAACGCTTAAGGTAAACCACAGAAACCCTCGTAGCATAAACCTCTTAGGGACTGCCCTAAAGGTCATAGCAGGGACTCCTGATTTCGACGACTGGGAACATATTAAGTTCAAGCAAACACAAATAGCAGATTCACAAAACTTACAGATCGAATTAAACAATAAATTTCAGACTAGACTCAACGAACTTACAGAAATCGTTAACTCAATTAACAAGATAGAAGGAATTGACATAGATCATTTGTACGAAACAATTTTAGCAAAAAATATAATGATTATATCAGATTTACAAAATTTAATTCTTACCGTAACCCTTTCTAAAATAAACCTGATCAACCCAGTAATGTTAGACAACATCGATGTAAAGGAGATGACACTTAAGCACTTCACTAATATTAGCGTAACCGATTTATTAGAAGTTGCTAGTATTAAGGCTTTCCAGAGTAATGATATTTTGTACTTTTTAATTAAATATCCTATACCTAAGTTAGTATGTAAAAAAATAAATCTATTCCCTGTTCAACGATCCGGTAAAGTTTTGGACTTCGAGAAGGCTAACACCGTAGCAGATTGCGGCACTGTTATATTTACTGTCGGCGAATGCAACGCATCAATAGGCACCACATTCTGCAGGAACTTAAAATCTTCTAGCTGTGCGCAACAACTAATAGCTGGAACTTTTGCACAATGCATTACCCGGCCTGGACATCTGGAGAAATTAATGGTAATAGATGATGGCGCAATTATCATCAACGAGGCAACTGTAAACATCTCAAGTTACTCGGGCCCATCATCATCCATCTCTGGAACCTACCTAGTGAACTTCGATGACGACATCATAATCAACGAAACTCGGTAAGTCAACAATTATGGTGTGCTTAGGAAAAAGCCAGTAGTCTCAGCTGTCACTCAAATCAACGTGACTATGCATCGGGAACACCTAAGCCTACCCTTCCTCCACGAAATGAGTCTGGTAAATTTTCAACATATTGGCCAACTAAAATCAACGCTCTTAACTTGGCAGAGGGAGGAGTTAACACCACTTAGGCTGACATAGGCTAACCGGATACGCGTGCAACAGAGTTGCGCCACTCAGCGATTTGGAGGCTATCCATAAGTTCAACATACGCGACAAAGTTGCGTCCGTCAACAAATGCAATATGATCCGTACGCCAAGTGGCCACTGGAATGTGTCACGAGGCGCATGGTCAGCGTTCTGCCGCATCGCTGTCCGTATCGCTGCCCGTATCGCTGCTCGCATCGCTGCCGGGAGTCCGTAGCTTACGTTATGCATAGGAGAACCCTCAAACGATCACAACTGATCCGTTCATAAATAAAGAATAAATAAATAATCTTTATGTTGTTATAATTTACACACCCAATCATTTACTTAGATTTTTGTCTGACTACTAAAAATGTCTTCAAATCTTTTAAAAATTTAAGGATTTACTTTTATGTATGGAATTTTAGCTGTCCTATTATATCGCTGATTGTTCTAACTAAACAATTGATTGAACACCACCTCCATAATGTCTTTTAAACGTATCTTTGATTGAGTTTTCGATAATAACTTCTTATTAATTTTTTTAGATCGTACCCGAGTCACGTAAATATTGCAGGGTACGTAAAAATTAGCACGCAAACAAGATTGAGGGCAGAGACACTCCTAAAAGGCAAAGGGTGAAGTAGAAAAAGGTACAATAAGGTAGGAGCTATTGAACAGCGAGAGTCTTTAGATGGAAGCGAGCTGAACGAAGACATCTGATCTCAGACAAGACAAATGTTTATCGGGAGAAAGAATCCTCCTTTCACATTATAGCAGTATGCGTAGCCTTAGCAAGGAACAAATTTTATTGTCGTAGAACAACATATCAACCGTATTAAAGGCTAAGAAACCCTCAACTAATCATAAATACTTGATCTCGTACAGTTTCCATGTCCGGTGGAAGAGTCATAGAACTAGAAGGGGGGCACAACAGACCTCTCAGTTACCAAATCATTCATCGACGATTAAGGTTTATACAGGCAGGAGACATATTATTCTATTATTGATTCCCCTTTATGTTTATTTTTTTTTTTATTAAAAAGTTGTTACTATTCTACTGAATTTTATTGATTTTTTATTAATTTTTTATTATCTTGTCGGAAATTTAATTTCCGTTTGTTTTCAGCAATGTCAATTCGTGATTTTTTTTTCAAAAAAATTTTTGAGATTCGAATCTATTTTTTTAAAGCCAACAAAAGTACTGACGCAATACTGCTGCGTTTTGTACTATAACTTGAATTTAACATTTGAATGAAAGAACAAGTCCACAATCGTGGCGATTAAAAACCGGGACTTAAAAGTACGCTGTTGAACAGAGTAAAGTACTCCTTGCAAAGTGAGGCAGCGGTGGCCATCTGACGTTTCCAGGCAAATTTTTTCTCTTTCAACTCCAATTCTAGAACTCATACAATAACCTTGAAAAGAGGTAAGCCCAAAATACATGGAACTGGTGGCAGTTTTGCTGTTAAAAACTCGTTTTTAACCTGAAAAATCCGTGTTTTTAGCAGCAAAATTAACACCCCCCCTCCCCTAAACTGTTTTCAAACCGGAAAAATAGCAGTCAAACAACAACCTGATTCTTGAAAACCACAAAAATAACAGCTTAACAGCCCCAGTATTTACAACCAGAAAAAATAACAGCTCTCTATTTTAAACAGTTAAACAACAACCGGTTTCTTAAACCGAAATACACCTGTTTTTACCAGCTAAACTGCAGCCAGTTTTTTTTTTTACCGGTAAAATAACCGCTCTCTGTTTTAAACAGCTAAATAACAACCTGTTTCTTAAAAACATCAAAAATAACAGCAAAACAAGAAGCTGTTTCTGAAAAACATGAAAAATAACAGCAAAACAGCACCCGGTTTTTCAAACCGTAAAAACTAGCAGCTTCCTGTTTTAAAAAGTTAAACAACAACCGGTTTCTAAAACCGAAAAAAAACGAGTTTTTAACAGCAAAACTGCCACCAGTTCCATGTGTTTTGGGCTTACCCCTTTTCAAGGTTATTGTATGAGTTCTAGAATTGGAGTTGAAAGAGAAAATATTTGCCTGGAAACGTCAGATGGCCACCGCTGCCTCACTTTGCAAGGAGTACTTTACTCTGTTCAACAGCGTACTTTTAAGTCCCGGTTTTTAATCGCCACGATTGTGGACTTGTTCTTTCATTTAAATGTTAAATTCAAGTTATAGTACCCTGAACCCAGTTGCAATAAATATATTTAATTTATATAAGACTTTGGTATACTGTTCTTTCATTATCCATTACTTCAACCCTCATTTTTAGATTTTGCTCATGGTATAGGAGAACTTAAATACAAAATCAGAAGTCTCTAGCTTTTGTAGTTCATACAGACGGACAGACAGACAGACAGACGGCCATGGCCATATCGTCTCGGCTGTTGATGCTGATCAAGAATATATATACTTTATAGGGTCGGAGATGCTTCCTTCTGCCTGTTACATACTTTTGCACAAAACCATTATACCCTTATTTACCCATTTTATGGGTTAAGGGTATAAAAACGGATAAATTGATAGGGGTTTTAGATGGGAACAACTCATGGAAAAATGTGAAGTACGTAGTAGACTCGATTATGACTTCACGATTTAATGTAAACCATAATAAATATTTTGGGTGTTACATTGTTCGATCAAATTTCCTCCGAATACTTTATAAATTTTTTAATAGCTCTTGGTGCTTGATGTCGTTGTCTAATGTTTTTATATCCAAATTATATGTTTTGTGGGCTGGTGTGTTAAAAGTTAAAGGTGTGAGCCTTGGAAAGTAGCTGGAAATAATATAAAGCAGGGGATCCAAAATCGGTACAGAGTAGAACAATGAAATACTATTCAAATAAGGCGCCTACATGCAAACCGTACATTATCTAGGTAAAAGTTAATTATGTGTGTACGATTGATGGTCCAGGTGAGGATCGCTTCGTCGTATGGGAGGGTGGGGTGTCAAGTGATGATGGTGAGCGATTGAGTCCCTTTAGGATGCCAGGCTGTCGTAAACAGTGACAGTACTTTTAATTTAATATAAGTAAATATTTTGTGTACCCGTATAACAGCCTATTTTTATTTTTAAATGAAAAATAAACACAACTATTCCTTTCCATCAGTTTGATAGATTAATTGGCTTCCGTTTTTAACAGCCCAGTTTTTGTCAAATAAAGGGCGATTGAATATAAATTGTAGGAAACATCGAAAATTATTAAAGTAAGTTTAGAAGTGGAGCGCAATAAAAAAGAAACATAAGGGAAAAATACTATATGAGATGCAAAAGAAATAAATAAACAAAATAATAATTAACAACAATAATCAGCCAACAATCAGGAACATAGAGCACATTCCATTAAGTAATATAATAATCTCAAAGTGCGTGATAAAATGCGAAACGGAAAGAACCAACTAATAATGTTGAAGAAATTCTATAAGACAGTTCCGTCTTTCCACTAATTGTTTTAACTGTATAACCTACCTAGCTCAGGCAAGCAAATTGTTCTTAAAAGCGTCAAATAGTAAACACTTTGAAACGAAAAGATCTGATGCTCCTTAAGTGTGAAAGTTGTAACACTCATGTGTTTAAGTCAGCGATTAGATTCTGAGCAAAATTTAATCTCAATACCTAAAAGCTGATAAAATATAGAGACAGACATATAGTACTTGAAAGCCTACGGTGTTGATCTGCATATTGATTAAGAATAAACATATCTGGGATCAAGCATGCCTTCGTTTATGCAGCACAGAAAAAAAAAAAAAAAATACTATGACTCGGTTCAAAAATTGAGAGGCAAAACCCTTGTATTTAAAGGCAATATATAAAGTCAAATAAAAAATAAATAATAAATCTTAATGTTCGGTGTTTGTGTTTGCTAAATCCCTCAACGGAACAAGCTTAATATAAATCTTAAATTTAACATACTACAAAAATCTATAAAAAAAAAGTAAAAATATATATATACATGAAATAAAATTAAAACATACCCATAAGAAAAACATAATTTGAAAGTTTCTTAACAAAGTACACCAACTAAAAAATGTTTATTGGTTTATTAAAAAGTTATACTAATTAGCTCTATAAAAGTAACAGAAGTCAGTGCAATAATCAAAACAGATATATGCAAATAAAGGTTAGAAACATAGACTAATAATGTAACAAGACGGGCCTTAAGAGCTGGAATGTTATGTTAATTAACATAAACGCAACCGATGGGCATGTACGTGGGGAAACAGCAAAAAGCCAGTATTCTTATCACTTGTTTACCTACTACACTCGCTACAATGTCAGCTGGTGCGAAGTCGGCCATCATTGTTTAGCTTTTTGTTGTGACTGCAAAGTGTGCGAAGCGCAAGGCATAATTAATTGTTGCCGCACTTCAGTTCTCTTGTTTTTGTCACAAAATTTGAAATCGGCAATTTAAGACTTTTGCTTCGATCTGCCTGCTGCTGCTCAACAAGAAAGGGTGGTATAGACTTTATATGAACTTTGTGCAATTCAATAGGTAAACGTGAGATACTTTAATATTATATATATTTTATGTGTTTATTTGTATTATGGCAGTAAGTAAGGGCATTCATAACTAAAAAAAACGAGTTGTTAATAATTTAATTAACTAACACTAAAGTAAACGTATTTTGTATTCATATACTGAAAATAAACTATTTGTTTAATAAAATTATTTATTTGAGTTTTATTGACTTTACAGCTTGTGCGTCGCATCTACGACAAGCCAGCACGTTGCTTGGTTTGTTTAAGTTCTGCTTTGCGTTCAGCGGCCTGTATATTAAAGGAGAGGCGGAGCGACAGCGGAAAGCAAAGACGGTAAAAATGTGTTAGTATGTGAATGCATGTGCGTTTGCTTTATTCTTGCTGGGCCTTTCGCGTTTTCGGCAAATGCTTTGGACAAGTGAATAGCCCAGGCCCACCAAAACTGCAAACATATGAAAACGCACATTTATATAAAAATATGTGTATGAAGTACGTTCAAATGTATGTATGCGTGGCTACGACGAGCCAGCACGTGTTGTTGTTGCGTTTTGCCTATTATCGGATGGCACACGCACATGCATACAGACAAAGATGAACTTGACCTACATTTTTTTGCAGTCAGCTGTATCCGTTTTGCCGGCGGCAAATTTAAAATATTTTTTGCATGTTAATATGTTATTATAAATGTATTTATATTCAAATTTGAAATGTATAATCAAATATATCATTAATTACTTTTAAGAAAATATGTAAAAAAATAATCAAAAATCATATTTAAGAAATTGAAGTTTTATCATGACGATTTTCTTTTAATAAAAAATAAAATAAATCTATAATTGTTATGAAACGATATTATATAGTAGTTATTCAATTTATTTATAATTTAAACTATGAATTTTTTAATGTTGTCATAAATTTAATTAAATTTACTGAAATATAATGATAATCAAAACAAGACAGTTTTTTTTAATTGTTGTATTTAAATAGTTGTGTTGTGTGCGCTACAAAACGCGTCAAAAATAAATAAAATGGTTTAGCAAACATATATATGTATCATAATTTTATATAAAATTTTGCATTTAAATGAAGAATTTAGTACAAAATGATAAATTGCATGTTTCAGTTTGGCAATATAACATGCAAAAATGAATTGACTTAGCTGCCTAGGCAACTAGCTAGCTAGCACTGCACACCAGCAAGACAGCAGTGCAAAACAACAACAAAGCATATCAAACATGGCGGCCGATGTGTATTGTAAACAAAAAAGCGATAATCAAAACAAGCACAGCTGCTCGTCATAAGGGGAAACCAACTTTTCTACTCGTTAGTGTGTATGCCCATCGGTTGCTGTTTTGTTTACAGCTCGTTAACATCAGCAATTCTTAAAACCCGTCTTTCTGTTAAATGGTCATTGGTTAGAAACGTAAGTAGCGAATAAGTTGGGTGTGCGTTAGAAGGAGGGACAATCAATAAACATACCACCTGCATTTCATAGACGCTCGTGTATAGAATCGCATAAGGGAGCGTGTTTTAATATAATAATACAAGCAGGATCACTTTCCCCTATAACACTTTCCCCCTCTAACACCTACTCTCTCTAATACTAACTCTCTCTTTCTCCCTCTAACACTTTCCTCCTCTTACAACTACCCCCTATAATATTTCAAACTAAATCTGCAAGTCTCAATACTCTTGTGTTGATCTTGTTGCTGCTGCTGCGAAAAAATTCCCATCCCTTGCTTACATAACACTCACTAATTTTGTTGTTCTTGTTGTTGTTGGTTTTGCTTTTGATCATAACAATGCGGCCTACGAAAGTACTGCCCTTTGACTAGCGTACTTCAAACAAGCACAATCTTGTCTCAATCCTTTTATTCTTTGATCACAGGTTTTCACAAACATTCATTGTTTATGTTTTGCCTGCAGGTGCGCAAGGCAACGCACGTCAAACAGCCGCCCTCTCGACTCTCTCTTATCTACTTATTCGTATCTAACACCTTCTCCCTCTAACACTTTCCCCCTCTATCCTTTCCCCCTCTTAAACCTTCTCCCTCTAACACTCCCCCTCTCACACCTTCTCCCTCTAACTCTTTATAATCTAAATGTACAAGTATCAATACTCTTGTTTAAAAACAATGTGTTGATCTTGCTGCTGCTGCTGCGAAAGAAAATTCCCATCCTTGCACACATAACCCCCCCACGAAGGATGTTGTTGTTGCTGTTGACAATAACAATTCACGTGTGCAGAGCAATGTATTTAAAACAGTAGCATACTTGACTCTAACACTAATTGGTTGAATAGCAAAAACTGATCCTGTCATTATCTCAACCATAAGGCTCAACGTATTGACATTGCTGCTGCTGCTGCTGCGTAAGAAAAGTTCCATCCCTTGTTCAAAGAGCCCCACGAAGGTTGTAGTTGTTGTTGCTGTTGGTGTTGCTTTTGATCATAACAATGCGGCCTACGAATGTACTGCCCTTTGACCAGCGTACTTCAAAAAAGCACAATCAAGCATGCACAAACTTGTCTCTAAGTCTTCCTCCCTCTAACACTTTCTTGCACACAGTATCCTTCTAACACTATCCCCCTATAACTCTTTCCTCCTCTAGCACCTTCTCCCTCTAACACTTTCCCCCTCTATCCTTTCCCCCTCTTACACCTTCTCCCTCTAACACTCCTCCTCTTACACCTTTTCCCTCTTACTCTTTATAATCTAAATGTACAAGTATCAATACTCTTGTTTAAAAATACATCATTGCACACATAACGCCTCCACGAAGGTTGTAGTTGTTGTTGCTGATGGTGTTGCTTTTGATCATAACAATGCGGCCTACGAATGTACTGCCCTTTGACTAGCGTACTTCAAAAAAGCACAATCTTGTCTCAATCCTTTTATTCTTTGATCACTGGTTTTCACAATCATAAACATTCATTGTTAATGTTTTGCCTGCAGGTGTGCAAGACAACGCACGTCAAACAGGTGCCCTCTCGACTCTCTCTTATCTACTTATTCGTAGCTAAGAAACCTGCTCACAGTTGACTCTCTCTCTCTTATCTACTAACTTGTAGCTAAGTAACCTGTGCACACTTGACTCTAGCATTTAATAGTTTCATAGGCAATGTACTTTGCTCACTGAACCTCACGGACGGTGATACCTATAACACATTAGCCAACTAATGTACTTGACCTTTGACTAGCGCACTTCAAGCATGCACAAGCTTGTCTCTAAGTCTTCCTCCCTCTAACACTTTATTGAACACAGTCTCTTTCTAACACTTTCTCCCTCTAACTCTTTCCCCTTCTTACACCGTATCCCTTTTAACACTTTCCCCCTCTATCCTTTCCCCCTCTTACACCTTCTCCCTCTTAAACCTTCTCCCTCTAACTCTTTATAATCTAAATATATAAGTATCAATACTCTTGTTTAAAAACAATGTGTTGATCTTGCTGCTGCTGCCGCTGCGAAAGAAAATTCCCACCCTTGCACACATAACGCCCCCACGAAGGTTATAGTTGTTGTTGCTGTTGACAATATCAATGTACGTGTGCAGCGCAACGTACTTAAAACAGGAGCACACTCGACTCTAACACTAATTGGTTAAATAGTTAAAACTGATCCTCTCATTCACACAGTCATAAAGATCAACGTATTGATCCTGCCGCTGCTGCTGCTGCATCCCTTGTTCACAGAACTCCACGAATCTGTGTGTTCTTGTTGTTGTTGTTGTTGCTGTTGACCATAATAATGCAGCGTACATCGAACAAGCGTTCCCTTTTCTCTATTTTCTATCCTTCCTTCCTTTGCACACTGCTACTCATGACCATAAACATTCATTCTTTATTGCTTGCTTTCAGGTTAACAATGCAGCGCACGTCAAACAGGCGCGCACTTGACTCTCTCTTATCTATCCTTTCTTCCTGTGCACACTGCACCTCATGACCATAAACAGGTTTACAATGCCACGCACGTCAAAGAGGCGCACAATTGACTCTAACAATAGTTAGGTAAATAGCCAAATCTGTTCTCTGATCACCTGCTTGCAGGTGTATAATGCAACGCAGGTTTAACAGGCGCGCACTTGACTCCAAATCCTTTGATCACTAATTCTCACAGATGCTGCTGGTAAAGTGGTGGCCTAGGAATGTTAATCCTTTGTTCTCCACCCTAGTCTTATCAAAGGAGGGATACGATCATGGGAAAAAAAAGGTCATAAATTATAATACGGTAGGGGGTCAAAAATCAAGGGGTCAAAAAACAAGGGTCAAAAAACAAGGGGGCGATAAAAGGGTCATAAAAATTAATGGGGTGATAAATTGTCGGCATCCCTTTGGGGAAGAACCGGCAGTTCCCTACTACTGCTGTAATTTGAAAATTGTTAAAGTTATGTAAAAAAAAAAAAAATGCAATCAAAGATAAGCGATTGTGCTAAGAGAGCCTAAAGCTCTAGATTCGCCAATTTGCCTTTGTTTTCATTTGCACTAATATTTGTAACTAATATTTAATAGTCAAGTAACGTAACGCATATCATTTTAAAACGATTAATTTTTAAGTATATAACGTAATACATATGCATGATCATATTTATTTAATATATATATATTTATCAATTATTCTCATATTTTAGCTGCTCTAAGCACTTGCTTTTTGTTTTGTTCTACGTATTATTTTTGTTAGAGTCATGTTAGGTCGTTTAGTATTTGTGTTACGAATATAATTATGTCTGTTTGTTTGTTTGTTTGTTTTTATTGGAACCATGTCTAACTTGAACGAGATGCGCTAGCTGCCATAGGCGCTTATAGGGATCCTGAATCGATATATAGAGTTGGCTATTGTCAGGATCATGGTAGGGTGGGCGTATGCACTTCAACACCTTGTGCCTTTGCATCAACAGCCTTTGCCATAGTCTACCTTGAGTATAGAAGTTTTGTTTTCAGCCGCCCATAAAAACCCCCACAATTTTACGAGCTTCCCTCCCAATCCCTCCTGTCCTACTTCACCCCCTTTTTCCATGTACTGGTAAAAATAGAACGCGAATTCAATTATAATCAGATAAAGACTGGAGAAACGTAGCACTCGGTTCTTTCTTTTGGTACCCTCGACTTAGCCGACGAGCCACAGCCGTTGAAGCCAGCGCGTACTCCGTTGTCTGCTACAATACCATCCGCTCATCAATACTTGTACGTTAAACGTTACAGCCCATCTCCAGTTATTATGTTGAGTGAGGTGCTGACAGAAACGTTCAAATTGAGGGCTGGCTACAGACTTTTTAGCGTTATTCGTGAGAGTAATGGGAGTAGTCAGAGAAGTGCAGAGTTGCCGTGTAGCAATGAAATGTGTGTTTATATTTTGTAAATAGAATGAAAGAAATACAAGCTAACGCAGATATGGAAAAATACGTTTGCAAATTTTCAAGTCTCTTGCTTGAAGGAGGTCTTATACAAGCGCGTTGGTACAGACAGAAAGATGAGCAGACACCATGACGGACATTGCACAAACCAAAAATACTTTTACCTTTGGCTCAATACTCAATGTATAGAAAATAATAATCAAACTTTCAATTAAAAGAGAAAAAAGAAGCACACAAAGCATAGCACCGAAGCACAGAAACTCTACCAGATGCAAATTGCTCATTAAGCCGTTCATGGCATCGACAAGCCTGAATGGGAAATGTGACCTTTAGAAAAAATTGATGTATTATGGATTTCTTTGTTTATTTACCCAGCCAGCTTTATTTGATATTGTATGCACCATATAATTTCATCATGCACTTCTTTGCACCCATTTTCCTGCATGGATCGTAGCTTGTGCTGTAGCACCCGGCACATGAGGATGGCAAATAAGGTACAGGTGACCATAAGGTTTGTGTAAGGTATATACATGCAGCAGCCCATGGGTGCCATTTTGCCCTGCACAACGAAGAAGAACTCATAGTAAGGGGTAGCGTATTTGTCGGTTCCTGGCACATACATCCCATACGGCAGCACTAATAATAAAACTACAATAAAATTTCAGTGCTTCTGCAATCAACATAAAGTTAACTATATTTTACCTACCGCGCTCCGAGCCAAAAATCGGATACGTCACAAAACCGATGCAAGTGCAAGTTCCCATAACCAAATTAATGCGGCCAATAGAGTTGGAAAGCCGCGTACATTCAAGCACCATCTTGCGAATGAGCGCATCCGAAGAGTTCTACAAATAAAAACAAGTGGAAACGTTGACTATTCCTATGGGAACAGCTTTATAAGGATTTTCCCGCTGAATTAGAACTTACAGTTTATTTCTTATCCTTAAAAATTTATTTTTTAGTTAAGTCGATTTCTTAATTTTTATACCCTTCACACATGTGAAACAGGGTATATTGATATTGTCATTAATCTGTAACGCCTTAAAGGAATGATGGGAGACCCCATAAACTATATATCAATATAATCGGGACGAGCTCAGGAATTGATTTCCGTCCGTCCGTCCGTTTGTCCGTCTGTCTGAAAATGAAAATGAAATTTCATCCCGATCGGCACATAGCCACCATACAAATTGACCATATTAACACGATTTCCGGCCAAACTGCTGAACTAATTTTTATGAAACTTTCACAGATTGCTTAGATCATGTCGGGTTTGTTCACTATGAAACTTCATTTCGATTGGAGCATTCTACGACATAGCTACCATACAAATTGACCATATCGTACTATCAATTGTTGTCTCTGTCGTGCACTTTCAAGTACCTACATGTCAAATTGTTGTTGTTGTCGCACACGAACAAGTAAATGACGCTCAAGAGTAAAAATATTAGCGAAAAATTACCAACAACTGCACAGAAACATAAAGCGTACTGACATCACACGTCCATGCATACTGACAATTTGTGTGTACGTTGATGCCGTGCGCTCCGTCCTTGCGGCTCACAATTGGTAGTGCGACTATACTCTCCACGCGAGGGCGGCTGGAAGCAGATCCTTGGTACGGTCATGTCTCTGCCAAGGGTGCTGACCAATTGTAGTCGGGCGAGAGAAGAAAACTCTATAAAATTACCCCAATTCAAGGTGGAAAAGCATTGTGCCGAGGGATTCGTGGCCGAGGGGGTGCTCGGTCTCTTCTTTGCGAACTCTGGATACCTGCCGACCTCCAGTTTAAATTAGGCTTCCCGCGATACACGGGCTATGTCGCGGGTGACCGTCCTTCCCGTCTACTCGTGGGATTCAAACATGAACTTTCAAATTAACAAAAACAAAAACACAGTGACCGGGACACTCTCAAACCCGGGGGGACAAACCAATCCCTCTGTCGGTGGAAACACCCCCACGTCTGGTAAGCCAGCAGTCGTCCGCAAGCCCACCAGCGGCATAAATGGAAAACGGGCAAGCCAGCCGTCATCCCACTTCGGTGGTCTGCCCAGCACCGCTCCTAGTGCAAGTGGTGTGCAACCAAAGGTTGCCAACTCGGCACCCAGGACGGTAGCGCCAACGGACAACACCACAAAGTCCGTTGCTCCTGAGGGAGTCAAAGCGTCCTTCCAGGACCGTAGGCGCGCAGCCGATATTCTCGGAAAAAGTCTGTCCGCTCAGCCCGCATCAGCGGATGAGGTCCGACTAGTGGAGTGGGCCAGAAAAATCATCCCGAATTTCAAGCCAGCCCTCCCTGCGTCCTCTGCCAAGTCCAAGCAGAAACGCCAGCGGTCCGTTGAGGATTCGGCCCCGCAAGCAAAGCGGATTAAACCTCCTCCACCTCGTCCGCAGCCGTTGACGAAATCTTTCGCCCAAGCCACCAGGGAGAAGATTGTCATTGGGGTCCTTGACAGGGGCCACAATGAGGGTCATATCCCCAGGAATCGGTGGGGGATTATCGAAAATGAGCTGCAGGACAGGTTCGTCGACCTCATGACAGAATTCATGGGCCCCTTCCCCCCGTTGCTCTGATGCAGGCTGGCATCAGGGCAACATTAAAGCAATAGCTTGTGAGGATGAGCGATCTGCCGGGCTGTATAAGAAGGCGTTTGCAATGCTGGGAGAGATCTACCCTGGCGCGAAACTGGAGGCGGTGGACTGGAAGGATGTGCCCAGTAGACCTCGCGCCAGGGTATGGGTTTCTGCCAAGCCCGAGGACCCGGAAAAGGTCCTGAAAATCTTCCAGTTGAGCAATCCCACGCTTGACACAGCTGATTGGAGGGTCGCCAAAGTCGACGAGCCAGAAGGCAACTCGAGGCAGGTGATCCTCATAATCAACGAGAGATCGGCGGAGGCACTAGCGGGTTCGGATGGCGCGGCTTACTACGGCTTCAAAACCGTAGCTATCCGAGTCTATAAAACCGACACCAACAAGCTCTCGGCAGAAGACGAGGCGCTCCCTGATAAACCGGTTGACACTACAGACAATTGTGTCAACCGGCCTGTAGCAGTGGGTACCACAGACAATGGTGTCCCCCGTCAAGACCTTTGTACGGAGTCGGCAGATGGGAAGGAGGCCGGCTACCACTCAGAGGGCTCTGAATTGGCCCATGACATGGCCAAGCTAGCGAGCTTCCGTGAAGAGTCCCTTGACTTGGATGACACGGACGAGGAAGCGAACAGGACAGTGGTGGAGCGTCGGCCTGAAGATGTCACTAAGACTTCTTCAGATTAACCTCCACCACTGCAAAGCGGCGGCGGCCGCTCTGCTGCTCCGCATAAGCCAATGTGGAGCAGACGTTGTCCTCATCCAGGAACCTTGGGTCTGTGGTGGCAAGGTGACTGGACTGGGGACCAAAGACTATAAGCTAATAGTAGCCCAAAATAAAGGTAAAATTCGCACCTGCATTCTAGCAAAAAAACACCTAAATATATTTTTGCTCCCTAACTACAGCGGTGGAGACAACACAGCTGTCTGCCTGGAGTTGAAGGCTTGGAATGTGAGAGTTAGCTCAACATACTTGGCCCATGACCACCAAGGGCCATTCCCACATCCACTCCTGCAAGGGTTGGTGACCGACAGCGAAACCACGCACACCGACCTCATAATTGGGTGTGACGCCAACGCCCATCATCATCAGTGGGGAAGCACTGACACAAATGAACGGGGTGAGTTGCTTTTTAACTACATTCTGTCCACTAACCTCATGATTTGTAATACGGGCAACGACCCAACCTTCATCACAAAGAACAGGGAAGAAGTACTAGATATTACGCTAGTCTCAACCTCCCTCTGTAGCAAACTAACAAGATGGAGAGTGCTAGACGAGCACTCCTTCTCAGACCATAGATATATCGAAATAGTCTTTTCGTTCGACGTACCCAAGCCCAAATGGCACCAGAATGTTAGACGTACAAACTGGTCCACTTTCAAAAATCACTTAAACACTCTCGTCCCTAAGTGCCCCCCACTGGGAAACCCCACTACTGAAACCACAGACCTACTTATAAAAAAGCTTACGGAGGCATGCGAGTCCGCCCTAAACGAGTCGTGCCCCCGTAGCAAACCCAGAGGTAAGACTAAGCCACCATGGTGGTCTCCCCAACTGGGTGAGCTGCGTAAGACATCACGCAAGCTTTTTAATAAAGCTAGGTCTCTCGGAGATGACCAGTCATGGAGTCTCTACAAAACCAGCCTCGCCTCCTATAAGAAGGCACTCAGACAAGCTAAACGCTCCTCATGGCAGACATTCTGCTCTAATATCGAAAGTTCCACAGAGGCCGCAAGGCTCAGAAAAGTTCTTTCTCAAACCACCCCATCGGTAGGTTTTCTTAAAAAACCAGATGGCTCATGGACTTCGTCCAGCTCTGAGTCCTTGGAACTCTTGATGGAAACTCATTTTCCGGGCTGCTCAGCAGTAGCAATCCCACAGACAAACACAGGGGTTCATATGGATAGACCTTCCACAAACTTCCTGACTAAAGAATTAATCTCATGGGCTATCAACAGCTTCATGCCCATCAAATCCCCAGGGCCAGACGGCATCTTTCCAGCCCAACTGCAGCTTGCAGGTGAGACTGCCTTAAACTGGCTCCAACAAATTTTCACTGGAGTCTGGACGACGGGACTCATCCCAACGCCCTGGCTTGAATCCAAAGTCGTCTTCATTCCAAAGGCGGGCAAAGCCTCCCACACAACTCCCAAGGACTTTCGTCCAATAAGCCTAACATCCTTTCTACTCAAGACCTTTGAAAGGGTGCTGGGCCTTCACTTAAGGAATTCGATACCGACACATCAGTTCTCCCGTGCGCAACATGCGTATCAAAAAGGCAAATCCACGGAAACAGCACTTCATGCTGTAATCTCCACAGTGGAAAAATCGCTTCACCAGAAGGATTATTCTCTAGTCGCCTTCCTTGACATAGAGGGTGCTTTCAACAACGTCAACCCAGAGGCAATCACAGAGGCGCTAACGGGTTTGGGTGTCGGGCACCGTGCTGTGCATCTGATCGATCAACTGCAAAGACGCAGGATCGTCAGGTCAACTCTCGGTTCCACGACAATCTCCAGGTCCGTCTGCAGAGGCACCCCTCAAGGTGGAGTTCTCTCTCCTCTCCTTTGGAACGTGGCAGTAAATTCTCTGCTGCGCTCCATTGAGGGAGGTGGCTGCAGGGTGATTGCCTATGCATATGACGTTGCGATTGTCTTCTCGGGAAAATTCCCCCAAACCCTGTGCGAACGCATGACCGTAGTGCTTCGCACTCTGTCCACTTGGGCAAAGAAAAACGGACTCGGACTGAACCCAGCGAAGACTGATCTTGTCCTCTTTACTAGGAAATATAAAATCCCGAATCTTAGGCCGCCCACCCTTGACGGGGTGGAACTAACCTTCAGCAAATCAGCCAAATACTTAGGGCTCACTTTAGACAGCAAACTGGACTGGAATCTTATCACCGAAGAGCGTGTTAGGAAAGCCCTAGTTGCTCTTTACACGTGCAGAAAGTCGATCGGACTGAAATAGGGCATGGCCCCCCACATAACTCTGTGGCTGTACACGGCCATCATTCGGCCAATCCTACTGTACGGAGTATCAGTATGGTGGCCAACACTCTCAAAGAAAAAGTCAGTTCGCTTGCTAGGCAAGGTGCAGCGCGCTGCAGGACTGACCGCCACTGGAGCCCTCAGAACAACCCCTAACGAGGCTCTCGATAATATACTCAATCTTTTGCCTATCGACCAGATGGGCAAACTAGTAGCAACCCTCTCAGCACTTCGCATGAGAGAAACAAACCAGTGGACCGCACAGACACACGGTCACTCAAGTATTCTCAATGGAAACTCGCTTCTTCCCCCAGCAACTGACTACTGCTGCCCTCAGGAGTTTCTTAATACTTCTTTCCACTCAATTATCCCATCGAGGGAAGAGTGGAGAGAAGGGAAACCAGGGCCGACAGACTGTAGGGGGACAGACAGTAGGGGGAGGTGTCTTCTGCGAAGAACTGTCCATAAATAATTCCTTTAATATACCTGACCATTGCAGTGTTTTCCAGGCAGAAATCACCGCTTTACAAGAAGCGCTCAAATCCTTACAAGGAATTGAACGCTCTGCAGCAAAAATCTGCATCTTTTCTGATAGCCAAGCAGCTATCAAATCGCTCAACGCGATATCGTCGAACTCGATATCCGTCACAAACTGCCGCAAATCTCTGCAAGAGATGGCAGAGCAGTTCGATCTCTACCTCATATGGGTGCCCGGTCACAAAGGCATCGAGGGCAATTGTAGGGCGGATGAGCTGGCAAGACATGGTACTACCATGCCTCTCCTCTCGGATAAGGAGGGTTTGGGCATGCCCATGGCCAGCTGTAAACTTAGGATTCGCGAGCATTTCGAACGCGAAGCAAATAAAAGGTGGCAACACACCACCGGTAGATGCAATATAGCCAGACAGACATGGCCAACGCGCTGTAAAAAGCGCTCTTCAAGCCTAATCCACCTAAATAGATCAGGTTGTGCCTCCGTAGTGAGGGCTGTTACGGGGCACTGGCTAGTGGGATCTCATGCAGCGGAGTTGTGGACGCAGTCCATCGCGGCATCACAATGGGCCAACAATTGGCCTAAGTGAGTGGAAGGGTCTCTCACCTGCCCACTACCGCTCTAACCTTACCTAACCTACCGAAGATAAAGAGTATATTGAGTTTGTGCAATGTCAGTCGTGGTGTCTGTCCGTCGGTCCGTCTGTATGAACGCAACTTTCTTCCACACCCTTCAAGCTAGAGACTTGAAACTTTCCAATTCTCTTTATCTTTGGGATAGTAAATAAAAGTGTAAAGATGGGGGTTCTACGATAACTAGGGGGCTGGCAAATCGATAAGTTCGATAACTCAAAACCGATAAATCCACATATTTCGCACATCCTTACAGCTAGAACTACCAATTTTGGTAAGAAGATAGCTTCTAGCAGCTCCCAAAAAACTGCATCAAAAATTTTGCAGCCACGCCCACCCACTCCGCCCCCAGCTCCCCCGCATTTTAAAGTCACAAAATTTATATCTCCCACAGTTTTTGAGCTTTAGCCACCAAATTTGGTGCCAAGATAGGTGATGATGACCCCCAAAAACTACATCAAAAGTTTGGATGCCACGCCCACCAATACTGCCCTAGCCGCCCCCATCCAGCCCATCGCTTTGACAAAAACGGGAAAGCGTGTATCTTCCAGAGTTGTGGAGCTAGAGCCTCCAAATTTGGTAGGAAGATAGCTGGTAATGACCCCCAAAAGTCTGCATCAAAGTTTTGGAGCTACGCCCTCCCATTCCGCCCCCTTTCCCCACCTTTTACAAACATTTAGCTGGAGTTACCAAATTTGGTATGAAGATAGCAATTGACATTCCACACAGATCTGCATCAAAACTTTGGACGCCACGCCCACCCATACCACCCCCAGCCCCCCTTTCCCCACTTTTTACAATTTTCGAGCTAGATTCACCAAATTTGGTATGAAGATAGCAATTGACATCCCACAAAGATCTGCATAAAAAATTTGGATGCCACGCCCAGCCATACTGCCCCCAGCTCCCCTTTTTTCACTTTTTACAAACTTCGAGCTAGAGTCACCAAAATTGATATGAAGATAGCTATTGACATTACACAAAGATCTGCGGTAAAAATTTGGATGCCACACCCACCCATACCGCCCCCAGTCCCCCGTTCCACAGCTCTTACAAACTTTCAGCTAGAGTCACCAAATTTGGAAGGAAGATAGCTGGTGGCATCCCTATCTGCATCGGATAATCTTTAAGGCAGCGTACACCCCTGCCGCATCTGTAACCCTTTGCAATCTTGCCTCTTTTTACCGGTTGTAATACTGGTATCGAGTATGCCGCAGTCGGTTGCGTCCGACTGCAATGTTTTGACTGGTTTTTATACTCGATACCGAAGTTAAAGAGTATATTGGGTTTGTGCAATGTCCGTCATGGTTGTCCGTCTGTCCGTCTGTATGAACGCAACTTTTTTCCACACCCTTCAAGCTAGAGACTTGAAACTTTCCAATTCTCTTTATCTATGGGATAGTAAATTAAAGTGTCAAGATGGGGGTTCTACGATAACTGGGGGGCTGGCAAATCGATAAATTCGATAACTCAAAAACGATAAATCCGCATATTTCACAAACCCTTACAGCTAGAACTACCAAATTTGGTAAGAAAATAGCTACTAGCACCCTCCAAAAAACTGCATCAAAAATTTTGGAGCCACGCCCCCATTCCGCCCCCAGCCCCCCCCCGAATTTTAAAGTCAAAAAAGCCTATATCTCCCACAGTTTTTGAGCTACAGCCACCAAATTTGGTGCCAAGATAGGCGATGATGACGAATAATATATGTATTAAGCATTTGGAATGTCAAAAATTTATTTTTTTGTCAATGATTCATGTACATATTAAAAATAAAATAAAATAAACTGAAATATCGTTATTTACAATTTTGTTGCTTTTAATATTAAA
Organism: Scaptomyza flava; assembly: GCA_030179655.1. Classification (NCBI taxonomy): domain Eukaryota; kingdom Metazoa; phylum Arthropoda; class Insecta; order Diptera; family Drosophilidae; genus Scaptomyza; species Scaptomyza flava. Next base: position 26,758,342 of record JARNME010000029.1, on the reverse strand, counting down.
AATTTTTAGTAATACAAATCATTTAAAATGTCGCAGGCAATATTTTTTTTACACAAAAATCGCGCGATTCGCCTGCAGGCGTTATTGCATGCACCCTAATTTACACTTAAAAACAAAAAAATCAATAACCTCTCTCTTTGTTTTTGGGTTTTAATACCCTTCACAGGGTATATTGACTTTGTCATGAATCTGTAACGCCTTGTATATCAAAATGATCAGGACGAGCTCAGGAATTGATTTCCGTCTGTCTGTTTCAACACGATTTCCAGCCAAACTGCTGAGCCAATCTTGATGAAGCTTTCACAGATTGCTTAGATCATGTCGGGTTTGTTCACTATGAAATTTCATCCCGATCGGAGCATTCTACGATATAGCCACCACATAAATTTACCATATCAACACGATTTCCGGCCAAACTGCTGAACCGATCTTGATGAAACTTTCACAGATTGCTTAGATCATGTCGGGGTTGTTCACTATGAAATTTCTTTTCGATCGGAGCATTCTACGACATAGCCACCATACAAATTTACCATATCGTACTATCAATTGTTGTCTCTGTCGTGCACTTTCAAGTACCTACATGTCAATATGTTGTTTTTGTCGAAAACGAACAAGTAAATGACGCTCAAGAGTAAAAATATTAGCGAAAAATTACCAACAACTGCACAGAAACATAAGAGGGGGGAGTATTGATTTGGCTGTAATTTGAAAATTGTTAAAGTTATGTAAAAAAAAAAAAAAAAATGCAATCAAAGATAAGCGATTGTGCTAAGAGAGCCTAAAGCTCTAGATTCCCCCCCCCCCCTCCCCCCTCTCTTATATTACCTCTTTACCTAGCTTCAGCGACGAAAAACAACACACACACACACAACGAAAGATCTTTCTGCGTGGGATAATGCCGCTGTAAGTTGTTGCTCTCATTCTATTCATTCCCTTACAAAATAGGCTCGCGAAAGCTTCTCTTTTGCGTGCATTAACCCAAATTTTACAAAATCCGCTCTTAACTAACCTTGAACTCCGATCGCTTGGACTTTGCGGGCGAACACATGTGTTTTGCAGCATAGGCAAACACACTTGAGCTAAAAAGTTAACGTACCAATTTGCCTTTGTTTTCATTTGCACTATTATTATAATTATTATAATTGGGGTGAAGTGCACTGCGACCTAAAAGATCTATTGTGCCCCCTTCTTGGCTTAAAGCTCTTCCATCAGACCCAGTCCTTGTACGAAGGCAAGTATATTTACTGGATCGATGGTCTTCAGGTCAGTGAGCTGAATAACATTTTTTCCTAGAAACCTGCTTCTCTTCCCCACTAAGGCTACACATTCTGCTATGATATGCAAGGAGGATTCCCTTTCCATATCGCAGAATCTGCATGTATCATTACTAGCGATTCCTAGCTTGGCTAGGTGACCCCTTAGTCTTCAGTGTCCTGTCAAAAGACCGGTGATTATCCTGAGTCTATTCTTTCCCATATTTATAATCTGCTTGAGTCTTTTCAGATTGTAAGTTCCAAGAAGACACTTGGCTTGTCTGAGTCCTGGGGACTGCACCCAGCTCATTTCGCGCAAGAGTTTCTCTTCACTCCTAAGTTCCTGCCGTATTGTGCTTCTTCCTATCCTACAGTACGGCTCGGGCCCTATGAGGGGTGTCGCTGCCCCCAGCCTTGCTTGCTTGTCTGCCTCTTCGTTCCCAGCTATGTTAACACGTCCTGGGACCCATCTTAGGGTTAGTCTATTATGTAGTCCCAGAGTGTTTAGCTTGGTTCGCACCTCGCGAACTACCTTCGACCTAATTTCGATCTTGCTGAGTGCCATAATGGCTGCTTGACTATCTGATAATATAGCTATATCCCTATTCCGATAGTTACGCTTCAGATTAAAGTCCACACACCTCCCTATTGCACATACCTCAGCTTGGAAGATGCTGGTGTGCTTACCTAGGGACTCATGGTATTTTAGCCGAGGGCCTACCACTCCAAGACCGGAGCCTTGGTTGGTAAGGGATCCATCGGTGTACCATTTGATGGTGTGGGATTTCATTTGGTGGACCTCTTCAAGAAATGTCCACTCCCTTTTGCTGCTCAGGTGAACTTGAAATTTTTGCTCGAACATGTGTTCGGCTTTCATTTCGTCCCTAGGCTGTGCCAATAGGGGAAGCTCACCTGACAGCATATCTGCATCTAGTTGGCTCAGAATATGCTTCTTGCCAACTCCCTCGACCGACATTCTTAATAATGCAGCTTTCTGCTGTAGCCTAATTGTGTGATGGAGTGGGGTAATCTCCAACAGAACTTCTAGTGCCGATGTGGGACAGGTCCTCATCGCTCCAGTGATTCCTACACAGGCCATTCTTTGCAATTTATGTAATTGCCTCTGCACAGTGATTTGCTGTGCCTTGTCCCCCCATGAAATTGCTCCGTATGTGAGCATGGGCCTTACTACCATGAGGTATAGCCATCTCAAAATTTTTGGAGAGGTTCCCCATGATTTCCCCGCTATTCTACGACATGTGTAGAGTGCTCTGCAGCACTTTAGAATCGTATTCTGAATATGGGTCCCAAAGTTCAATTTACTGTCAAATGTGACCCCAAGGTATTTGACTTCCCTGCTTGTTACTATTCGACTCCCCGCGAGCCTAATATCTCTCACCCTCTGCAACTTATACCTCCTGGTGAACGGAACTATGACGGTTTTTGTAGGGTTTAGGTTGAGTCCAACCTCACTACACCAGTCATACGTGATCCTAAGTCCCAGTTGGATAATTTCACACAGAGTTTCCTCATACTTGCCCTGCGCTATTATCACAATGTCATCGGCATATCCCTGGCATTGGATACCCCTGCTGGCAAGTCTACTACACGATTCGTCTACTAAGATACTCCATAAGAGCGGTGATAAAACCCCCCCTTGTGGACAGCCTCTTGTGGTTGTCACTGTTACGGTACTTTCTTGTATAGTTGCCGTAGCTTGTCTGGACCTGAGTAGCGATGAGATCCATCTGCTAGTTGTCATGTCCAGACCCCTTCTATTTAGGGCAGCCTTGATGGCATCGTGTGAGGTGTTGTCAAAGGCGCCCTCAATATCTAAAAATGCACATATTGCTACTTCTTTGTTTAAAACTGCGGAACGCAAAGTGCGGTGCAGTTTATAAAGTGCCGTATCCGTAGATCGGCCTGCTCTGTATGCATGCTGCGTAGCTTGCAGCGTACTCCGTGTCAACAGAGTACTCCTAATGTAGTTATCCACTAGCTTTTCCAAAAACGATTTTAAGCTAATGGGTCTGAAGGACTTTGGGTTGGTGATATCTGTCTTCCCTACTTTGGGGATGAAGACCACGCTAGCTCTGCTCCAAGTGCAGGGTATATGACCGAGTGCTAGGCTACTGACTAGTATTTTCCTCAGGGTGGGTAGGAGTATGTCCTGCCCCTGCTGAAGGAATACTGGCGATATACTGTCCAGACCGGGAGATTTATAGGGCTGGAAAGTTCCAATTGCCCATTGTGTCTTCTCCATTGTGACTACTGACATGGCTAGTGCCCAGTCTAGAGCAGTCGATCTGTGTCTGTCTTCCGTTTCGAGTGTTTCGCATGGGCCACAGGGAATACTTCCTGGGAAGTGCGTCTCGAATAGAAGCTCTAGCTTGTCCATGTTACTGGTCGTAAAGGTGTTGTCCCTACGTTTCAGGGCTAGATTCGCCTCCGGTGCCCGTTTGGATAATGCTCTATGGAGCCGTGCACCTTCAGTCGTACTAGCTATGCTTTCGCAGAAGTCCCTATAGTTTCTACGTTTAGCCTTTCGGAGTTCCCTGCTGTACAAGGTGAGGCTTTCCCGATAGTTATCCCATGATCCGTCACTCTTGGCTCTATTGAAGAGATGACGGGTGGATGTTCGTAGTCTCTCTAGACTATCGTTCCACCATGGGGCATCTATTTCTTTGTGCGTTTTTCCTAGTAGGCAGCTTTCTTCAAATGCGTTACTGATGCATTTGCCTAAATTCCGTACATTTCTATTTAGCTCACCTGTGCGTTTGGCTATTCCAAAACTTTCGGAGGCTAGGTTAAGTTTTAGGGTTGACCTAAACTTTTCCCAGTTGGTTTTTCTGGGGTTGCGAGTTGTAACATTACTTTCCGTATTATATATTCCGACATTTAAAATTTCTAAATTATATTTGAATATAAAGTCAGTGAGGCACTCACCCCGTGTGTTGATGTCGCTGCTGCCCCATATTGTGTGGTGCGCGTTGGCATCGCAGCCGATTAAAATTGGCAGCTTCTCTCTCCTGCAGTAGTTCACCAGCTTATCCACTTCCGGTGGAGGGCATGCCTCATCACCCGCGAAGTAGGCGGATACCACTACTATAGGGGGGGCGCTTCCTTTGCCTTTAACGGCAATGGGCACGCAGTCCCTAGTAAGGAATTCTGAAAGAATAGTAAAGTTAATGCCTTTTCTTACCATGATACATGTCCTAGGTTTCGGATCTCTGTGGTCCCAGATTACCTTCGAATTAGCGGTGTACAGGCCTTTGATGCCATCGTTCACCCATGGCTCCTGTACAAGGGCCAGCCCAAGATGTTGTTTGATAAACATCCTGGCTAGGACGGCCGAGGCCGACTAAGCCCGATGGAGGTTTATCTGGGCTAGCCCAGTGGTGGCGACGAGAGGCGTCACCATCACTTTACCGCCGCTCCGCTTCCTGACGATGAAGGCCCGGAGTTGCCCCCATCGTCGCTGCCCGTCATCGTCACGTCAGCTTCATTTTCTGCCTCCATCTCTGCAGCCAGCTCCTCCGAAGATATTGGCGCCTGCTCGTCTAGCCCATCCTCCAGCATTTCTGGGCTGAGCGTCACGTCCGCCAGCTCCTCGTCGTCCGCCAGATCCAGGCACACCTCCGAGGCAGCGGGAGGGGGGTTATTTTTCACTAATATTTGTAACTAATATTTAATAGTCAAGTAACGTAACGCATATCATTTTAAAACGATTAATTTTTAAGTATATAACGTAATACATATGCATGATCATATTTATTTAATATATATATATTTATCAATTATTCTCATAATCTATTATTATTTATTTTAGCTGCTCTAAGCACTTGCTTTTTGTTTTGTTCTACGTATTATTTTTGTTAGAGTCATGTTAGGTCGTTTAGTATTTGTGTTACGAATATAATTATGTCTGTTTGTTTGTTTGTTTGTTTTTATTGGAACCATGTCTAACTTGAACGAGATGCGCTAGCTGCCATAGGCGCTTATAGGGATCCTGAATCGATATATAGAGTTGGCTATTGTCAGGATCATGGTAGGGTGGGCGTATGCACTTCAACACCTTGTGCCTTTGCATCAACAGCCTTTGCCATAGTCTACCTTGAGTATAGAAGTTTTGTTTTCAGCCGCCCATAAAAACCCCCACAATTTTACGAGCTTCCCTCCCAATCCCTCCTGTCCTACTTCACCCCCTTTTTCCCTGTACTGGTAAAAATAATACGCGAATTCAATTATAATCAGATAAAGACTGGAGCAACGTAGCACTCGGTTCATTCTTTTGGTACCCTCGACTTAGCCGACGAGCCACAGCCGTTGAAGCCAGCGCGTACTCCGTTGTCTGCTACAATACCATCCGCTCATCAATACTTGTACGTTAAACGTTACAGCCCATCTCCAGTTATTATGTTGAGTGAGGTGCTGACAGAAACGTTCAAATTGAGGGCTGGCTACAGACTTTTTAGCGTTATTCGTGAGAGTAATGGGAGTAGTCAGAGAAGTGCAGAGTTGCCGTGTAGCAATGAAATGTGTGTTTATATTTTGTAAATAGAATGAAAGAAATACAAGCTAACGCAGATATGGAAAAATACGTTTGCAAACTTTCAAGTCTCTTGCTTGAAGGAGGTCTTATACAAGCGCGTTGGTACAGACAGAAAGATGAGCAGACACCATGACGGACATTGCACAAACCAAAAATACTTTTACCTTTGGCTCAATACTCAATGTATAGAAAATAATAATCAAACTTTCAATTAAAAGAGAAAAAAGAAGCACACAAAGCATAGCCCCGAAGCACAGAAACTCTACCAGATGCAAATTGCTCATTAAGCCGTTCATGGCATCGACAAGCCTGAATGGGAAATGTGACCTTTAGAAAAAATTGATGTATTATGGATTTCTTTGTTTATTTACCCAGCCAGCTTTATTTGATATTGTATGCACCATATAATTTCATCATGCACTTCTTTGCACCCATTTTCCTGCATGGATCGTAGCTTGTGCTGTAGCACCCGGCACATGAGGATGGCAAATAAGGTACAGGTGACCATAAGGTTTGTGTAAGGTATATACATGCAGCAGCCCATGGGTGCCATTTTGCCCTGCACAACGAAGAAGAACTCATAGTAAGGGGTAGCGTATTTGTCGGTTCCTGGCACATACATCCCATACGGCAGCACTAATAATAAAACTACAATAAAATTTCAGTGCTTCTGCAATCAACATAAAGTTAACTATATTTTACCTACCGCGCTCCGAGCCAAAAATCGGATACGTCACAAAACCGATGCAAGTGCAAGTTCCCATAACAGAATTAATGCGGCCAATAGAGTTGGAAAGCCGCGTACATTCAAGCACCATCTTGCGAATGAGCGCATCCGAAGAGTTCTACAAATAAAAACAAGTGGAAACGTTGACTATGGGAACTGCTTTAAAAGGATTTTCCCGCTGAATTAGAACTTACAGTTTATTTCTTATCCTTAAAAATTTATTTTTTAGTTAAGTCGATTTCTTAATTTTTATACCCTTCAAACATGTGAAACAGGGTATATTGATATTGTCATTAATCTGTAACGCCTTAAAGGAATGATGGGAGACCCCATAAACTATATATCAATATAATCGGGACGAGCTCAGGAATTGATTTCCGTCCGTCCGTCCGTTTGTCCGTCTGTCTGAAAATGAAAATGAAATTTCATCCCGATCGGCACATAGCCACCATACAAATTGACCATATTAACACGATTTCCGGCCAAACTGCTGAACTGATTTTTATGAAACTTTCACAGTTTGCTTAGATCATGTCGGGTTTGTTCACTATGAAATTTCATTTCGATTGGAGCATTCTACGACATAGCCACCATACAAATTTACCATATCGTACTATCAATTGTTGTCGTGCACTTTCAAGTACCTACATGTCAAATTGTTGTTGTTGTCGCACACGAACAAGTAAATGACGCTCAAGAGTAAAAATATTAGCGAAAAATTACCAACAACTGCACAGAAACATAAATAAGAGGGGGGAGCATTGATTTGGCTGTGTGAAGGGTATAATAGTCTTGGCATAGCCAAAATTAGCTATGCGCCGCTATGATTTTTATACTTGTTACCGAAGATTAAGAGTATATTGAGTTTGTGCAATGTCAGTCGTGGTGTCTGTCCGTCGGTCCGTCTGTATGAACCAACTTTCTTCCACACCCTTCAAGCTAGAGACTTGAAACTTTCCAATTCTCTTTATCTTTGGGATAGTAAATAAAAGTGTAAAGATGGGGGTTCTACGATAACTAGGGGGCTGGCAAATCGATAAGTTCGATAACTCAAAACCGATAAATCCACATATTTCGCACATCCTTACAGCTAGAACTACCAATTTTGGTAAGAAGATAGCTTCTAGCAGCTCCCAAAAAACTGCATCAAAAATTTTGCAGCCACGCCCACCCACTCCGCCCCCAGCTCCCCCGCATTTTAAAGTCACAAAATTTATATCTCCCACAGTTTTTGAGCTTTAGCCACCAAATTTGGTGCCAAGATAGGTGATGATGACCCCCAAAAACTATATCAAAAGTTTGGATGCCACGCCCATCAATACTGCCCTAGCCGCCCCCATCCAGCCCAACGCTTTGACAAAAACGGGAAAGCGTGTATCTTCCAGAGTTGTGGAGCTAGAGCCTCCAAATTTGGTAGGAAGATAGCTGGTAATGACCCCCAAAAGTCTGCATCAAAGTTTTGGAGCCACGCCCTCCCATTCCGCCCCCTTTCCCCACATTTTACAAACATTTAGCTGGAGTTACCAAATTTGGTATGAAGATAGCAATTGACATTCCACACAGATCTGCATCAAAACTTTGGACGCCACGCCCACCCATACCACCCCCAGCCCCCCTTTCCCCACTTTTTACAATTTTCGAGCTAGATTCACCAAATTTGGTATGAAGATAGCAATTGACATCCCACAAATATCTGCATAAAAAATTTAGATGCCACGCCCAGCCATACTGCCCCCAGCTCCCCTTTTTTCACTTTTTACAAACTTCGAGCTAGAGTCACCAAAATTGATATGAAGATAGCTATTGACATTACACAAAGATCTGCGGTAAAAATTTGGATGCCACACCCACCCATACCGCCCCCAGTCCCCCGTTCCACAGCTCTTACAAACTTTCAGCTAGAGTCACCAAATTTGGAAGGAAGATAGCTGGTGGCATCCCTATCTGCATCGGAGAATCTTTAAGGCAGCGTACACCCCTGCCGCATCTGTACCCCTTTGCAATCTTGCCTCTTTTTACCGGTTGTAATACTGGTATCGAGTATGCCGCAGTCGGTTGCGTCCGACTGCAATGTTTTGACTTGTTTTTATACTCGATACCGAAGGTAAAGAGTATATTGGGTTTGTGCAATGTCCGTCATGGTGTCTGTCCGTCTGTATGAACGCAACTTTTTTCCACACCCTTCAAGCTAGAGACTTGAAACTTTCCAATTCTCTTTATCTATGGGATAGTAAATTAAAGTGTCAAGATGGGGGTTCTACGATAACTGGGGGGCTGGCAAATCGATAAATTCGATAACTCAAAAACGATAAATCCGCATATTTCACACACCCTTACAGCTAGAACTACCAATTTTGGTAAGAAGATAGCTTCTAGCACCCTCCAAAAAACTGCATCAAAAATTTTGGAGCCACGCCCCCAGCCCCCCGCATTTTAAAGTCAAAAAAGCCTATATCTCCCACAGTTTTTGAGCTACAGCCACCAAATTTGGTGCCAAGATAGGCGATGATGACGAATACTATATGTATTAAGTATTTGGAATGTCAAAAATTTATTTTTTGTCAATGATTCATGTACATATTAAAAATAAAATAAAATAAACTGATATATCGTTATTTACAATTTTGTTGCTTTTAATATTAAAAATTTTGAGTAATACAAATCATTTAAAATATCGCAGGCAAAATTTTTTTTAACAAAAATCGCGCGATTCGCCTGCAGGCGTTATTGCACTAGGCGTTATTGCATGCACCCTAATTTACACTTAAAAACAAAAAAATCAATAACCTCTCTCTTTGTTTTTGGGTTTTAATACCCTTCACAGGGTATATTGACTTTGTCATGAATCTGTAACGCCTTAAAGGAATGATGGGAGACCCCATAAACTATATGTATATCAAAATGATCAGGACGAGCTCAGGAATTGAATTCCGTCTGTCTGTTTCAACACGATTTCCGGCCAAACTGCTGATCCGATCTTGATAAAACTTTCACAGATTGCTGAGATCATGTCGGGTTTGTTCACTATGAAATTTCATCCCGATCGGAGCATTCTACGATATAGCCACCATATAAATTTACCATATCAGCACGATTTCTGGGCAAACTGCTGAACCGATCTTGATGAAACTTTCACAGATTGCTTAGATCATGTCGGGGTTGTTCACTATGAAATTTCATTTCGATCGGAGCATTCTACGACATAGCCACCATACAAATTTACCATATCGTACTATCAATTGTTGTCTCTGTCGTGCACTTTCAAGTACCTACATGTCAATATGTTGTTTTTGTCGAAAACGAACAAGTAAATGACGCTCAAGAGTAAAAATATAAGCGAAAAATTACCAACAACTGCACAGAAACATAAGAGGGGGGAGTATTGATTTGGCTGTGTGAAGGGCATCATAGTCTTGGCATAGCCAAAATTAACTATGCGCCACGATGTTTTTCTTTTGTTTTGTCGTGATCGGTATGTTACATAACCTGTAGAGGGTTATGTACGATTTTGGGCACTAATTCACTCAATAACAAGTAAGAAGGCTCTAGTCGGGAGAGCCCGACTAGAAGATACACTGAACCCAGTTGCAATAAATAAATTAAATTTATGTAAGACTTTGGTATACTGGCTTAGCTTCCATCGATTAAGTTCAATATCTCCGGTGTTTCTCAACCGATTTGGACGAAATTTTCAGAAAAGTTCTATCATTACCCATTACTTCAACCCTCATTTTTAGATTTTCCAAATTCGATATTTTTTGTTATCGATATTATGTGTATATCGGAAACCAGAATAGTTATCGATAATTTGAAGCAAACTTGTTCTGCTCATGGTATAGGAGAACTTAAATACAAAATCAGAAGTCTCTAGCTCTTGTAGTCTCTGAGATCCACGCGTTCATACAGACGGACAGACGGACGGACGGTCAGACGGACAGACGGACAGACAGACGGACAGACGGACATGGCTATATCGTCTCGGCTGTTGATGCTGATCAAGAATATATACACTTTATAGGGTCGGAGATGCTTCCTTCTGCCTGTTACATACTTTTGCACGAAACCATTATACCCTTATTTACCCATTTTATGGGTTAAGGGTATAAAAAAAACCATATCACCTCAAAAAAAAAAATTCTCCACGTCGCTAATGTTGTTCTTATTTAATTGGACGTATGTAGATGTACTAACGAACAGTACAGTCAAGTGGCCCAACGATACCAAGCACCGGCTTGTTAACGCGCGGACCCACGCACAAAGCGACCCACCTCCCGCCCATCCGACCGAGGGGCGCTCCGGTTATCGTGCGGTTACGATGATCGCGAACATGTAGACAAATGACACAAAACTAACTTTTTAAAAGAGCAAGTAGGAGTGGCACTGTGTATTAAGTGGGAAAGATCGTTATAAATAGAACACAGAATACGAAAAGGGTTATGAAGAGCATAATTAGATTTACAAGTTTGAAGAGATATAGGTACAAAATTTCTAGTATTTCTAATAGGAACAGCAAAGTTAATTTGGTTAATTAATTCAGAAGAATCAATTTCACCATTAATTAATTTGTGAAAAAAGGAAAATGAAAGCATTATTCTACGATCACTCAGAGAAGGAAGATCTATTAGTAAAAGTCTACTACGATAAGACGGCAAATTATTGTTAGTGTCCCAGTTAAGACCTCTAAGTGCGAAGAGCAGAAATTGTTTTTGTACCGATTCTATTTTATTCTGATGAATTTCGTATTTCGGAAACCATATACAAGATCCATATTCCAGAATCGGTCGTACAAGAGAAGTACACAGAGTTTTTGTTAAGTAGGGATCGTTAAACTCCTTCGACCAGCGCTTAATGAACCCCAAGACACCAGATGCTCGATTGGAAATTGAAGAAATATGCTTGTCAAACTTAAGCTTTGGGTCCATAACGATGCCCAAATCGTCAACCCATTCAATTCTATCTAGTGGTTTGTTGTCAAGAAAATAAATATTAAAAAAGGGCAAACATCTAAAAAATGACATTACTTTACATTTACTGTAATTAAGATTTAAAAAATTTACTTTACACCACATTTGAAAGTTGTCTAAATCTCTTTGAAGCTGTTGAGCAGCTAGGGGAGTTGCAGCTGACGTGCATAACTTTACATCATCAGCGTACATCAAAACCCGAGAGAACTTTATAACCGATGGAAGATCGTTTATAAACAAAATAAATAATAAAGGACCAGGATGACTACCCTGTGGAAGTGACCTGAACCATCTTGGAAACGGACCCTTTAAATAAAACCTTCTGAGTTCTAAGAGTTAGGTAGTCTTTAATCCAAAGAACTAGAATATTTGAAAAGCCCAAGAGTTCTAGTTTATGTATTAGGAGACGATGATTTACAGAGTCGAAAGCCTTACTAAAATCAGTATAAATAACATCAGTCTGCAATTTGTCCTGAAAACCCTTGATAACAAATGAAGTAAATTCTAACAAATTAGTGGTAGTAGATCTTTGTTTCATAAATCCGTGCTGGCACGGTGAAATAATAGATTTGCATTGGTGTTGAAGATGGGAGGTTATTAATTTTTCAAAAATCTTAGGAATAGCAGACAACTTGGAGATACCCCTATAATTTTGAACATTAGATTTGTTTCCTTTTTTATGGAGAGGAATAATAAATGACTCTTTCCAAATTTTTGGAAAGGAGCCTAACTCCAGGGACAAGTTAAACACTTTAAGCAACGGCTTTAAAAGACCATGAGCGCAGTGTCTAAGCACACAGCTTGGCACTCCGTCAGGTCCTGGGAAAAATATAGGTTTCAAAACATGAAGATTATTTAAAAGTGAGTTTTCAGTGATTTTCAGTTCAAAGATGCGATTCGAGCCATTAACCTGATAAGGGTAAGGCAAACCGACTTGAGATTGACATGAGCTATAAGTCGTTTGAAAAAATTGGGCAAATATATTTGCAATCTCCTGATCAGAATTGGCCTTCGTTTCCTCAAAGAATACTTCCGTTGGGAGTGTCGATGACCTACGCTTCGCATTAACAAAATCAAAAAACCGCTTAGGATCCTGCTGAAACTGTAATCTACACCGAGTCAGGTAATTCTTATAACATAGGTTATTTAAGATATCAAAACTGGCACGAGCAATCAAGTATGCAGAATAGGTTACCGATGAGCCGTTTTTTCTAAATCTCTTGTAGAGTTTAGATTTTCGATTTTTGAGAATTGTCAACTCTCGGGTAAACCACACAGATTTGTAAGACCTGTTAAGCTCACCAACCAGGACACATAAATCAAATAAAGAATATAAGGTATTATAAAAAATACTGATTGCCACGTCCAAGTCCATTTGGGATAGCATTAATTTGACTCAATGACATCCCAAGTAGGTCGATTAAAAATTCATTCGGGGCCGTGGGAGTCAGGGCACCAGAGTCAGGACAAGAAATCCAAGTAGCTTCAGCAATGTTGAAATCACCAAGAACTACAAGAAAATCACGATCAGAAAGCAAGGCAGAGACAGAATGAATAGCAGATAGATGTGTCTCATTGATAGAGAGATCAGAAGAAGGAGGTATATACGAACAAGTGATAAAAATGTTAATACCGCAAATGTTTAGCTTTACAGCAATAAACTCTATATCAAAAGAACTATCTAATACGACTGTTTCAGAAGGAAAGTCTACATTCACAGCAATAAGCACTCCACCACCACGCCGAAGAGTACGGTCCTTTCTGTAAATAGAATATGTACTACATAGAATTTCGGAATTGAGAATGTCTTGCCTTAACCACATTTCAGTAAAGGCAATGACATGGAAAGGGAAAGAAAGACTATTAAGGTATAAACTAGTGAGTTTACTACAAAGACCTCTTACATTCTGATAGCCAAGTAAGAAGGAGGATGTTAGTTTTTTGAACTATCAGTTATTGGGAGAGTTACCTTAGAACCAACCACCGGAAGGGTAGATACAATCGGGGGCCGATTTTTTTTCCTTGCAGTATACTCTTTCACAATTATGTGTTCTGGCCAAAATTCTTTGCAGCATATAGTGCAAAAATCTTGATTCGGAACACTGATTTTAAAAGACGAAATGTTCCGATCATAAGCAAATTTGAATTTCTCCACCGTGAAATTGGCATTCGATTTGGCCTTGATATAGACCTTGACATCATCTGATGTTCAATCAGGGGGAAGCCTTGAAACAAATATTTGTTTTTTAGGTGGAACAGCAACAAATTTTTTAATTATATCCTCCACTGAGGCTGGTTTGGAAGACTCAGTCTCGGATAACTGAATATTTGGCTCTTTAAGTTTGATAGAGTTTTTTTGTTGATTAACATCAACACTACTAACCACCAAAGAAACCGAAGGATCGGGATCAGATAACACAATATCCATGGGAGTTATTGGTATATCATCTAAGTTCTCGATAATTTTAGTTGGAGGGACATGAAGATTTTTATTTACTTTATTTACTTTACCCTGCGGTATCGGAGCGTTTGGAGTATTTTCCGACATCACAGAGCCCGATAACTGCCCAACGTTGGCCTTTTTACGCTTTGGAGAATCCTGTACGAGATTTTTCTCGCTAAGGTTTCTCTGAACCGATGAGAATTTTTCACACAGTTTATTCAACTGGCAGAAAACGCCCTCTAAGCCAAGCTGAGTTTCTATAAAGCTTGCAATGTCTTTTTTTTCTCCAAACATGACCAACACGGCCACTCTCAATTAGTAACCTTCATGAGGTCTGAGACACGGCCAGTAATGCCGGCACATTGCTCATGAGCAACATTTGTGCACATCCAGCAGCAGACAAAACCCATTTTTGAGTTTGCGCGGACTTGACAATTCGCATAGCAGCAGACAGACATTTTTATTAATTTATTAAAAGAAAAGAAAAGTACAAAAAAAAAAAAAAAAAAAAATATATATATATATCGCTGCAGAAAATTGTTATGATTAAAGTACAGGTCCACCCTAAAGTGCAAATAGTAAAGCTACAAACAATTGCCGTTTAACCAAGCTTATTTTTATTTTTACGAAACACCAAAAAAATAATATCAGTTTGGTTATTTGGAAACAAAAACATAAATAAAAGTGCATATAGTTTTACAAGCACTTGCGCAGAGGTTGGGATGTAAGGCTTGCCTACTTTTAGGGCTTGTTCTATAATCATATAGAGGTGACAAGCGACATATTACACACCCCCCTGCCAAAATCACACTTTGGCGCTGAAACGACCAAAGTGGGATACCCGCTTGGAGACAAAAAAAAAAAAAAAAAAAAAACAGAATCGTCGTTATTGTTTAATATCTTTAGCATGATATTTTCCCACAAGTTTACCCTGCAAATATTCCAGCTCGTGATAACATGTACCAAGTTTATTCCGAATTCTGGCTTTGACAAAAGTTGGGCCTAGTTTCGAGCTATAGCCTGTAGCAAAGTTACTTTGTTGGAAATTACGACGATATACTTCTTGTTCAACAACATAAGAAACTAACTTACTGCGAGTGTTTTAGTATTTTTCGTTTCGCGTATGCTGCTGATTGATTCCTATTTTCGCTGTTTGACGCATTAGATCAAACGAATCTTCCCTATTAAAAGTCATAGTCCGATCATCTAGCTGTTGCAAACTTCTCAAAAGGTGGTAAGTAGAGCCATCGGTGATCATGTGTTGACCAAATGCTATTCTATATGGATACTTTTTACAGCGGAATGCACACCTGAACGCAGTGCACAGCTTATATGGCTGAGTTGTTCGTCCCAGTTGGACTGATCCGGCTTTATGTAAGCTTTTATAGCGGCAAGTACTGCTATTTACACGCTCAGATGCGTTAGCTTGAGGTGCGTACATGGCCGTGTAACGATGTTGTATGCAATATTTTTGCAACATAGCGTTGAATTGGTGCAAAGCAGTGAAAAATTTCCTCTTCAAGAAAACGAATAATAGCGTCCGCAGTTAGTTATCTAACTGGTTTCAAAAACGGATATTTTGACATGTGGTCAACCACCACACAAATGCCTATATGCCCTGTACGGCTACGGGGGTACGGACCTAGAAAATCAATAAATAATTTCTGAAAAACTCTCTGTATAACGGCTGAAGAACTTAAAGGCGGTCTCAAGGGTTGATTAGGATGTTTGGTACATTTGCATTTTGCACAGTTATTAATGAATGCTTTAACATCCCCTACCAAATTGGGCCAGTAGAAATACCGCCGAATTCTTTCGAGCGTTTTACTTATACCATTATGCGCGGCTAATGGATGTTCGTGGCACTGTTTTAAAACGTCCTAGACCAACTCTTTTGGTATCCACAACTTCCAACACATATCTTCTGCAATTTGCTCACCAGTAGCATGCTCTGCTCGCCGATAGATAATATGGTCTATAACCTTAAAATCTGGCAATGGATCCTTTTGTTTTAAAATTTGGTCTTTTCTTGAGTGTGAAAATGCGAAGATTTCAAATCAATTGGACAATCTAACGATACTTCCGATAAATCTTCCGTATATATGCGAGAAAGTGCGTCCGAACCTACATTCTTACTGCCTTTGCGATGATGAATTTTAAATGAAAATGCCTGCAACTAAAGAGCCCACCTCTCTAATCTGGTACTCAAATCTGTTTGTGACATGAGCCACTTTAACGAAGCATGATCCGTGATGATGGTAAATTCATGTCCCTCTATATATGCTCTAAACTTTTTCACGCACATAACAGCGGCCAAACACTCTTATTCCGTTACTGAATAATTTCTTTGACACTTATTTAGTTTGCGAGACATAAAGGCAATTCGTACTTCATTACCCTCGCTATCCTCTTGCATAAGCACGCCTCCAACACCCGTATGACTAGCGTCACAATGCATGGAAAACGGCAACGTAAAATCTCGGCTATGCAATACTGGAGCCTTGCTTATTTGCTCTATTAACCATATAAACGCTTTTTGAGCCTCTTCTGACCATTCAAATTTTTTTTTCGACTTTTGAGGGTGTCAGAAATGGTTGCAGCTATGCCAGCATAGTTATTTATGAATTTGTGATACCAGCCTGTGGTACCTAGAAACCGACGGACTTGTTTAATAGATCGAGGTACTAGAAAGTCTCTTATTTTCAGCGACTTTTTCGGGGTCCGTTTGAATTGTACCATGTCCGATCACATGCCCTAAGTACCTAACTTCTTTAAGGCAGAATTTACTTTTTTCAACATTAATTGTTAGACCTGCAAGGGCTAATCGGCTTGAAAGTTGTCTAAGCACGGTGATATGCTTTTCAAAAGACCCTGAAACAACTAGCAAATCATCCAGATACACAAAAATCTCGTTGCGCAAACTGTTTGCGGCGCGTTGGTTAAACTAAAAGGCATGACAGTGAATTGATACAGTGGTCTACCTGGGACAGTAAACGCTGTCTTCTCTCCAGCTCTTTGAGTCAACGGGATTTGCCAATAAGCATCTTTTAAGTCGAAACTTGTTATGTACTCAGCTCGAGGAAGCCTACTAAGTATACCATCTATCAATGGCATTGGGTATGCAATTTTAACTGTTACCTCGTTTACTTTTCTAACGAAAAAATCAAAATCAATGCCAAAACATAATTCTTGTGATAGCGACGGAACAATATAAAAGCAAGATCGTTTTGTATCACCTCTGAACAAAATTTCAGTTGTGATTTTACCAATGATAGCTTGTTTTGCTCCATCAGCTGTGCGAACATTATGCTTCAAAGGCTTATATTCTACTGGATTCAAATCTGATGCAAATTTACCACCTATACAACTAATTGACGCTCCTGTATCCATAAGACCACTTAGAGATTTTCCCAATATGGTTACATCTGCACATGACCGAACGTCACATAACAAATCTACAATAGAGGAATTTATGTCCGCTACGGACTTGCTCTGCTTTAAGCGAAAAGAACGTTGCCGAAATCTGTTGCGAGTCTGTCGCAAACACTCGGCATTTATTTTGGGTTTAGGTTTAAGTAAAGGAATAGCTGGGATTGGGGTCGTTACCGGTGAATTTTTACTAGCTGTGGTGACATCCATAGCTATTCTGTATTTGTCCCCCTGCACACTAGTTTGCGTCACTTGTCAAGGGTGCACGTTGAAGTTGGTTTTTTTGAAGTGTGAGAGCACATCTAGAACATGATGGTTTATATGTGTCTCGTTTACCACACCCATAACAAACAAGTAAGAAGGCTATAGTCGGGACAGCCCGACTAGAAGATACCCTGAACCCAGTTGCAATAAATAAATTAAATTTATAATTGACTTTGGTATACTTAGCTTCCATCGATTAAGTTCAATATCTCCGGTGTTTCTTAACCGATTTGGACGAAATTTTCAGAAAAGTTCTATCATTATCCATTACTGCAACCCCCATTTTTAGATTTTCCAAATTCGATATTTTATTGTTATCGATATTATGTGTATATCGGAAACCAGAATAGTTATCGATAATTTGAAGCAAACTTGTTCTGCTCATGGTATAGGAGAACTTAAATACAAAATCAGAAGTCTCTAGCTCTTGTAGTCTCTGAGATCCACGCGTTCATACAGACGGACAGACGGACAGACAGACGGACAGACGGACATGGCTATATCGTCTCGGCTGTTGATGCTGATCAAGAATATATATACTTTATAGGGTCGGAGATGCTTCCTTCTGCCTGTTACATACTTTTGCACAAAACCATTATACCCTTATTTACCCATTTTATGGGTTAAGGGTATAAAAACGTTCCGAGCTGACACGCAATCTTGATACCTATGTCCATTTTTACCACAGTTCCAACAAGAAAGGGACATTGCAGCAAGATCAATTTTATTTAAATCCTCATCATCTTCGTTGTCGTTTTCGGTTTGTACCGTAACTTCATTTACCTGACGTATGGATGGAAACCGTTGCCCCGGAACTATTGAATGAGCTACAGATTTCACAAATCGTTCACGTGTACGCACTACATGTCTCAACTGAACAATGATACCTACAGGTACATATAATTTTTCGTGCTGTATTTCTGGCAACAAATTTGCACGAAGTATTTCCAATAAAGCTTGTTCACTTAATTGTTGACTAAGCTTGTCTGCTAAACACAATATTGCTTCATAAAAACTATCAAAGGTTTCATTATGCTTTTGCTTCCTATGAGCAATAGCTGACCGAATCTCTAAATCCGTCCTACCATCCTGGAATTGCAATCTCAACGCTATACACAAATCTGGCCAGCGAACTGTAGGGACACTTCTGTGGAATCTCCAATACCATTCATTGGCACTTCCCTCGAACAAATTGCTTTCATATCTTGCTAACAGTTTAAAATTGCCCTCCTGAGTCTGGTGAGTGAGTGCTTCGACTCGGTACAAAAAGTCGTCAACTGACAAAGACGCATGTCCGGTGAAACGTAACTTCCAATTAGACATGATTTGACTAATACGATCTGGTCGTAAATCACGATTTGACTGCGAACCAGCAGACATACCCGCAGGAGGAAAATGTTCACTACCGGGTCTACTTGGGATTCTAAACAACTGTTCGAAACTTTGAGGTGTTTGGCTCGATGGTGAAACTCTATGAATAGGTTGCATCGGCTCCGAACTCGTGGACATTTGTACAGACAATCTCTGAAATCCAGCTTCGATCGATTGAGCAATTGTTCGTGTTTGTTGCAATAATACTGTGGCCATTGCTGTTGTAATTGACTATTGCAAGTTAGCCAAAAATGTTTCCTGCCCCATTTGCAACGGTCTTGGTTGACTTTCGGGCTGAACTACTCTGTTCTGATCGACCATATCTTCCCCGGTTTCTGGTTGTACGGATTGCGGCTGTTGCATAGTCGGACCTATGTTCGACTGTTACTCGGATTTACTGTTGGTAGGGTTAATCTGATTTGCAGACGTTTCAAGATTCAGGTCTATTGATGAGCTTGCAGCAGTCGTTTTTGACTGTGCTCTTGTAGTTATACTTGTCGATGGCATGTTACGCTTGGATAACTGCGCTGCTTTTAGTTCTTCCAACAGATTAGTGGATGAACAACGAAGCGAAGTACGACAAACGGGACAAACTTTTCTGTTGTTCGTTTGACTTACAAAGCACGCGTGGTGAAAATAATGATTACACCGTGTTGTGAATAACTTAGCTGGAAGCTCGACTTCTTTAGAGCAAACACAACAGATTGTCTCGGGGGTATTAACTAAGGCGGAATTATTTGAAAACATGCCTAGTAGAAATATTTATCCTACACGCTAACCTATCTTGCAAAGCAGTTACCAATTATAATATATTATATAATTTTAAATTTAAATAATATTTTAATTTGTAAAGAACACTAGTATTTTATAGACTATTATACGAGGTAAATAACTAATAGATAAACCAAAACGAACGAAAAGAACAACTTATGAAATTTTAGTGGATACCATGCCAAACCATCCTCAGTATCAGCTACTAACCAATTACCATTTCTTACCTATAAAGGAAATTCAAATACAGATACCCTAATTTTTAAATTGCGCGGAGAGTAGTAGATCTAGTCCACGATCTCCTATCCAACAGCAAAACAAAACTAACGGCAAAAAAAAAAATTACTAATCTGAAACTACAAAATTACTTGATGGCAACTACCGATGCAGGTCAAGTATAGCATAATAGCGCATGCCAACTATACTTGATCACGGTAAGCTACTTACCTTTACTCTTGACCTAGCTTGTCAAAACAACACCCAGTCAAAACAATGAAGTGGCCTGCTGATTTAACCCGCATAATCAAGAGGGTGAACCTACGAAACTAATCTACAACTTAACACTTGTTTGTAGTTTCGTATCCAATATCTCACATAGTATAGTAGCGCATGCCAACTATGTGTGATCGGCGGTGATCTATAGCATTAGTTGTTGACCAATTACCGTATAAATTAAACAATTTTACTGAGCGAGATAGGGTACTAAAAAAATACATGCTTCAATTAGCGGCCGGAAGTAGATCTGGTCCACTTGCCTTATCTGCTTAATTAAGACACAACATTTTATAGCATTAGGGAAAAGGATGACACTTATGTGTAATTAGACATCGGCAATATAACTGTTTTGAAGTTACTATTTATCCAGAATGCCTCACACAAGCCTGTTAGCTAAAGCTTGCTTTTACGCTTATAGCCAAGGACAAGGGAATTAGGAAAAGAAGGAAAATAAAGTCTCTAGGTGTTATGGACTTTCTTTGAAATTTAAAACATAATCAAGGGTAGTAATCCAGTAACTTCGTACTAATAACTTTGTACATGAAGTCTACCAAATTCGGCCACACGTTTGGGAGCCAAATTATAAACAACATAACAAATATATACTGTAACGTTTAACGTACAAGTATTGATGAGCGGATCGTATTGTAGCAGACAACGGAGTACGCGCTGGGTTCAACGGCTGAGGCTCGTCGGCTAAGTCGAGGGTACCAAAAGAATGAACCGAGTGCTACGTTGCTCCAGTCTTTATCTGATTATAATTGAATTCGCGTATTATTTTTACCAGTACAGGGAAAAAGGGGGTGAAGTAGGACAGGAGGGATTGGGAGGGAAGCTCGTAAAATTGTGGGGGTTTTTATGGGCGGCTGAAAACAAAACTTCTATACTCAAGGTAGACTATGGCAAAGGCTGTTGATGCAAAGGCACATGGTGTTGAAGTGCATACGCCCACCCTACCATGATCCTGACAATAGCCAACTCTATATATCGATTCAGGATCCCTATAAGCGCCTATGGCAGCTAGCGCATCTCGTTCAAGTTAGACATGGTTCCAATAAAACAAACAAACAAACACACAGACAGAATTAT